>CM060897.1:14960000-15290000 GCA_030762935.1 Hymenopus coronatus | reverse complement strand
TTCACAACTGAAACTAATAACAAGGAATACCTCAAAAACTGTAAGCTCCATGAAAATAATGTATATGACATAACTTGTGTATTTTAACGTGATCTACATTTTTTGTATAGTAAGTTTTTTCTATCTCTTACGGTTTACTAGTTATTCTAAATTAAGCAAAATTCATCCAGAATAAAGAGGTCTTTTGAAGCTATTCCCAGAAAATGCAAGATATTTATTATATTTGTGATAGAAATGGCTTTAATATGTGATATTTTAATCAAAATCGTTAGAGCCATTTTTAAGAAAAACAAAATTTTCGAAAAAGTTTCCATGTAAACGGTAGTTAGGGGTGGGGAGATGTTGAAAATCTTCGTGTCGCATCCTTGGAAGATACCAAACTTAAATACCAAGTTTGGTATTTAGCCGTTTTTGAGCTATGCTGTCCACAGACACACACACACACACACACACACACACACACACACACAAAGACCTGTTTCTGAAAATGCTTTTTTTGGTCTCAGGGGATCCTAAAACATGTATTTCCGGTGAAATCTCGACATGGAATTTTTGGGTGGAATGCAACATTTCTCTATGCCTATGTACATTGTACATACGGGGCTAGAGAAAGTAAAACGTATGTGATATAAATTGTGTGTTTTAACGAGATCTACATTTTTTGTGTAGATAGTAAGTTTTTGTCTATCTATTACGGTTTAACCGTTACGCAAAATTCTGGAAAACTCAACCAGAATAAAGAACTCTTCAGAGGCTAATCGCAGAAAATCCAAAATACGAATTTTATTTGTGGTGTGAATATCTTAAATACACCGTATTTTAATAAAAATCGTTTAAGCCATTTTTGAGAAAATCTAAATTTTCGAAACACAGACAGATAGGCATACACAAGGAGCTGTCTCTAAAAATGTTTTTTCCGGACTCAGGGTACCTCACATTTCTGGTGAAATCTCGACATCGAATTTTCGGGTAGAATATATACAAAGTGCTGCCCTTCTAGCCACGACTTCAGTTCAGGGAAAAGGTGAAAGACGCTGGGTGGCAGGTCAGGACTGTACGGCGGATGATCGAAAATGTCTCATTGAAATTGATCAAGGAGCCGATGGGTTTTGCCAGCAGTGTGTGAACGAGGGTTGTCATGGATCAACACAATTCCTGAAGCCAGCATTCCTCTTCGTTTGTTTTGAATTGCTCTCCGCAAACGACGTAAAGTACGAAGATCTTCAAAACAACGTCAATGCTCATTTGAAATCATTGGCGGCAACATTTTTGAAGCGGGTATTGCAAAGCTTGTGCACAGGTACGATAAATGTCTCAATCTTTTCGGTGATTATGTTGAAAAGTAGCCATAAGTGTACAAAACTTTTAGTAATAAAATAATTGTTTTGTATGAACTTGTCTTTTATTTATGGCTTATCGGAGGTTGAAAAGAAAAGGCCCTCATATTAAACATTTTCAACTATTATAACGGATATCTCGAAAATACCTAATGACACAAAAAACGAATTTTATATAAACTTTGTATTTTTAAGATATCCACACTTTTTGTACATCTCTTTTAATCTATTCATTATCGCCTACCGTCTTGCTATTATGCAAGATTGGATAAATAAATTTGTTTTCGTTTGAAAAGGACTTCAGGGCCTATTCCCAGAAAATTCGAAATATACTTTTATTTGCGATGTAAATATATTTAATATACGGTATTTTAATCAAAACCATTAGTCAATTTTCATAAAATCCAAATGTTCAAAAAATGTTCCATATTAAGGAAAGTTAGGGGTAGGGAGATTTTCTTTTATTGTTGCATCCTTAGAGGGTAGATAGGTATTGAACTTAAATGCCAAGTTTTGAAGTTTGATATGTTTGCTGCGTTTCTGTTTGAGTTATGTCGTTCACAAACACGCGCGCGCTGACGTATTTTATATTGCTTTTTATGGATTAAGAGCCCTCGAAATATACATTACCGGTGTAATGTATACATATCGCATTTGTTTATAGAATACAAAAGTGATCATTACCCTATGTAATATTCAATATATACAGGATGTTTCAAAACGACACCAAACGAAGACGTGGACCTTGTTGGTCATACCGTACGTGATACTTGAATATAATTTTCAGCTCTAAGTCAGAGCAACCGCATAGAGAGTGCGAGAACCGTGTTCAAATCCCAGCTGTGGCAAACACGCTGGTTCCATTAATAAAACCCTCCCTGCCTAATTATGTGGTAGAGATAGTAGTTTCTTTAACTTTCACAATTTTTGCTCAAATTCCATAGATGCAAATAGCCGTAGTAAAGAGATATGATGTTATTTACAAAGCAGGAATTTCCTGAAGGAAGCAATGTCACGGTCGGCTATGTTTTTGCTCATGCGCCGATTGACCGCGTCGCGTCAGACGCACAAGCAAATTACCAAATAGTTGCCGGCTGGGAGGCATTCAGAGAGCGTAGTAATCATTTCGCGGGATTTTCAGGCCGAGTTCTCAGAAATGGATCAAGAAGAGTTGTATGGTGGGGTTATATAGGTATGGTAAATTTGGAATGACTCATTTTCGAGTGAGGAGCCATAGTAGTTGATGCAATTTTAGGGTAAGTTCAAGACTGCTTCAAATCATTATTGTTGTTCAGCTTACATTTGTAGTAGTAAATAGTAATATTATATTTTAACAATGCCATAAATTTAATGTCATGGTTCTCGGTTCTGGTGTTTTATTTATTTACTTATTTATTTATGAAATCATCCCAGGGGCTGAATACAAATTGAGATGTGATATTAACAAATCATAGGTCAAATATAATTACATAATACAGAAAATAGTACAAATATTAAATAATGGAATATAAAAACCTAATATGTTCCATCCATATGACTTTCTTTACATCTCTGCAACAAATTATTGTTAAGAAGCTTATTCTTCTATTTTCTTCATGCTAATCGAGAAAGAAAAATGAGTAGAAATCGTCTTATTATTTGCTTCCTTATAAGTGGAAGGGAAATATGGGAGTACCTTAGGCTAAAGCGATAGTCAAATCTTTTAAAAGCTGATTGCTATGTGATGGAAGTTTCCTTGACAAATTTCCACATGAGAAAAGTATTTTAAAACTGAAAGAAATAACAAGGAATGCCTCACAAATGGTCAACTCCACGAAAAAATGCTTATGACATAAATTGTGTGTTTTAACGAGATCTACATTTTTCGTGTAGTAAGGTTTGGTTTATCTCTTCCAATTCACCAGCAATGCAATGTTCAACAAAATTCTTTCAGAATGAGGAACTCTTCAGAGGCTAGTCCCAGAAAATTCAAAATGTACATTTTAAGTGTAACGTACATATTTTAATATACGGTCTTTTAACTAAAATCGTTTGTGCCATAAACTTTTTAATAATTTTTTCCAAGTAAAGTGTAGTTTGGGGTGAGAGAAAAATCTTCGTGTCGCATTTTTGGAAGATACTAAACTTAAATACCAAGTTTGGTATTTTACCGACTTTTCGTTTTTGATAATCGCGTTCACTCATGGTCACACGGACAAGGCGTTGTTGTTGTTGTTGTTGTTGTTGTTTTTTTCGTTGGTTTTTTTTTTTCGTAGAGGGAACCCTAAAACTTGTATTTGTAGTGTAATTTAGATATTTAATTTTTAGGTGGAGTACATACCTTCTCTACTTTCGGAGAAAGTAAAAAATACTAATGAATATAAATAGTATAAAACTAGTATGTTCCCTAATTTTAGTTTGAATTACATTTGTTTACAGTTTTAATTTAAATTTCTGAAAATTAGAAGTATTGTGTATTTCTTCTGGTAACTCAAAATAGATGTTAATCAAGAAATGGTTAAAATAATCCTTTAAATGTTGGCATGCATTGTGCTGATGTATTTCTTTGTTATTTTCTATTATAAGGTGGCTATGGATTTATTTATGTGTGATTTTAAATATATAAATAGCCTATTAAATTTAATTATTAATTTCAATGGTAACATCAGGGAGAATAAAAAAATGAACGCTTAATTTCTAATATCTCTGTTCTGAAGTACTTTTAATGGTTTCGAATCTTTTTTTTTTTTTTACTTTCTCTTTACGTACTATTTATTGTTTTGCACCCAAAAATTCGATACCGAGATTTCACCGGAAATATATGTTTTGAGACCTCCTGAATCAAAAAAAAAACACATTTTTAGAAAAATGTCTGTGTGTGTGTGTGTCTGGAGCAGCATAGCTCAAAAACAAAAAGTCCGTTAAAAACAAACTTGGTATTTAAGATCCGTATCTTCCAAGGATGCGACACGAAGATTTTCAAGAAAATCCCCCACCCTCAACTACCCTTTACTTGGAACTTTTTTCGAAAATTTCGATTTTCTCAAAAATGGCTCTAACGATTTTGATTAAAATATCATATATTAAAGTTATTTACACGACAAATAAAATGCATATCTTGACTTTTCTGGGAATAGCCTCTGAAGACTACTTTATTCTGGATGAATTTTACGGAATTTTGCATAACTGCTAAGCCATAAGATATGGACAAAAACTTACCATCAGAAAATGTAGAGCGCATTAAAACACACAATTTATGCCATATACATTTTTTTCGAGGAGTTGATAGTTTTTTAAATATTCCTTGTTATTGGTTTCATCTTTGAAAAACTTACTTTTCTCACACAGGAATTTGTGAACTCGTGTCCATACAAACAAAGGAACTTCAGTCACATAGCAACCAGCTTTTGACTATCACTTTAACCTATGGTACTCCCTAATTTCGCTTCTACTTACAAGGAAGCAAGTAATATGACTATTTCTGCTAATTTTTTCTCGATTAGCATGAAGTATTTAGCATAAGCTTTTTAACAACAATTTGTTGTAGGGATGTAGAGAAAGTCATGTGAATGGAACACATCAGATTTTATTTATGGTGACCCAAAATAAATATCATATAGTGTATTTGAGAATAAAAGAATGGTCTTAAACAAGAGATTGGTAACAATCCTAAGCCGAACAAAATTAATAATAGGAGCAATACTTTACATATATTCTGAATGTGTATTTTCCAATTTAAAGCTTCATGTATAGCAAAACCTAAAATTTTGCATGTGCTAATCGCATAATGGAGTTATTGTTAAACATTAACTGATTGGAAGTATCAATATGTTTAGGTTTATTAAGTAATATAGTTTGATTTTAGGCAATATAAAAATATATTTTTTTTTATTAATATAACTTTCCTCTTAAATTGCCTTTGAGAGTTATTAAACATTTCAAATGTATGTTTCATTATCATCCAAACTCATGGCAATGCTTTTGGTATTTTTTAACTGTTATGTGAATAATTTATGAAAAATTCCTTTCTCTTATTACGCTGAAATTGCTTAATCGGCTGATAGTGTAAATAAAATATTATTATAAGGTAATCCATTTCCGTTACTTTCAACGTGCGGAGATTGCATTTTTACTTTACGCCCATGTGAAGGTTTAAGGTTTACTTTCTTTATGGCGTATTTAGAAGTAGATAAGTTATCCATTCCACCCAAAAATTCAATATCCAGATTTCACGGAAACACATGATAAAACAGGAAAATTTTTACTTTGACTAGCAAGTGGATTATCTGCAGCGGTTTTTAAGCCTGATTAGCATTGTTTTTTCAAAACACTTAGAACTAGTTTTCGGAAATCCCTTTTTATTCCTTATTTCGGTATATTTCATATATACACACTAACCCTAACCTGGCCTCTCCGAATTCTCGAAACCAGAGAACACTCGTTCGCTGCAGTTCGCCTGACAACCTCCGCTCGCTTCATATTCGTTTTAAGCCAAATACACTGATACCCGTTATTTCTATCCAGTTCATACACATACACACACATTCTCTCTCTATCTCTGAACCTAACCTAACTTCTTCGAAGTCTGGAAACCATGGGACCGTTTCGTTCGCTGCGGCTCGCTACGGCCTAACAGTCTCCGCTTCTTTCATGCTCTTTTCTTAAGAAAACACACGGTTCATTTAACTTTAGCTTCTCTTACATTTTGGTGGATAAAACACAGCAGCTGCTTTAAAGAATACATCATAGATCCGTACCTTTTTTTTTTTTTTTTAGTGTTTAACGCCCGCTTTAACTACTTATGCCACCGCAGGCGGTGACACTGATGATACATGAACGATGATGGAGCACCGGTGGAATGAGATGGCGGGGAAAACCCGCCCCAGCGCCGCTTTGTCCCCCACAAATCTCACATGCGGTCGCTTGGGATCGAACCCTGGCCGTCTAGGTGAGAGGCGCGGCCTCTCCGTACCTTTGGTTCATATTTCCACTTGAACATATTATATTCTTGCGAGTATTCATTTAAATATCCGGCTTTAATAAATATCTCAACAATAAGTAAAACGCAATACACCAAAAATAGCTCAGTTCACTTTTAGACGCGCATTACATTGTGGCGCTACTACATTTAACGAACTCAAAATATGCTATTAGCGTAACTCATGATCAAATCCTCGAATATTGTTGGCCACGGCTCAGTCCATCGGGCAGAACAATTAACCAATGAAAATATACCTTCTGTATCATAGGAATACATGTAAGATATGAACATTTTGTAAGTCCGAAAGATTGTAAAAACTTTAAACATTAATTACTCAAAAACAAAGCACTTCCGAAAAACATAATCCAAATAGAACAATGGTTCAAAAAACACCAAGTACATCCTACACTTGAAAACAAATCATAGATCCGTTCTGTAGTTAAAACTAAAATTAAAATAATAATAATAATAATAATAATAATAATAATAATAATAATAACAATAATGATGATGACGATAGTGATGATGCGTGTGTTAAAGTCACCTATGAACAGCAAATTAAAAAATGAAATTTCAGATAGGTAAATACCAAACTTAGTATTCAGTTAAGTATCTTCCAAGATGCGATACGAAGATTGCTTCCTGTAAGGTTAGTTGAGAATAACCCGAGAACGGTAACCAGAACGAAATCGAGAACGGGAAGCTATACAGAACACAAGATTTAGTTCACAGCAACCCGGTAACGGGAACGGGAATTAATATTCTTCTCTTCCTGGTCAATTTTGCGCATTGCGGCTTCACTTATTTTAAACTGACCAATTATATTTTTATCTGCCTCAAATTCTGCCAACACAATTCGGGTTAGCCAACTTCGAAAACTCCACGAAAAAAATGTATATAACATAAATTGTATGTTTTAACGAGCTCTACATTTTTTGTGTGGTAAATTAAAGTCTATCTCTTACGGTTTTTCAGTTATGCAAAATTCATCCAGAATAAAGACGTATTCAGAGGCTATACCCAAAAAATTCAAAATATACATTTTGTCATCTAAATACCATTAATATGCGATTTTTTAATCAAAACCGTTAGAGCCATTTTTGAGAAAAGCTAAATTTTCTATGTAAAGAGTCGTTAGGGGGGGGGGATTTTCTTGGAATTCGTGTCGCATCCTTGGAAGATAATAAACTTGAATATTCAGTTTGGTATTTAACGGACTTTTCGTTTTTGAGCTATGCTGTCCACAGACAGACTGACAGACATACACACACACACACACACGGACATTTTTCTAAATACATACTACATAGTACGTATAGAGAAAGTAATAAAATAAATACATATCTTGAATTTTAATGGAATAGGAATTCATTCGGAAGGAAATGTTATAATCTTGGTAAACAATAGGGGAAAACAAAAATTGATTTTAGTTTAAAACACATAATTTATATCAATTAACTTTTTTTGTGACATCGACTATTTCGGATTGTTCAATACTTTATTTTAAAGCCGTGTTGTATTAGCGATTGCTTGGAGAAAGAATTGAATTTTAAGGTTAGCATTTAAGCATCCACTTCTAAAACAATGGACTACCGCTGTTCCCTTTTATCTATAACGTACTGTAATGTAGTTATTTCCGGAAATCGTTATGTCGATGAAAACGAAGCCGATAGGAAATTAAACGTCCCGGAAGAATAGTTTCCCACGGAATCTGCTCTGCTAATAATTTTGCTGCTACGAATACCAGTGAAATAGTTTCCCTTCAGCGATTTGTGGCGCCGTCTCCTTAAAAATCTTGTGTTACATTCACATGACTATCTCAATCTATGTATTCTATACACACTAATCTTGTTCATTTATCTACTTATCTATCGAGGCAAACCTTAGCAAAAAATTGTTTTACTTTCTCTACACGTATCATTACATAGTGTATAGGAAATGTATTGCATTCCACCCAAAAATTTGATACCGAGATTTCACCTGTAACAAAACAAAACAAAATATTTTTAGAAGAAGGCCCGTGTGTGTCCGTGTGTCTGTGAATACGATAACTCAAAAACGAAAAGTCGATAAAATAAAAATCTTGGTATTTAAGTTAAATATCTTCCAGGGATACGACACGAAGATCTTGAGATAAATCCCCTCACTCCAAACCACCCCTTCCTTGGAAAAATTTTTGAAAATGTTTACTTTCTCAAATATGACTAACGATTTTGAATAAAATAACGCATATTAAAAATATTTATATCACAAATAAAATGTATATTTTGAAATTCCTGGGAATAACCTCTGAAGACCTCTTTATTCTGGATGAGTTTTGCAGAATTTTGCATAACGGTTGAACCGTAAGAGATAGACAGAAACTTACTACAACAACAACAACAACAACAACAGCAAAAGTAGATCTTGTTAAAACATAATTTATGCCATATACGTTTTTATTGTAAAGTTAACCGTTTTCAGACATTCCTTGTTATTGGTTTCATTTTTAAGCAACTTAACGTTTCTCAAACGGGGCTATGCAAAGCGAACCGAGCCTCAATTGTTTCACATAGCTACCAGCTTTTAAAAGATTTGACTATCTAAGGTATTCCCTTATCTCTGTCCTACTTACAGGAAGCAAGTAATAATATATTTCTGCTAATTTTTATCTCTATTAGCATGATGCAGCTGAAAGAATAATCTTTTGTACGAATAGTTTGTTTATGGAACAGCTAGAGAAAGTTATGTGAATGGAACATCAGATTTTTATTTATTTACTAAAGTGCTAAGTACCTACTGACTTTAATCCTACGAGGGCCTTTTTGTTTTTCTTCCAACCTCCAATAGGCTATAAATAAAAGGCAAGTTCATAGAAAACAATATTTTATTACTAAAAGTGTTGTACACTTATGGTTACTTTTCAACATAATCACCATAATCTTCATACTTTACGACGTTTGCGGAGAGCCATTCAAAACAAACGAAGAGGAATGCTGACTTCAGGAATTGTGTCGATCCATGACAACGCTCGTCCACACAACCCATCGGCTCCTTGAACAATTTCAAAGGGACATTTTCGATCATTCGCCGAAAAGTCCTGACCTGGCACCCAGCGACTTTCACCTTTTCCCTGAACTGAAGACGTGGCTAGGAGGGCAGCACTTTCAAACCAACGAAGATCTTCAAAACAACGTCAATGCTCATTTGAAATCATTGTCGGCAACATTTTTTGAAGCGGGTATTGCAAAGCTTGTGCACAGGTACGATAAATGTCTCAATCTTTTCGGTGATTATGTGGAAAAGTAGCCATAAGTGTACAAAACGTTTAGTAATAAAATAATTGTTTTCTATCAACTTGTCTTTTATTTATAGCCTATCGGAAGTTTAAAAAAAAAACGACCCTCGTAGTTAGTTAGCCAGGCGATAACTATTTCACTATAAAAAGGTTTTTAATATTCCATAGTGATCCTTTGTCATCTAAAACCTGATCTAGGCACCATATTTTTCAATTGACTATTCCCATTTCTTCTTAACCTTTCACAAAAACTCCCCTAAATCAAGTATCTGCTCTTAACCTTAAAAATCTTACTAAGTACAATTTCTTTGTTCCTCGATAACCAATTATCATTTATTAATGTTTCTCAACAATCTTTTGTGACCTTACATTGGAGTAAAATATGACTTGCTGGTCCTACTAGTCACTTCCTTATAAATAGAAGGGAATACACTAGGATAAAGGGATATAACGTTCCTTTAAAGCTGATCGCTGTGTAAAACAATTGACATTCGGTTCTCTTTGCATTACCAGGAGTAAAATAAGATATACGAAACAACTGGGGACTTCCCGTTTGAGATAAGTTTAAGCATTGGAAAATAACAAGGAATATCCCGGAAATGGTTAACTCCTCAAAAAATGGTAAGGATAAAATTATTGGACTTAATGAGATCTAATTCTTTGTGTAGACATTTTGTGTACATCTAACGGTTAACCGTTATATAAAGTTCATCCAGAATGAACAGAGCATCAGAGGCAATTACCAGAAAATTCAAGATGTACCTACATCTTATTTGTGATTAAATATCATGTTTTAATCGATTTGTTAGTCATTTATGAGAAAATCGAAAATTCTGTTAATTCTCCCACCTCGAACTACCCTTTATATGACAATTTTTAACTGACTTTTCATTTTTACTTTCTCTACATGTACTATGTACATAGTGTATAGAGAAGGTATTGCACTCCACCCAAAAATTTGATACCGAGATTTCACCGGGAATAAATGTTTTAGGGTCCCCTGTATAAAAAAAGCATTTTAGAAAAAGATCCGTGTGTGTGTCCGTGTCTGTGAATAGCCTGAGAAGACCTCTTTATTCTGGACGAATTTTGCATAACTAGTAAACCGTAAGAGATAAACAAAAGCTTACTGCACAAAAAAGCGTAATCTCCTTAAAGCACACAATTTAGACAAATACATCTTTTCCCTGAAGCTGACCGTTTCCGAGATATTCCTTGTTATTCGTTTTAGTTTTAAAATATTAGACTTGTCACATACGAGAATTTTTCAACTCCTGGCCACGGAAAGAAATGGATTTTAATCCCATAGCAACCACGATTTAAAACATGTGACTGTTGGTCTAGCCTAATGTATTCCCTTATTTCATTCTACTTATAAGGAACTAAGTAATAAGGCAGTTTCTGCTAATGTTTATCTCGATTGGCATAAAGTAGACGGAAGAATAAGACTATTAATAAGTTGTTACAGAGATTAGAGAAAGTCATGTGAATGGAACACATCAGATATTACTTTCTCTACACGTACTACATACATGGTGTATAAAGAGGATATTGTGTTGCACCCAAAAATTCGATACCGAGATTTCACCGGAAATATATGCTTCGAGACTCCTGAATCCCCCCCCCCAAAAAAAAAACAAAAAAAAAAACAATTTTATAGGAAAATGCCCGTGTGTGTGTGTGTGTGTGTGTGTGTGAGCAGCATAGCTCAAAAACGAAAATCCGTTTAACACCAAACTTGGTATTTAAGTTCAGTATGTTCCAAGGATAGGACACGAAGAGTTTCAAGAAAATCTCCCCACTCCCAGCTACCCTTTACTTGGAAACATTTTCGAACATTTTGAATTTCTCAAAAATGGCTCTAACGATTTTGATTGACATATGGTATATTAAAGATATTTACATGACAAATAAAATGTAGGTATATCTTGAATTTTCTGGGGATAGCCTCTGAAGACATCTTTATTGTGGATGAATTTTGCGAAACTTTGCACACTGGTAAACTGTAAGAGATAGACAAAACCTTATTGATAGAAAACGTAGAGTACGGTAAAACACACAATTTATGTTAAATATTTTTTTTTTTTTTTTTCGTGGAGTTGATCGTTTCTGAGGTATTCCTTGTTATTAGTTTCAGTTGTGCAGTACTTATACTTTTCTCAGACGGGAGTGACCGTTTTTCTTTTGTTCTACTCCTGGCCAAGCAAAGAAGCCATTTGCAATGACAATCGCATAACGACAGCTTTTAAAACATTTGACTATCACTTTAGCTTAGTGCATTCCCTTAGTTCCACTCTACTTATAAGGAACTAAGTAATAAAATTCTGCTAATGCTTATCTCGATTAGTTTGTAGAGTAGTTAGAGAAAGTCATGTGAGTGTAACACATCAGATTGTTTTTACTAACGATGACATGTGGTACACGCTGGCAGCTAAAAGAGTTCAATGGTATATAATTGAAAGAAGCAACTCTGCGACTTTCGATAGAAAAAAGGTCAGAATAAAGTCCATAATGTTGTTGATAACAGATGGTGAGAGGGAGGAAAAGGTCAAAATAAATATGAATGTTGTTAACCATGAAAAACAAGCATAAGTCCGTCATTGTGTT
This sequence comes from Hymenopus coronatus, assembly GCA_030762935.1. Taxonomy (NCBI): domain Eukaryota; kingdom Metazoa; phylum Arthropoda; class Insecta; order Mantodea; family Hymenopodidae; genus Hymenopus; species Hymenopus coronatus. Next base: position 15,277,819 of record CM060897.1, on the reverse strand, counting down.
GCCCGCGTGGACTGTCAGCTTCTAGCTAAACCAAGTCCATAATTTTATAGAAAATTAGACTTGGGCTGAAAAATCTGAGGTGTGCCACTTACATGACTTTCTCTACATCCCTGTAACAAATAATTGTTAAAAATTATATTCTTCTATCTACTTTATTAACCGAGATATTCATTGTCAGCTTTTTTACTTTCTCTGCACGTACCATATACATAGTGTATAGAGAAGGTATTGCATTGCACCCAAAGATTCAATACCGAGATTTCACCGGAAATACATGTTTTGGGTCACCCTGAATCCAAAAAAGCATTTTTAGAAAAAGGTCCGTGTGTGCGTGTGTGTATGTGGACAGCATAGCTCAAAAACGAAAAGACCGTTAAACACCAAACTTGGTATTTAAGGTTGGTATCTTCCAAGGATGCAACATGAAGGTTTTCAAGAAAATTATCCCACCCCCAACTACCCTTTACATGGAACTTGTTTCGAAAATTTTGATCTTCTTAAAAATGGCTCTAACAATTTTGATTAAAATATCTATATTAAAGATATTTACCTAATGTATATCTTGAACAGCCTCTGAGGACTTCTTTGTTCTGGATCAATTTCATGAACTTTTACATAACCGTAAACCGTAAGACATGGGCACAAGAAATGTAGAGTTCTTTAAAACTTACAATTTATATTACATACATTTTTTTTCGTGGAGTTGATCGTTTTTTAGATATTCCTTATTTTTGGTTTCAGCTTTGAAAAACGTATACTTTTCTCATACAGAAATTTGTCAACTCCTGTCCATACACACAAAGGAACTTCAGTCACATAGTTCACAGATACTCGGACACACACGGACCTTTTTCTAAAAACTGATGTGTTCCGTTCACATGACTTTCTTTACATTGATGTAACAAATTATTGTTAAAAACCACTTATTTCTATCTGCTTTATTATAATGGAGATGATCATTAGCAGAAATTGTCTTAATTACTTGCTTCCTTGTTAAGTAGAAGGAAAATAAGGAAATGCACTAGGCTAAAATGCAGAAAGGATTGATTTTCAAATAAATCCCCCCACCCTCAACTACCCTTTTCATGGGACTTTTTTTCGAAATTTCGATTTTCTCAAAAATGGCTCTAAGGATTTTGATTAAAATCTCTTATATTTACAATATTTACATGCCAAATAAAATGTATATCTTGAATTTTCTAGGAATAACCTCTAAAGACCTCTTTATTCTGGGTGATTTTTATTGAATTGCTTTAACCTATGGTAATCCCTTATTTCGCTCCTACTTACAAGGAAACAAGTAATAAGACTGTTCCTGCTAATTTTTCTCAATTAGTAAGAAGTAAATAAAAGAATAATTTTTTCAACACTAATTTGTTACAGAGAAAGTCGTGTGAATGGAACACTTATAATGTTTTACAAAGCGATTTATATCCAATGAGCTTGTGCATGTGGATGTTGAGGGAAAGCTTACAAAGTGTCACTCTCCTGGACAGACGCCGTTCTATTTTCAGTTCTGGCGAGCAAACCTCTGCTGTAGGAATAGGGACCTACAACACACACTCTCTTGGGCTCACACCATTTTCTCATTCATTTATACAGTCTCCAAAAAGTATTTGCAGTCTGCAATTTATGTTTAAATAAAACGTTAATGCTTCTATTTACTTCATGCTAATCGAGAAAAAAATTAGCAGAAATAGTCTTATTACTTGCTTCCTTGTAAGTGGAACCGAAATAAGGCAGTACCATAGGTTAAAGTGATAGTCAAAAGCTGGTTGCTATGTGACTGAGGTTCTTTTGTTTGTATGGACAGGAGTTGACAAATTCCTGTGTGAAAAAAGTATAAGCTTTTCAAGGCTGAAACCAAACACAAGGAATGTCCCAAAAACGATCAACACCACGAAAAAAATGTACATAACATAGATTGTTTCTTTTAATGTGCTCTATATTTTTGTGAGTTATGTTTTTGTCCATCTCTTACGGTTTAGCAGTTTTTCGAAAATTTTGATTTTCTCAAAAATGGCTCTAACGATTTTGATTAAAATACCGTATATTAAAGATATTTACCTGACAAATAAAATTATATCTTGAATTTTCTGGGAATAGCCTCTGAAGACTACTTTATTCTGGATGAATTTTACGGAATTTCGCATAACTGCTAAACTGTAAGAGATGGACAAAAACTCACCACACAAAAATGTAGAGCACATTAAAACACACAATTTATGTTATATAATTTTTGTTCGTGGAGATGATCGTTTTTTAGATATTCCTTGTTTTTGTTATCAGCTTTAAAAAACTTGCACTTTTCTGATATAGGAATTTGTCAACTCCTGTCCATACAAACAAAGGAGCTTCAGTCACATAGCAACCAGCTTTTGACTATCACTTTAACCTATGATACTCCCTTATTTCGCTTCTACTTACAAGGAAGCAAGTAATAAGACTATTTCTGCTGCTATTTTTTTTTTTCGATTAGCATGAAGTAAATAGAAGCATGAGCTTCTTAACAATAATTTCTTGCAGAGGTGTAGAGAAAGTCATTTGAATGGAACACATTAGATTTTTTGGATTCAGGGGACTCAAAATATGTATTTTCGGTGAAATCTCGGTATTGAATTTTTGGGGCAATACAATACCTTCTCTATACACTATATACATTACGTGTAGATAAAGTAAAAAGACCTTAAGCTCAAAGTTAAGGAGTTATCGGATAGAGAATGGAATGAGCCCGTTTTAGCATGCTGTAATTTGTTAACTCAATTTCCAAATGCAGTGAATTGCACTAAGGTTATGTTTTCGGATGAATGTGCTCACGTGCTAGAAATATTTATCTTTGTGGCCAAAGAGAATCATCATACAGTCGAGTTAGAAAGGATTCCGCCTCACATAATGACTTCACAACATATGCTTGGACCGTACCTTTTACTTTCTCTAGCCCGTATGTACAATTCGATACCGAGATTTCACCGGAAATATATGTTCTGAGGTGCCCTCAGTCCGAAAAAAGCATTTCTAGAAACATGTCCGTGTGCGTCTGTGGACAGCATAGCTCAAAAATGAAAAGTCTGTTAAATACTAAACTTGGTATTTAAGTAAGATTTAACGAAGATTTTCAAGAAAATCCCTTCACCCTCAACTACCCTTTACATGGAACATTTTGATTTTCTCTCAAATGGCTCTAACGGTGTTTATTAAAACACTTTATGTTTAAGATATTTTAATGACAAATGAAATGTATATCTTAATTTTCTGGGAATAGCCTCTGAAGATCTCTTCATTCTGGATGATTTTTGTATAAGTGGCAAACCATAAGAAATACACAAAAATGTAGATCTCTTTAAAATTCACTATTAATGTTATATACTTTTTTTTTTTTTTTTTTTTTTTTTTTTTTTTTTTTTTTTAGAGTTAACCGTTTTCAAGATATTCCGGATTATTAGTTTCAATTAACTCTTAAACTGTTCTCGAACGGGAAGACATCTTTCTTCTCATTTGTTTCTCCTGGCAAGCAATAAGATGGAAATTTCAATAGTTTCACATATCGGTCGGCTTTTAAATGACTTGATTATCACTTTAGTCTGTTCAATCGCTTATTTCCCTTCTACTTACAAGGAGCTAGTAATAAGACTAATTCTGCTTATGTTCATATTGATTATAACGATGTAGATAACAGATTAATGTTTTGAATAAAGGTTTGTTTGCGGAAGAGCTAGAGAAATTCATATGAATGGAACACATCGGATATTTTTGAAGCGACTGTGAATGACGCAAAGTATTTACACAGAAGGCATATGGTTCCAGCAAGATGGGCCACCTCCTCACTACGCTCTTGTAGTGTTCGAGTTTCTAAGTGAGCACTTTCTAGGAAGATGGATAGTCGTGGTTTATCAGTTACACCAGCCATAAAGAGGTCCTGACCCCACCACACCTGACAATTCGTTTTGGGGAGCCATTAGGACTCGGCACACACGTTTATAGTATAGATTAGATTAGAAAGCATTCTGTAGGTTCGTTTAGGCCAGGAAGCCACTGAACATAGAACTTGTCAAGGGATATACATGTAAATATGTGTTTATATACTACAAAACAAATGTATAAAGCCCTAGTGCTAAAAGCACGGGTTACAAAAACAGCAGAAGAGACATATAATCACACCATTTGCTTTTGAGGCCTGTACGCCACTGCACTATACTTAATGTGCTCTATAAAAGCATAACTGCTTTTTTTTTTTTTTTTTTTTTGCATGCACATAAAAACAAAAAGTATCAGAAATTAGTGTTAAAATGTATAAATAAATTTAATGTCATTATATGTAACACTGATGTAGTATCAGATGATAGTTTTCTAATAATCGACATAATAGTTACTACCAGTAATTATATAAAATGTGATAATTTTATTATGTACTCTTCATAAATGTCAACAAATTACAATACATATTTACAAATATGTTATAGAATTTACAATGCAAAATTTTACAATTATGTACTAGAGTGTAAAATACCAAAGCATCAGGCTTTACAGATCTTGTGTCATTGCTAAATACTTAAAAATTAATTTGACACATTCGTGCAAGTTAAAGTATACATCAGTTTAATTTGAATATAAAGCTTACACACACATACTAATATACACAAAATGCAATACATTATAATACTTATAAATACAATGATTATATACGGTATTGTCAGACAGATTTGTCACTTAAATATTCATCTACAGAGTAAAATGACTGGTAAGGTATACAGGAACTGTAAACTTCTGACCCCGCAAAGAAACGGGTTTCAATCTCATAACTACCATATCTTAAAACATTTGATGGTCTACCTGCTCTGCAAAAACCTTCTTACAAAACGTATTCTTCTATCTACACGTGTACAGGTAAACGGAACGTATGTGCCGTTGCAGCCCAGACTGCACAGGCGTAGCGACCTGCGCAGGCGACCGTAGAATAATAAAAATTCAATTCTTTCTACCTGCGTAGGCGTGTAGACCTGAGAGAGTGTGCGTGAGTCTCTCTGGCACGCCTGTGCAGTTTTTAGGTTGTAGCTAGTTCCTTGAATAGAGTGTCGGTCGTGTGTCCCTGTGTCAGTACAAATAAAATGTACATCTTGAATTTTCTGGGAATAGCCTCTGAAGACTACTTTATTCTGGATGAATTTTACGGAATTTTGCATAAGTGCTAAACCATAAGATGTGGTTAAAAACTTAACACACAAAAAATGTAGAGCACGTTAAAACATTTACGCCATGTACATTTTTTTCGTGGAGTTGATTTTTTTTTTTTTTTAGATATTCCTAGTTTTTGGTTTCACCTTTGAAAAACTTATACCTTTCTCATACAGGAATTTGTCAACTCCTGTCCATACAAACAAAGGAACTTCAGTCACATAGCAACCAGCTTTTGGCTTTCACTTTAACCTATGGTACTCCCTTATTTCGCTTCTACTTACAAGGAAGCAAGTAATAAGAGTATTTCTGCTATTTTTATCTCGCTTAGCATGAAGTAAATAGAAGAATAAGCTTTTTAACAATACTTTGTTACAGAGATGTAGAGAAAGGCATGTAAATGTAACACATCAGGAAATTTTAAAACCATAATCAATAGGCCAGGAGTCGTCACTGATGAATAAGTATAAGATATCCATGAATGATAAATTCGTCACTGGTGCACTCGTATATGATGTACTAAAAATGTCACATCTACATGAAACAAAAGTTTTGCGAGGGAGTGTACATCCGTAAGGATTTTCCAAGGCAGCAAAGCTAAGATCTTTGGACAGGCGCTATGCAGCATGTGTTGTTGTAGCTGAAAAAAGAATAATCGGAGCAGCGCAACAGCTGGACACAAACTGTACTGCAAGGTCAAACACACGCCAACTTCCGCCATATTACCGACTACGCTACATTCTCTCATTACATCAGTTTTTGTGCTTGATTGCTTGTTATTCACTGGCATAAGGGCAAAGAGTGAAGTGGGGGCTGCGGGTCCAACTGTCTGTTGCTTCTTTTCGGAACAGCCGAGGAGGCACATTTTCGTTGTTCGGTTGCTTTCTAAGAATGCCATAAGATGGACAGATGTAGATTTTTACTTTTTCTACTAGATTTGTGACTACACCCTATGACTTCCGAAGCAAGCAGGTGAGCTTACGGCCAAAAAACTCCATGTTGGATAACACGGGAAATATATTACGTTTTGATGTCCCTGCATCAAAAGAAAAAGTTTTAGATTCCCAAGGAAATCGCTTCATACCAAACTACATTTTACGTGAAACGTTTTCGAAAATGTTTATTTTCTCTACAGTACCTCTAACAATTTCAATTAAAATACGATATATTTAAAATATTTACAATATACTCTCGATTATCCGGGGTAATATGGAGGAGAAGAAGCACGAATAATCAGAAGCCCGTATGTTAATGATTTTAAGGTACAACATACATATGTGAATGGGAAATTAGGTTTAAAAACTTTACTTTCTCTACACATACTATGAACATAGTGTATAGAGAAGGTATTGCATTCCACCCAAAAATTCGATAGCGGGATTTTATAGGAAATACATCTTTTAGGACCCCCTGACTCCAACAAAAGGTCCAGGTGTGTATGTGTGTGGACAGCTTAGCTCGAAAACATAAAGTCCGTTAAAAAACGAACTTGGTATTTAGGTTTGGTATCTTCCAAGGATGCGACACGAAGATTTTCAAGAAAATCCCCCACACAAACTACCCTTTACAAGGAACTTTTTTCGAAAATTTTGATTCTCTCAAAAATGGCTTTAACGGCTTTGATTAAAATATCATATATTAAAGATATACCTGACAAATAAAACGTATATTTTGAATTTTCTGGGAATAGCCTCTGAATACTACTTGATTCTGGATGAAATTTACGGAATTTTGCATAAATGCTAAACCGTAAGAGATTGACAAAAAATTACCAGACAAAAAATGTAGAGCACTCTAAAACACACAATTTATGTCATATACATTTTTTTTCGTGGAGTTGATCGTTTTTGAAATATTCCTTGTTATTGGTTTCAGCTTTGAAAAACTTACTTTTCTCATATAGGAATTTGTCAACTCGTGTCCATATAAACAAAGGTACTTCAGTCACATAGCAACCAGCTTTTGACTATCACTTTAACCTATGGTACTCCCTTATTTCACTTCTCTTATAAGGTAGCAAGTAATAAGACTATTCCTGCTAGTTTTTTCTCGATTAGCATGAAGTAAATAGAAGCATAAGATTTGTAACAATAATTTGTTGCAGAGATATAGAGAAAGTCATGTGAACGGAACACATCAGATTTTTGTTTTTCAGTTGCTTTCTAAGAATGCCAAAAGATATCGATTTTTCTCTCTCGACTAGATTTGTGACTACGCCCTACGACTTCCGAAGCAAGCAGCTCATATGGGTGTAGCGTTTACGGCCACGAGTGTAGTCACACTCAAAAATTTGATGTAGCTGGTTTAGCTTTTGAATGAGAGCATTTTAAACAAGACAACTTTAGAGTTCACTAAAATGGAGGATTTGGAAAGACGAGCAGTGATTAAATACTTCTATTTCAAAGGCTTTACGCCTAAAGAAATCAAGGAGGAAATGGACAGTACATTGAAAGACTCTGCCCCTTCATATTCAATGATTAAAAGGTGGGTTGTAGAGTTTAAAATGGGACGTACGAGCACTAGTGATGAGCCTCGCTCTGGACGCCCTGTAGAAGTGACAACTCCAGAGATCATTGACAAAATTCATCGTTTAGTACCGGAAGACCGCAGATTAAAGTTGTTTGAGATAGCAGAGGCTGTAAACATATCAAAAGAACGAGCAGGTAGTAGTTTAAGTTATGTTTTGGGCTTTCACAAGGTCTGTGCAAGGTGGGTGTCGCGTTTGTTGACACCTGATCAAAAGTTGCAAAGAAAAGCTGTTTCTGTTAAGAATGTGGAGCTCTACCGTAAAAATCCCAGTGAATTTTTGAGACGGCTTATTGCCATGGATCAAACTTGGATACATCACTACACTCCAGAAAGTAAATCACAGTCAAAACAGTGGATTGCGCCAGGTGAACCAACTCTAAAGAAGACAAAGTCAATTTTGTCAGCTAACAAGATTATGGCGAGTGTTTTCTGGGATGCATAGGGAATTATTTCTATTGATTTCTTGGAAAATGGTAAAAATATCACTGGTGACTATATTACACAAGCTAACTGCAACGTTTGAGTGATGAGGTGAAAAGAAAAAAAAAATACCTCATTTGGAAAAAAAATCTTATTTCATCATGACAATGCTCCGGGCCATCGTTTAGTCATTGCAATGGGAAAAGGTGTGAATTAAAGTTGAAATTACTCGAACATCCACCCTATTCGCCAGATCTAGCACCCAGTGACCACCACCAGTTCCCAGACCTCAAAAAATATCTTGGAGGACGAAAATTTCACAGAAACGAGGTCATTGATGCAGTAAGCAGTTATTTTGAGGACCTTGATAAATCGCACTACAGAGGGAGTTTAATTAAATTAGAACTCCGATATGACAAATGTATTAGCCTTTCTGGAGATTATGTTGAGAAATAAAGCAAAAAAAAAACATTTTTTTAAATGCTGTTTTCATTGAGAGGCCTGGGACCTACCAGCCGACCCTCGTATCATGTTTTGATATTCCTGTATCAAAAGAAAGACAAAGCTTTAAATGTTCAAGGACATCCCTCCACACCAAATTGCATTTTACGTGAAACGTTTTTGAAAATGTTTATTTTCTCAACAACGACTCTAACAACTGACCCGAAGGTCCCGGGTTCAACTCCCGGCTGGGGCGGGGAACTTTTCTTTAAGCAGAATTATTCCCTATACGCCCACAGAGACTGGAAGTGTGTATGTGAGAGTGAATGTGTGTTTAAGGAAAATAGAACAATTTAAATCCAACGTAAAGAACCTACTGTCAACTAACATAAAGTCCCTGACATGACCTAAGATATTAAAAAGGGTCATATAAATGAAACAAAACAACAACAATAAAAATCTGATGTGTTCCATGCATATGACGTTCTCTACATCGCTATAACAGATTATTGTTAAAAAAACATATTCTTCTATCTACTTTACGAAATCGAGATAAATATTAGCAGAAATTGCCTCGTAAGTAGAAGGGATACACTAGGCTAAAGTGAGAGTCAAATATTTTAAAAGCTGGTTGTCATGTGGTTGAAACCCGTTTCTATGCAGGACCAGGAGTTACAACTTTCCATGTGACAAAAGTATCTTAAATCTGAAACAAATAACTAGGAATATCTCAGAAATGGTCAATTCTACGAAAAAAGCAAGCTAAACGTACGACATAAATTGTGTGTTTGACGTGATCTACATTTTTGTGTACTAAGTTTTTGTGTAACTCTTACGTTTTACCAGTTACGCAAAATTCATTCAGAATAATTTGGTCTTCAGAGGCTATTTCCATAAAACTCAAGATATACATTTTATTTGTCATGTAAATATCTTTAATATACGATATTTTAATCAAAATCGTTAGAGCCAATTTTGAGAAAACCAAAATTTTCGAAAATGTTTCCATTAAAAGAATAGTTGGGGGTGGGGGGATTTTCTTGAACATCTTCGTGTCGCATCCTTGTAAGATATTGAGCTTAAATACCAAGTTTGGTATTTAACGGACTTTTCACTTTTGAGCTATGATGTCCACACACACACACACACACACACACACAGACACGCGCGCACACACACACATGCGGACCTTTTTCCAAAAATGTATTGTTTTTGTTTTTTGATTCAGGACTACCCAAACATGTAGGTATTTCCGGTGAAATCTCGGTATCGAATTTTTGGGTACAATACAATACTTACTCTATACACTAAATACATAGTACGTGTGGAGAAAGTAAAAATCTGTGTTCCATTCACATGATTTTCTCTACATCTCTGCAACAAATTATTGTTAAAAAGCGTATGCTTCTTTTTAATTCATGCTAATCGGGAAAAAAATAGCAGAAATAGTCTTATTACTTGCTTCCTTGTAAATAGAAGCGAAATAAAGGAGTACCTTAGGTTAAAGTGATAGTCAAAAGCTGGTTGCTATGTGACTGAATTTCCTTTGTATCTATGGACAAGAGTTGACAAATTCCCGTATGAGAAAAGTATAAGTTTTTTTAAAGCTGAAACCAATAACAAGGAATATCTCAAAGACGATCCACTCCACAAAAAATGTATATTATATAAATGGTGTGTTTTAACGAGCTCTACATTTTCTGTTCAGTAAGTTTTTGTCTATCTCTTACGGTTGTTTGCCAGTTACACAAAATTCCTTAAAATTCATCCGGAATAAAGAAATCTTCAGAAGCTAATTTCAGAAAATCAAGATATACATCTTATTTGTCATGTAAATAGCTTTAATATTCAGTGTTTGAATCAAAATCATTAGAGCCATTTTTAGAAAATCAAAATTTTCAAAAAAAAATCCATGTAGCACTCACATACACGCACGCGCGCGGACCTTTTTCTAGAAATGTTTTTTTTCGAACTCAGGGGACATCAAAACATATATTTCCAGTAAAATCTCAACGCCAACATTTTTGGTGGAATTCAATCCCTTCTCTATCCACTAGGTACAGGTGCACGCGGTGCTAGAGGAAGTAAAAGATAGCCAAGAATGTGAAAAATCAGCAAACCTGGCAATCCTGTTGGCCAGTGTTGAACCATACGATGGTTACACCACTAGGCATTACTTCAATACGTGGGTACTTTTGTTATTCTGTCATAAAGGCTGCTTTGTAGTTACTAACTGGTCTCTTATAACCGTTTAGGGCCCTAAGCTGCAAAGTGTAGCCAAGGGATATGTTTTATAACTAGGGAAGCGGCTGCTACTGCGGAAAGACGACAGGGCGTAGCCGAAGGATCTGTGAAGCTAAAACCCCAATGATCTCAAGAAGAAGTCAAAACGTTGGCAATCTGGCGACTTTCACATAATAATAGTATTTATTTTGCCTATAGACATACATTCTGTAGTTTCAAGCATCGTCATGAACTAATAAAACAATTTTGCAAAAATTAATCTCACAAGATTGTTCATTACAATTCATCAATTCTATGTATACATTTCACAATTAAATACTTCTTTAGTTCATTCTTAAATATATTTCCTTTTAAATGTTTTAAATAGTTTGGTAATCTATATATATATATGAATCGCCGAAATGTATGTACGCGCATCACTTCCGAACGACTGCACCAAATTGAACAATTCTGTTTTTGTTGTGTTAGTTATTATCACGACAAGGTTTGTGGAAAAGAAAATGTTTAAAAATAGTACGAGAAAGTTTTTAATATCTCATAATATGAATAAAAACAGTGCCAAGGGAACGCATTTCGGTTAATAGCCGCCAGATGGCAGTGGTACCACGGTTATTTGTTGTTAAATGCTTGTAGTACGGCTATATTTTCCCTCCCCATTCAATATTAAGGTAACGCACCAGTTTATCGACACAATGACGCAACGCAGCAATGAAATTAAAATACGTTTTTATCTATTAACTGTCCTTTCCTTACTCCTATTGTTTAAAATAAAGAAGCAAAGAAGCTTTCCTGGCGACTAACACATAGAGTAAGTACTTATTTATTTGCCGCTAGATAGCCGAAGTAGTATTTTCCTCCCCATTCAATGCTAAGGTAACGCAACAGTTTATCGAGATGACACAACACAACAGTGAATTTCAAATACATTTTTATGTATTAACTGTCTTTCCTTTCTCCTATCGTTTAAAATTAAGAGTCAAAGAAGCTTTCCTGGCGAGGAACACATAGAGTAAGTACTTATTTATTTTCCGTTAGATGGCCATAGTAGTATTTTTCTCCCCATTCAATGTTAAGGTAACGCACCAGTTTATCGAGACAATGACGCAACATAGCAGTGAAATTCAAATACATTTTTATGTTATAACTGTCCTTTCTTTACTCCTATCGTTTAAAATAAAGAAGAAGAAGCTTTCCTAGCGACGAACACCTAGAGTTAGTACTTATTTATTTGTAGGTTAACTTCCTATTGCAGATGTTGGTTATTTGACGTTATATGTGGTACATGAGCTAGCTAAAGAACATAGAAGATACCCGCGTCACCATCACACTGCAATTACGGTGTTCTTAACACATTTGATCAAGTAATATTTTCGGTTAAATGCAGAAATTTAATACACAAAACTGTCATCAAATAAAAGCTTACCAATTGCTCAACCAGATCTACATGCTCTTTAGTTATGTCATTGTTAACCTTAAAAATGAATGTTTTGCTGACATAGGAGAAAATAAAGAAAGAGGAGGAAAAGATTAGGAGTAAAAGAAAGAAAGAGATTCGGAAGAAGCAGAATGTAACTTTGTGGCTTTCTCCTTAATGTAATTCATTACCTATGTAAGCTTTTACCCGTTACACTATGGAATCGCTGCCATCACTGTTATTATACCAACGACATCCTTGATTGCCCACGCTGTTAACTGCATGTCATCCTTTCCATAATACCTTATGGGTGCACTGACTTCGTCCCTTTCGCAATACCACTATATATCCTATATTGCGCAGATCATTGTGCCTCGTTGCGCTTTTCAGATGCAAAGGCATTATTAGACATTAGCAATGGGAAAATTCCTGTTGACACTTCTCATTACGTTTCCATGGAATTTTTGTCACTTCTCAACGTCAAAGGAAGAATTAATATCGAAAGTGTTCTCAAATATTGGTGCAAATTACAAAAACTATGCTTCGTTGTGCGAACGAGCCATTTTAGCAGCAAGTAATAAGGATGTAGATATTTTGAATATAAAAATTCAGTGTAAAATTGATGGACAAATGCATTCATTTAAGTAGATCGATTCCATTACCAATCCAAATTAAGTCAATTATCTAACTGAATTCCTAAATTCGTTGGATTTGCCAGGATTTCCGCCACACAATTTACAGCTCCAGGTTGACTCGGTGACAATTATACTACGCAATCTGAATCAACTGAAATTATGCAGCGGAACAAAACTCGCTGTTAAAAAAATTACGAAAATGTTGATTTAAGGCGAATCGAAATGCCAATTATTTCAGCAACTATTTAACATAATCGGCTAAATATTTCAAGGTATATTCAGCAATAACTTTACTGTTGATTGATGAAAAATAGAATACCTCTGTTAATTAAAATGAAAGGTATACATTTTTTAAATAAAGTTCTTTAAATGCTACTGAAAAATGATGAGTTTTAAATTTTAAAAAAATAACTAATCCATATGCATAGCTTTTTTTTTCGTTAAAATAAAGCCTATTTAGGTGCAAATATGTGGTAAACATTTTAGCTCTTAATGTCAAGTAGTTTCTGAGATAGTGTGGCATTTGTATAGAAAATGCTACTTCTTCAGAAACTGAAACATGAAATTTAAAAAAAAAAAAAAAAAAAAAAAAAAAAAGTAACCTAGCTTTCCAAACAGAGCTTCGCAGTACTTTAAGACTCTCACATGAAAGAAATATGACCGGGATGCTAATGTTACCAATAGCTAAAGTAAAACTTTCCGCTCAAAATAAAAAAAATATCTCTTTTCTAACACTAATATTTACAAAGTTTGATGTTTTACAAAATGAGTGTACCAAAATGTTCTAAAAAGACTATTATTCAGGATTATTTTAAAAAATATTTTTAAACTATTTACAATTGGCACACTCGTATGAAAGTTATACCAAAATGAGCGGGAGATTCAAAATTTGCATATGCAATTAAAACATGAAAATGGAAAAAAATTATGAAAATCCCATTTCGACTCCCCTTAAACTGCTATATCTTAGGAAAGTTCAAAGGTAAGGAAGGATATACTTATTCCAAGAATACCACTAATGTCAACCGACTTTCCTTTTCAATATTAGCGTGATCAGTTTTTGGCGCGCCTTGCGAATATGACAATAAACTCCAAGGTCAATCATTAAAAGTGTGTAGTATATCTTGATTCGTCGTTTTTCGAATGGGCAGTTGTACGTTGCGTTCTCGAGAGTGGGCAAACCATCGGCGCTATTTATTTTTCCGGAAGGAAAATTTTACATTACAAGGCATTACAATGTAGTATTGAAAAATTATTTAGTTGTAATTTTATTTCATTGCATGGTCGTACTCTAAACGGAAGATTTTGTCTTGAGCATTTTTCATTAGGTACACCACCGGTGCGAAGTCGGGGCGGGCAGTTAGTTTATTATAAAATATAATACCTTTCAATAATGGATATTTTTCAGTTGACTTGCTCCTTAGTGAGTTTCTGTGAAAGTCATCACATCCTCTAGTATTATAATCATAAAATGTACTATTTCTATTTACACTAATTACATTGAATTCATTTTTCTATATACAATGAAATTACAGTTAAAATCCTTTCTTTTATAAAAGTCGGTCTGCATGATGTTCTATGCCCTATTTTAAACATTGTTCTTCCACACATCTTCTGTAATTTTAAAATTCTGTTCATATTTGTGATTGCACTACAGCCCCAAATCTCTGTACCATAGCTAAGATGGCTATGTGTTAATACATAATAAACCATATGTTTTCAACATTTTATAATGTAGATCGCCAGTGGAAGTCTCTTAAACTACTCCATAAGACCATTGTGTGTGTGCGGGTGTGTGTGTGGGCACGCGCATGTTGCAGCCATCACAGGGCTTTACCAAAAAATTGTGTCAGCAGAAGAATGTTAACCCTTTCCAGTCTGATTTATTTTCGACTGAAATTGCTTTTTGAAAAGTGATGGTATATGATAGATACTTATGAACTTAACAAGTTTATCTTACCTGATCAGTTATCTTAACTTCTAAAGCACTGAACATCACTGACTAAGATATCAATGTGAGGTTAATATAGGTTGGAATTCTCACTGCAGTGACACTAAGGAAGGGATGGTCCCATGTAAAATAAATGCTGATTGGCATATTAAGTTTAGACTGGTCCTCAGTCCTATTGTAGAGAAGTACAGTTCTGTATTTGTATTAGAGAAAAGGTATCATTGAAAGGATTTTATTTTCACTTTTGCCTAATTTATCAGTAATTTAATAAAAGACTAAAATATACCAATAATAGTAGAGAATTACTGAACGTTAACTTTTCAGGTCTAAATTTGTACTTATGTGCAACAAATAACATAATGTTTTCTTCATCCTTTGAAACATATACATGTAATTGGACACATCAAGTTTAAAACAGAATAAATATATATTCATGCACACAATAATATAGCCACATTAATAACATTAATGGAAAATATTTGTATATGTCATAAGAATATCTTGTAGACCTAGATTTATTATGTCATTTATGCAAAAACAAGAGTTTTTATATGGCAAAAGTAAAATAGTAAACATAACACATAACATTCGTAATGAATTACTTACCTAACTAAACAATTTCAAAAAATTGATTAACTGATTAAAAACATAATTTTGCCATTGAGTATAGTGAAAAATGGAGCTCAGGATTTATTTGGATTTTAAATATTCTGTTGCTTTGAGCACTTATTTATAGGCACACGATATTGACTAAATTCCTCAACTGAGTAAAATTAGTTAGAAAGTAAGGCTTTATTTTAGTCAGCTTTGAATTTTTTAACAGCCGCTATATTCCTCAGACTAGATGGTAAATTATAGAGTTTTAAGCTGTTATATTTAAATGCCTTTTCAAATAGTTTAGTTTTATGAGTAGAAATGTACAATTTATTTTTATTCCACGTGTGTTATGAAAATGGATCTCAGAATTTTTAATGAGATCATTGAGATTGGATTTAATATATATAAAGGTTTCCTTTATGTAAATGCAAGGTAAAGTTAATATGTTCAATTTTTACTTTCTCTGGCTCTGTATGTACAATGTACATAGGGATAGAGAAGTATAGTATTCCACCCAAAAATTCGATGTCGAGATTTCACCGGAAATATATGTTTTAGGAACCCCTGAATACAAAAAAAGCATTTTTAGAAACAGGTCTGTGTGTGTGTCTGTGGACAGCATAGCTCAAAAACGAAAAGATGGTTAAATACCAAACTTGGTATTTAAGTTTGATATCTTCCAAGGATATGCCACAAAGATTTTCAAGAAAATCCTCCCACCCCTGACTACCCTTACATGGAAAAATTTTCGAAAAATTTGTTTTTCCTAAAATTGGCTCTAATGATTTTGATTAAAATACCACATATTAAAGCCATTTCTATCATAAAAAAGATGTATATCTTGAATTTTCTGAGAATAGCTTCTAAATACCTGTTTATTCTGGATGAATTTTACTTAATTTGGAATAACTAATAAACTGTAAGAGATAGACAAAAACTTACAATACAAAAAATGTAGATCTCTTTAAAATACACAAGTTATGTCCTATACATTTTTTCATGGAACTTGCCATTTTCGAGGTATTCCTTGTTATTGGTTTCAATTGTGAAGTACTTACACTTTTCTCAGACAGAAGTGTCCGTTTTAGTTTTGTTTTACTCCTGCTCAAGCAAAGGAGCGATTTCCAGTTACAATCGCATAACAACAGCTTTTAAAACGTTTGACTATCACTTTAGCCTAGCGCATTCCCTTAGTTCCATCGTACTTATAAGGAACTAAATAATAAAATTCTGCTAATGTTTATCTCGATTATAATGGTGTTGAAAGAAGAGTTATCT
Source organism: Hymenopus coronatus (assembly GCA_030762935.1). NCBI lineage: Eukaryota > Metazoa > Arthropoda > Insecta > Mantodea > Hymenopodidae > Hymenopus > Hymenopus coronatus. The sequence goes on along the minus strand of CM060897.1, from coordinate 15,261,138 downwards.
TTAGTGAGAAGTTTGTTTGTAGTGTAGCTAGAGAAAGTCATGTGAGTGTAACACATCAGATTTTTTAAAATGTTTCCTACATCTTTCTCTTTTTGAAACACCCACTCTAGTTCTCAATGTTATTTTTTTTTCCCCATAATATTATTCCATATTGTAAATGTGAGTGAAGTAGCAACTTTTATGCCATTAGGCTGGAAAGGGTTAACTTCGTTGCTTGTTATTTTCAGATAGAGCTGTTGAAATGATGGAGAAGTCGTTAGCTTTGAGTTTGGTATTGCTATTGCTAGAGTCAGCAATTGCAACAGTCCCGTTCCAACAATGCTGTCCAGAAGATGAGGAACATATCTTCTTTCGAAGGAATTCAACTTGCAGTTCAAACACCACCCTGGGATTAGGTTGCAAAAACGATTTGCATGCACATGCAGTGCTGAAAGCAGACTTTGGCTATTGGCTGAGAGAAAGTGATGGTTCAGCAGTTCTTGGCGATGTTTTTGGCGTTGTTTTGTCACATGAGAGGTAACAATACAGCTAGATCACCAAAATCAAAAGTATTTTACTGAGAATTTAGAAATTATTACCATGTGTGTAAGTTGGTTACAGTGTTTAGTGCTTAGAGATTAGATTAGATAGCATTCTGTAAGTTTGTTTTTCCAGCAAGCCACTGAACATAGAACTTGTCTAGGCATATACATGTATACATATGTTTATGTACTATGAAAAAACAATGTAAAAGCTCTATTACTAAAAGCACGGTTTACAAAAACAGCAGAATAAACATATAATCACATTTGGCTTTTGAGGCCATCACTGCTATCTTTAATGTGCTGCATAAAAACATTTGTACTTTCTTATTTGCATGCACAAATAAACAAAGAGTATCAAAAATTACTATTAAAATGTATAAATAAGTATAATTTCATTATGTAACTCTGATGAAATGTTAGGTGATAGTTTTCTAATCAATTATTGATATAATAGTTACTATTAGTAATTATATAAAACTAAAATATTATAATTGTGTTATGTACACTCCTAGGTGCATACATTTCACAATTTACATTACATATTTTCAAATATGTTACAGTATTTACAATGCAAAAATGCACAAATATAATATAAGTACAAGAGTCGGCTGATAAGTCCCAGGCTTCTCACAGATATGGCGCCACTAGGCCAGTTAGACAATAGCATCGTATATTTTAACTCTAGACTAGCTTGTATCTATAGTTACTGGTCAATAGTTTGTTTAGTTTTCGAATGACAGCATTTTAAACAAGACAACTTTAGAGTTTTCACGAAAATGGAGGATTTGGAAAAATGAGCAGTGATTATTTACTTCCATTTAAAAGGCTAAATGCCTAAAGAAATCAAGGAGGAAATGGACAGTACATTGAAAGACTCTGCCCCTTCATATTCAAGGATTAAAAGGTGGGTTGCACAGTTTAAAATGGGAAGTACGAGCACTAGTGATGAGCCTCGCTCTGGAAGCCCTGTAGAAGTGATAACTCCAGAGATCATTGAAAAAATTCATGGATTAGTACTGGAAGACTGCAGATTAAAGTTGTTGAGGCTGTAAGCATATCAAAAAACGTGCAAGTAATATTTTAAGTACTGTTTTGGGCTATCGCAAGGTCTGTGCAAGATGAGTGCCACGTTTGTTGACACCTGATCAAGTTGCAAAGAAAAACTGTTTCTGTTAAAATTGTGGAGCTCTACCACAAAAATCCCAGTGAATTTTTGAGAGGGCTTATTACCATGGATGAAACTTGGATATATCACTACACTCCAGAAAGTAAATCACAGTCAAAATAGTGGATTGCGCCAGGTGAACAAACTCCAAAAAAGACAAAGTCAATTTTGCCAGCTAACAAGGTTATGGCAAGTGTTTTCAGGGATGCACAGGGAATTATTTTTATTGATTACTTGGAAAAGGGTAAAAGTATCACTGGTGACTACTATGCAAGCTTACTGAAACATTTGAGTGATGAGGTGAAAAGAAAGAAAAAAAAATCTTGTTTCATCATGACAAAGCTCCTGCTCATTGTTCAGTCATTGTAATGAGCAAAATGTGTGAATTAAAGTTGGAATTGCTTGAACATCCACCCCATGTCTACCACCTGTTCACAAACCTAAAAAATTTCTTGGTGGACGAAGATTTTACAGGCACGAGATCATTTTTTTTTTTTTGGTAGTGTGTAACACCCGCTTTAACTACTGCAGGCAGTGAGGAGGTCATTGGTGTGGTAAACAGCTATTTTAAGGACCTTGATAAATAGTACTACAGAGATGGTTTAATTAAACTAGAACACTGAAATGACAAATCTATTAGCCTTTCTGAAGATTATGTTGAGAAATAAAGCAAAAAAAAAATTTAAATGCTGTTTTCATTGAGAGGCCCAGTACTATCAGCTGACCCTTGTATAAGTGTAATCCTTCCTGGATTTTGTGATTTAAAACATAATTAAAGTTATTTTACAAAAAGAAAAATTCTCTTAGGAGCAATCTTCATAATTTTTACTTTCTCTACCATGTAAATAAAAGGTGGAGAAGTTATTACACCAGACCCAAAAATGTAATATCAATACAAGGAGTATACATAGGCACAAATAAACATACATAACAGCTTTACTACATGTCTAGAAATTCCAAAATTGAATAAAAAGAATTTGGTAACAGGAATAACCACGCTTTCTTTTTAAATAATTTAGCATCTTCTACGTTTTTAATGCGAGAAGGTGATTTGTTACTTATACCAAGGGAGTCATAAATACTTTTACAAAGATTAGGGACTGATTCCTTACATCAAAACAATAAAAATGGAATGCAAGGATTGTAATCAGATTTATATTGAAAAAAACAAAAAAATGTTTAGGAACAAGATCCAAAGAAACATAAATCAAAAACAATTGGAAAAAAGCAGCTGCCACCCACTTTTGAACAAAACACCACAATATAAATTCAGAACCAAAACTTCTAAAACACACAACACAAAAACAGCAACTAGCCACATGGGAACACATTTTCATTGTAAAAAATAGAAATAGGATTTTCAATTTTGACGTTCTGCAGAAGGATGTGTTTAGCAAGTTCATTGAACCACCCTCAGAGGAGACAGCACTTACAACGTCGCCAGCTTCACCACAAGGAATTAGTTGATGTCCAGTTGAAAATGAGGGTAACTAGTCCTTTGAAACAAGTTCTGGCAAAAATCCCAAATAAGTGTTGTTTAGTGTAATTTGAACAAGAAAAAATGTTCAAATAAATATATATCCTAACACCCCTCATTTTTGATTTATTGAAGTTCACAGTGTTATTAATCAAAACATTTTAAAGTGGCACATGATTCTGTTTTCAGCTTGTTGGAAGGTGTTCAACAATGCTTGAAGTGTCCTCCTCTTGCATCTAGAGACATGCATGCCCTCGTCAAAACTTGAACTGTCAATACTCCCTTCTAATGTTGATGGCTTGCAAGGTTTCATGACATGCAAATTAACTGTTCCTTCATCTAGGATGTCTGCTGCTAAAGATAAAAATCTGCAGGGCAGAGGTCAGAGGAATGTGCAGGCCATGGAACTGGTTCTTATATATCTATCCATCGGTAATGCTAGATACCAGCCAGCGGATCTTGACTAACAAGACTAAAACATATTGCTCATTGACAAATGAAACTATAAACAAGCTGCCATAGCAACACAAGGCCAATTCTACAGGGTAAAATTGACCAAAACATTTTATGAATGAGTGTATAAATAAATGAAGTTGTTGGGATGGACCAGGAGAACCATTGAACATAAACTCTCATTAATAAATTGATAACGTGAAAATGAAGGAATCCAACCTCAAACATTGTAAAAGTACTTTTGAATCACTCTGTATAATTTAATCCCTGTGTAATAAGATATTTTCTTAGGAAGGTAAGTCTATCGGTTGCCTTTCTGTCTTGTATGATGATTATATACATGTGTATTTTCAAGAGCTTGTGTTTGGTTAAACAGATATAATAAATTATTCCCAGTATAATATACAGGTGCAGGCATCTGCATAGGATTTGAAAAAATCTCTGCAGGATGTCCTATTTGTTTTGCCTGACATTATTATACGAGGGCGTGCTGAAAAGTAAAGCCTCCAAATTTTCTATTCTGTTTGCAATATCGGTGGAGGTAACACATGTCGTGCATATTACTTGGTCATCCTTCCCGCTTCACTAACACAAGTTATAACCCACTGGCGCTAGAGGGCTCAATTTGTAGCGTGAAACATGGTGGTGTGCAACGCGACTATGTCGCTAAGTCAGAAACAGTGTGCTGTAACCAATTCTAATTGCAGAAAATATGCCTCCAATTGAAATGCATAGAAGAATGAAAGCTGTGTTCGGTGACAAGTGCATTGACATCTGCAAGAATCGAACGCACTGTCATTGATCATCCTCCGTACAGTCCCGACTTGGCCCCATCCGATTTTCATCTGTTTCCTAGACTTAAATAACACCTTTGAGTTGTTCACTTTGATACTGATGAAGCGATGAAGCAGAGGTGAGGATATGGCTCCGTCAAACATTCTACAGTGATGGTATACACAAACTGGTCTCTCGTTGGGAGAAATGTGTTCGTCACCAGAGTGATTATGTTGAAGACATGAAGAATAAACATGTAGAATGGTAATACAGTTTGTTTTATTCCAAATGTTTGAAGGGTGTTACCAGGAAAAAATTGGAGGCATTACTTTTCAGCACTCGTAATTGCTCGCTTTTGCATTCTGAACACTTTTTCACTTTCAGTTACAGCGTCCCAGAATTTTATTACATAACAAATATGACTATGAATTGCGTCTAGGTCTTCCGGGAAGGCCACTCTTGGCTGAAATTCTTGCCGACATTTCATCTCATTATGTGGGGCTTCATCAGGGATTGTTCTCTCTCCACCAACTTTAATTTAAGTGTCAAAACATGTTGCAATAGAACTGATATTCCTTTTAATTGTACTTTTCAGTTTCTGTGTGGCACAAATTGGATATGAAAACTCCTCCAAAAATGACAGCAGTGAGTCAGTTCTGGAGTATGGAGAAGGCATAGTGTTTTGTGATGAAACAAAATTCCATTCAACATATCTGGGACCTGAACCTATGAGCTACACCGTATGCATTCTGATCTCAGGGATTGGATGCTTCCTGACCTTCCTCACATATATTCTGGTGCCAGCACTGCGGAAGGAGCTACTCAACAAGTGCCTTATCTGTGCCTTACTGTGCTTTGCATTCACATACGTGTTGTTTGGAATGAATATGCTCCAAGTGCATCAACTGCCTCATCACAATTGTGCATATCAGGGTGAGTTGTTTTAACTTTTACATCTCTTACATTCATATTACTTTTTCTACCTGTTCTACAAGCTTTCTTTTTTTTTTTTTTTCTTCTTTTTTTTTTTAATGTAGTTTAACATCTTTTAACCTGGTTGATCGTATTGGACAATGAATGAAATTGGTGATATATTGCTCAAATGATCTCGGGGTCCATGAAGCTTAAAGTTAATCAACATTCATCTTTTCAATATAAGGGAAAACCCAGAAGAAACCCTTATCTGGGTAACTCACCCTAAGCGAGATTCAAACTCATGACCTTTTGAATGTAAGGCAGACACGCTACCACCACACTACACAGGCGGGCTCTTAAACAGCATTATTCTTTTATCTATATCATGCTAATTGAGATAAACATTAGCAGAAATGGTATTATTACCTACTTTCTTATAAAGATATTCTGGGTTTGCTCTTTGCAGACGATCTAATAGGAGCAGTAATCACATGTTTTTCTCTACATATCTGTAGAGAAAACAACTTACATAAATATTAAATAAACAAATTATTGTTAATAAGCTTATTCTTCTATCTACTTCATACCAATCCAGATAAACACTAGCAGAAATAGTCTTATTACTTAGTTCTTTATAAGTAGAAGGGAAATAAGAGAATACACTAGGCTAAACCGACAGTCACTTGTTTTAAAATGGGGTTGCTATGGGATTGAAATCCGATTCTTTGCTTGGCCAGGAGTTGACAACTTCCTGTACGAGAAAAGTTCAAGTATTTTAAAACTGAAACCGCCCACCTGGGTAGTGTGGTGGTAGTGTGTCTGCCTCGTATTCAACAGGTCATGAGTTTGAATCTCGCTTACAGTGAATTACACGGATAAGGTTTTTTTCAGGGTTTTTCCTTATCCTGATAAGACAAATGTCGAGTAACTATAAGCTCTATGGACTCAGATCATTTGAGCATCATTTCATCAATTTCAGTCATCATCTGATATGACCAACCAGGTTAAAGGACGTTAAGCTAAAAAAAAAAAAAAAATTAAACCAATAACAAGGAATATGTCAAAAATGGTCAACCCCATGAAAAAAACTATATAACATAAATTGTGTGTTTTAATGAGATCTAAATTTTGTTGTTTAGTAAGTTTTAGGGATCTATCTCCTGCGGTTTACCTGTTATGCAAAATTCAGAAAAATTCATCCAGAATAAAAAGGTCTTCAGAGGCTATTCCCAGAAAAGTCAAGATATACATATTATTTTTCATGTAAATATCTTAAATATAAGAGATTTTAGTCAAAATCATTAGTGCCATTTTTAAGAAAATCAAAATTTTCGAAATGTTTTCCATGTAAAGGGTAGTTGAGGGTGGGAGATTTTCTTGAAAATCTTTGTGTCCCATAGAGGAGAGTGAATTCAAAGTTGTAAAGAAGTTTGATTACTTAGGAGTAAGGCTAAATAACAATGGAAAATGGACAGAGCAAAGGAAAAATGCACTAGGTAAGGGGAAATTAGCTATTAATAGCATAAGAACCTGCTTAAAGAAGATACCAAACATGAGAGTAAACTGACTAGAGAAAATATGAGGGTGATTCAAATATAAACGGTAACTTTGTTAAAAATATTTATTGATTAAATATATACACAAGTGACTTCATCAGCATTTCTCAACATAGCCTCCTTCACACTCTACACATTTCTCCCAACGTTTTGGAAGCTTGAACATTCCTTCTTCAAAAAATGTTTGAGGGCGTGTCGCCAACCAATTGCGTACATGCTCCACGACGTCCTTGTTGTTTTCGAAATGTTTCCCTCCAAGGGATTCTTTCATGGGTGTAAACAAAAAATAGTCTGGGGGGGGACAAGTCTGGACTATAGGAAGGGTGTTCAAGGGTTTCCCAGTGCATGTCCACTATTGTGTCCATTGTCAAATTGGCGGTTGTCTTGGATAAGAATGACATCTCTGATGGGCATATGACGTCTTTTGCTTCAGTAAGCAGGTTTTACAGACCTTAACAATTGGCAATAGTAAGCTACAGTCACTGGAGGTCGATCAAGAAGAAAATCAACCCGCAAAACTCCTCTGTAGTCGAAAAACACAGTCACGTATGTGTCATCTGTGAGACTTGACCTTGGGCGTCGAGCATGACCTTTGTTTTCCGCAAATTCTCGGCCGCCCTTAAATTGTCTGGCCCAAGAAAACGTTCGATTCTGCGACAGTGTAGTGTCCCCAAACTGTGCCACTAAACGAGTTAAAATCTCCAAAGGCTTAACCCTTTCCTTGGATAAAAACTTGATAATAATGTGTTGTGCAACAGACGAAGGGACTTCTTGCTCACTCATGACTGTACTGACGCCAGAACCTAACAAAGCAGCTAACAATACTAGTTCACCCTCCCTAACACACCGACCTTCAACCAACTCCACTGCCTCGCTCTGAACTGCTTCCTCCGTGATATGCAACAATTACTGTTTATATTTGAATCACCCTTGTATATGCAGCAACAGTGGAATCAAGAATGATGCATGGAATAGAGGTTTGGGGGACTGTAAAATGGTGGGAATGTATAGCTCAAATTCATGGGTTCTTTTGCAAAATGATATTGAGATTACCAAGAATAGCTCTAAATGGGGTAGCATTAGTTGAATTGGGGAGAGCTGAGAGGAAGGGTGCAGCAGTTAAATGGATAGTGGAATACGGGAACAGGATCCAAGCAGTAGAGGAAGGAAATATTGTCAAAGACTGTTTTAGGGCACAAGAATCAGCAAAATGGGAAAGAAGTTGGATATTTATGTCGATTAAAGGAAATTGTAAGAGAAGTTAGATTGGGCGAGCTAGCCAATCAGCAGACAATAGGGAGACAAAAACTATGGAATAAGGTGGAAGCTAGGAAAGATAATATAGAGATACAAGAAATAATGGTAGCTTAAGGGATAAGAGTACTTTAATCTTCATTGTTTGTTTGTTTAGTAAGTTGTTGTCTCTATCTCTTTCAGTTTACCAGTTATACAAAAGTCATCCAGGAAGAAGAGATCTTTAGAGGCTATTTCCAGAAAATTCAAGATATACATTTCAATTGTCATAAAACTATCTTACACATATGGTATTTTAATGAAAATCATTACAGCCTTTTCAAGAAAATAAAAGGAATTTTAAAAATTTTCCAAGTAAAGGGTAGTTTGGAGTGGGGGATTTTTCTTGAAAATCTTTGTGTTACATCTTTGGAGATGTAGAACTTAAATATCAAGTTTGGTATTAACAAGACTTATTGTTTCTTTGCTATGCTGTTCACACAACACACACATTACAAACAGTTTTTTTTAAAAATGCTTTTATGGGCTCAAGGGACCTTAAAACATATTTCCAGTGAAATCTTGACATCAAATTGTTGGTGGAATACAGTATTTTCTCTATCTACTATGTACATAATATGTGTAGAGAAAGTAAAGGCATAACTGTAGCTAAATAGTCATAACCATTAACTAGTAATGGAATGCAATGCCTTTTCTACCTACTATGTATGTGGTGGAGAAAGTAATAACTGATATTAGGTAGGGAAAGCCATGTAAATGTAACATGTTAGAATCTATACTTTAAAACTAATAAATAAATAGAATTAAGTAAAACAAACAATAAAAATGATTGAATAACCTTATGCATTATTATTATTGTTGTTACTATTATTAATTTATTATTATTGGAATAATGTTTTTTTCACACAAGCAGTGTGTAGGACAGGAGTTGGATTAGAGTCAGACTGAAAAACTCAATGCCATAGCTGGGATTTGAACCATGGATCTCCCGATCTCTAGCCGGTTGCTCTGCCACTGTAGCCATGGCAACATGCTGGCATTGCATTGAATTTCTCAACTGGCTTGCATGTTTCCAGTAAACCACAAGGTGATCTCAAATTATTTTGAGATGGCAACCCCAAAGGTGACTTACAATGCTGTGAGTACTTTAGACTCATATTATGGTCACTTGGTATTGGAATAATTGTTTTTTCCACACAAGCCTATCCAACTCCTGTCCTACACATGGCTTGTGTGTAAAAAACAATTAGATATTCCAATACCAAGTGACCATAATAGTTGGCTATACTATGAATCCTGAGTCTAAAGTACTTACAACATTGTAAGTCACCATTGGGGTTGTCATCTCAAAATAATTTGAGATCACCTTGTGGTTTACCGGAAACATGCAAGTCAGTTGAGAAATTCAATGCTATGCTGGCATGTTGCCATGGTATCTCAGTGGCAGAGCAACTGGCTAGAGATCGGGAGATCCATGGTTCAAATCCTGGCTAAGGCATTGAATTTTTCAGTCTGACTCTACCTATCTGTTGTTATTATTATTAGTATTAATTTTTGTTTTTTTTATAAGTGTTCTAGTGCTTCTTATTTATTGTCTATTTTTCTTTTTTTTGACAGCTTTGTTCATACTGTTTTGGATAACAGCTGCAGTCTATTGGACAAATGTAATATCCTTTGACATCTGGAGAAGTGTTGTGTAAGTATCTTTCGAGTATAGCATGAGTTAAAAGTTACTTGACTTTGATGACTTTCTATTGGTGATCCAAACTTTAAATAACACTAGCCTTGCCGTGATTTTACTTATTAACAATAATTTGTTACAGAGATGTAGAGAAGGTCATGTGAATGGAACACATACAGGACAGTAGTCGAGAAAGAAAAAAGAGGATTCTTCTATTCACATAATCATAAATTTTTGCCTAAAGATTATGTCATATAGGACTTCAGATTTCATTGCATGCTCAATACAGAAAACAAAACATAACAGTATGCACCTCAGAAGACAGATTTTATTGCTAATGAATACATAAGTGACAAATAAGAATTGTGTGAGATGCTATATAAAGTAGAGAAAGTGATGTGAGTGTAACACATCAGATTTTGTTATTACACTTGCTACAACACGTGTTGCTGACTGTTTCAGATTCAGACGTTTCCCGTTAAACGAAGCACAGCTACTGAAGGTGTACTATTTCTGGGGTTGGGGAATGCCTCTAATTCTGACACTCCTTGGTGTCATTCTGGGAATTCATGCAGATGAACGTTACATAGATAGTTGTTACATAGGTAAGTAAAGATGAAATAATCTTAACCTCTTAGTGCCAGCCTGAACAGCAAAATGCTGTCTGAAGAGTGCCAATCAATTTTAGAGGAGAGTGCAGGGTTTTAAATTATATATATATATAAAAATGAATTGCTGGAATGTATGTATGCGCATCACTTCCAAACAACTGCACCAAATTGAACAATTCTTTTTTTTTTTTTTTTTTGTTGTGTTTGTTATTGTCAGGACAAGGTTTGTGGGAAAGAAAATGTTTAAAAATAGTACGGGGAAGTTTTTAAAGTATCATAATATGAATAATAACATTTCCAAGGGAATGCATTTTGGTTAACAGCCGCCAGATGGCAGTGGCACCACAGTTATTTGTTGCTAAATGCTACTGCTATATTTTCCTTCCTCATTCAATGTTAAGTTAACGCACCAGTATATCGAGACAATGACGCAACACAGCAGTGAAATTCAAATACATTTTTATGCACTAACTGTCCTTTCCTTACTCCTTTCATTTAAAATAAAGAAGCAAAGAAACTTTCCTGGCAGTGAACACCTAGAGTAAGTACTTATTTATTTGCCACTAGATGGCTGTGGTAGTATTTTTTCTCCCCATTCAATGTTAAGGTAATGCACCAGTTTATCAAGACAATGATGCAATGCAGAAGTGAAGTTAAAATACATTTTTATGTATTAATTGTCCTTTCTCACTCTTAGATTAACGTTACATAGATAGTTGTTACATAGGTAAGTAAACATGAAATAATCTTAACTCTCTTAGTGCCAGCCTGAACAGCAAAATGCTGTCTCAAAAGTGCCAAGCAATTTTAGAGTGAATGCAGGGTTTTTAATTATTAGTAATAAAATGAGTACCAATGACACAGAGAGCTGAATCTTTTTCGTAAACCCTTTTGTCTACTGCATAATATACATTGAATGGATGAAAAGTCTCTTCAATATTTTTAAAAAATTGAAAATAAAAGAAAAAATTGAAAATAAAATTAAAAATCCCAAAATAATCAATGCTTAGGCATACAAAACCTTACTATACAGGTAGTTCAGGCATATTAAATGAAAGTACAATATTTCTTTTGTAAAACGGCATCCTGTTTTGGTCTAGTAATTTATTTTTTAAAATACACAAAATGAATTCACTTAACCTGAAGACTGAGAACTGAAAAAGATCACACACACACACACGCATATATCACTATTAATGAAAATGGCATAAAGCAACATTATACAGATGTAACATTGATTACTGTATTACATATTTAGCACTTATATTGTTGCGTAGTGAATGAATAATTCACACTGCATATATCATCTGGTTACACCTCCATAAATCCATTGATAACTACACTGATTATTTACATGCCTATGAGCATGGTTATTATCAGATGCATTTTCAGTGCTGAAGCTAGAATATATATCTTCCTCTCTTACGTCAATGTCAGAAATGTTTTCATCAAGTTCTGAAAATTCAAAATCACTCACTTTCTTCTAACTGAAGCTCTTATTTCCTCTTTGGTTCATAACCTTTGGCTAGACAATGCCGTGTTTCAACCAATAAACAAACACTGGCCAGAGAAATTAAATTTGGAGCTAATTTAGTGCAAAAAAAGGTCCAGAAAATCTTTCTCTATGGCTGTGATGTAGAAACTACACAGACTTTTTGCTGGCATCACAATTAGATCATGATTCTTACTAAAAGGGTTAAAAAAATGAGACAAACTTTATACTCAGCTTTATTATTTCCTAGGATTCCCTGCTATGAAGTATTGCCCCTGTGAGTCGCCCTCCATGGCGTAATGGTTGTATGCTAACTTCAATACCCAGGGTCGTGGGTTCAAACCTGGCAGAGGACAATGGATTTTTTCTGGTGTAAAAATCCTTGGCATGGCTTCCTTTGGAAGGGAAGTAGATCCATTAGTCCCATGTCATAGATTTATGGCACGTTAAAGAACCTCAAGCCTGATAAAGAGGCCTCTGAGCAAAATTAAGCTGTCTTTCACACCCAGTATAGAATGGGATGCTGAGAACCACAGCAGTTAAAGAGTGTCCATAAATAAAACTCCATTTCCATTTTCTAGTTGTATTGTCAGTAAATATGGTAAATACCTGATTTTTATTTGGCTAGCTTTTTGTCTATTTTTTTGGAGTTGAGCAGATTTCTTAAGCCAAATTTGTTTTGTGGAGCCAAACTAATGCTGTGATCCTTAAAAACGTTTAAAATTTACTTGTGGAGTAGGATGATATATTATAAACTTATTCAAAATTGGTTATTTGTCTATTGGTGAAAGTGTGGCGATTTCCTGCTAAGATTTCTTGATGCTGAATGTTTTAGTCCTTTTATCTACCAAATGTTTCCCTAAACCATTATGCTCTGCTGTTTTTAAAATTTGCTCATACTCCTTTTTGTACCCAATTGCAATTAGGGACATGTTAACCAATCTATATGTTAACCTATTAAATATTAAATTAAAAGAATTTGAGTCAATTTTTGCAACACAAATATCACTTAGTAATTACTTATTGGGACCAGTTTCGGAAAAATTTATTCACATTTTCAACTCTATATTCCAACTAAATTTTGCTTCATTGGTGTCAATGGTGAGGGTGGAGGTGCATATCTTATGGAGGCATCTGGTGCTGGATCTGTGAACTTTCAGAGATTGCTGTATGGTGATAAATCAAAATTTATGATATGCTTCTTTTTCTTCATGATATAGATCTTCTCCCAGGCATCTATTTTTGTGTGTTTATTAGCTGGTTTTAACAATTTTGTATTCAGTGTGATACGTCCTGATGACCAGAAATAATGGGCAATAGCTGATTTTTCTTTTTGTTTGTATTTTACATTTCTCATATGTTCCTTTTATCTTGTTTCCAAGCTTCTTTTTGTCTTCCTATGTATACTACATAGATTACAGTACGAGGATTTAAGTTCATAAATTCCAGGTTTTTTTGTTTGCTGGGAGATCTTTTAATTTTTTGCATAGCAGTTTCTGAATACTGTAGTTGTTTTTTAGAGCTAAAGTGATGTTATCTTGAAGATTCTCTAAAATTTGTTGTATACCCAAAGATGATATGTGAATCTTCTGAACTGAGTTTGGTCACGGGGGTTCTGTAGGGTGATTGTGTATGTGTTCCTATTAAATATTGTTTATGTTCTCTTGGATTGTAACCATTTGATTTAATATAGTTGTTCAAGTGATTGTCTTTTCAGTAAATACTAAATTCTAGTGCATGTTTAGTTCAGTTCAGTTTTAATCTAGGAAGGGAAGAACTCTTGTCTATTTCTTTTCCAATTGAGAATTTGATTAATTTCTCTTGTGTATTCAATAACTTTAAAGTGTCATCAATGTGTTTTGTTGTCTAATATTGTCATTATATCGACAACTTTTCCAAACCATAAATTTATGTACATGGAGAGTGACTTGGTGATGTGCATTTTGAAGAAGCTCATAAATGTGTATTCCAATCATGTTATTGTTAATTGGAATTAAAAAGAAAGTACATACGAGTGCAAATCAAAAAGTAATGCACAATCATTTTTTTACAAAAATTTTAATAGTCAAAAAAGCAAAAAAAGAATTGCAAATGAACTTACATTTTATTTGCTTTTCGACATAATCACCAACTTTCTCAACATATTTGTCCCATTGTGATACCAGTTTCAATATGCCCTGTTCGTAAAAGTCTTTTTCCATGGAGTATAGGCATCTGTGGACTGCTGATTTCCCTTCCACATCTGTTGGCAGGACAGGAATTTCTTCATGGGACCGAACAGATGAAAGTCTGATGGTGTAAGGTCCGGACTGTATGGTGGATGCTGGAGAACCTTCCAACCAAATTTGGTGATTTTCTGATGAACAGCAGCAGCAACATGGGGGAGAGCATTGTCATGAACAAGTTTGACACCATCAGCATTAATGTTGAAGCATTTGTCACAAAGGGCACGATGCAACTTCATCAAAGTTTTAATGTAGCTGCAGCCTTCACAGTGTTCAGCAAAGTCCACCAATAAAACACCATGCATATCCTAGAACACTGTTACACAAGCACTTTCCCAACAGATTGAGTCACTTTGAATTTTTGTTTACTGGGGAACCAGCATATTTCCACTCCATACTTGCCTGCTTTGTTTCAGGTGTGTTTCCTTTCAGAAAGTCATACCCTTCTGTGGTGTACCACGTTAAGTGATCCAAGCTTGTCATCATTGTGGTTGTCTGTCAGGTTCTTAGACACCCAGCGAGCAACAACTTTATGAAATGTCACATGTATGAACAATGTTGTACACTGCACCATAGGAATTGTTGCAATAAGTAAGCTTTCACGGCCGGTGTTATTATTGGTAAAATATAACATGTTCAGGCTTGCAAGCCTTGGTCGAATATTAAAATTATTAAAATAATAATTAAAACTTGATGTTTCATCCTCAGCTGACCCACTCTCTACTGCCGGTGTTTACAAAATACCCTGTACATGCGTCCAATCTTACATAGGCACAAAGAAACATAGTATAGAAACCTGCATTGCTGAACACAAAAGATGTCGCCTTGACCATACAGATAAATCTGTCGTTGCAAATCATGCCCTCGTTTTAGACAAACATGACATATTATTTGAAAAAACAGATGGATTTAAGCTAAACCGGACATGGATTCCTGCCTTACAGTGTTTTTGCAACGGCCAGCACAACAGCCAATCAGAATACTACAGTCCAATTACTCCCCTCCCACTACCTCAACAGAATATATTGCCGACCACTGCTCCATGAATCTGCAGTCACTAGCCATTCCTGCCCAGCCTCATTTCTGAAGATGTCCTCCACAGCTGAGAACGAAACGTCAAGTTTTAATTATTATTTTAATCATTTTAATATTTGACCACAGCCTACAAGCCCTGACATGTTATATTTTACCAATGTTGCTATAAGGTTGGCAGTTGCACACGCCAGTCGTTCAAAATAGCTGCCTCCATGCCTCTGACATTCTGCAGGGTTGCAGCTGTTACCAGCCTCCCAGAGCGTGGCAAATCACTAAGGTTCACAGGGCCCTCTTGGAAGAATTCACACCTCTAGAGGCATTGCTATGGTTCATACAATAATCCCCATACACACCATGCATATCCCTGTGAATTTCACTTGGTTTATGCTCTTGAGACAGAAATATCAAACCATACCTCTCTGCTCTTCACACATGGACAACAGTAGCATGTGCATTGTGAAATTCACATTCTTCCACTAGAGCTACACATGAAATAAAAAGTACCCTCTGTAGTGACAACTTCAAACTATATCTGTGTGAAATTGCAACATTCCAGCTGCAATACCAAGGCAGAAAAAAATTATTGTGCATTACTTTTCGATCCGCCCTCGTTTTAGGGATTAAGAATCATAAATAATTTATGATTAAATTTTATGGAGGGGAAAAAAAAAGTGCGTTCAATTCCGATTAATTTGTATGGGACTGTATATGTGGTTATGACTGATCAGTGGTCATTTTGCAAATACTCCATTTCATAAGTATATAAATTTAAAAACAAATTTAATGGAAGTGTTTTGTTTATTGTTTTTTCTAATGACAGATTTTATGTCTCTTGTTTGTTGCAGATTCGTTACCTGCATTGTTACTGCAAATTATACCCTGCCTTTTATTGCTGTTCTTCAATCTGTTATATTTTATTTGGGCAATCTGCAAACTTTGGAGGCAGGAAGTTCCAAGTAGTCCAGGTCAAAAAGTTAACAGACTACAGAGGTTACGATACAAGTAAGTATGTAACTTATTTCTCTTACTGACATATTAGCAGCAGTAGAGCACATCTACAGAGTGGCATGCAATGTATCTACCAATTTTAGTTGAGAAACAGAACTACTAAATAAAAGCTGGTTGGTAGGTATCTAATACTGAGCAGTTGGCAGCGAAGCCATTCCCTCTCTTGCATTCCAGTATTTTGATGTCATATTATCATGTTGACTAAAGGTTGGGCAGTGCAGTAGATGGTTTCCATCCATATCTTCTTTAAGTGTATAGAAAGGACACAGAGGAGATCTCACCATACCAATCCTGAATAAATGTTTATTGAGACAGTCATGGCCCGTTAGGAGTCTAAAAGTTACTACAGAGCATTTTCTTGGTAATGTAGTGACTCTGGTTATTACATAAATTTTCCTTTTGTTTGTAATACATTATCTTCTTTAATTTTTACTTTCTCTACACATACTATGTACATAGTGTATAGAGAAGGTATTGTAATGCACCCAAAAATTCGATACCAAGATTTCACTAGAAATACATGTTTTGAGACTCCCTGAATCCCAAAAAAAAATTTTTAGAAAAAGCTCCATGTGTGCATGCATGCGTGCGTGTGTGTGTGTGGGTGGGTGCTCGCATGTGTGCATGTGTGGGTGTGTAAAACCAAACTTGG
The DNA here is from genome assembly GCA_030762935.1 of Hymenopus coronatus. Taxonomy (NCBI): domain Eukaryota; kingdom Metazoa; phylum Arthropoda; class Insecta; order Mantodea; family Hymenopodidae; genus Hymenopus; species Hymenopus coronatus. Next base: position 15,244,316 of record CM060897.1, on the reverse strand, counting down.
TATTTAAGTTTAGTATCTTCCAAGGATGTGACATGAAAATTTTTAAGAAAATCCCCCCACCCCAAACTACTCTTTACATGGAAAAAATTTCAAAAATATTTATTTTCTTAAAAATGGCTCTAACGATTTTGATTAAAATCTTGTATATTTAAGATATTTACTTGACAAATAAAACATATATCTTGAATTTCCTGGGAACAGCCTCTGAAGACTCCTTTATTCTGGATGAATTTTACATATTTTTACATAACTGCTAAACCGCAAGAGATGGACAAAAAGTTACCACACAGAAAATGTAGAGCACATTAAAACACACAATTTATGTTATAGACATTTTTTTCGTGGAGCTGAACGTTTTTAAGATATTCCTTGTTATTAAATAAAAGTGAAATTACTTTATTTGTAAAACAGTGAAACAATATACATCAACACTACTTGAATATGACATCAGCTCAGTGGCCCCCCATCTGCACTTATGCATTCTTGAAGACAGTGCGGAAATGCCCCCATGGGAAGTCACACTATTTCCAGTGGAATGGCATTGATTTCCTGGCCGATGGTATCTTTCAACTCCTAATGGTTTGCAAACGGTGCAAGAATACTTTTTCTTTCTATTGTCGCCACAGTTCTTCTGGAACGTTAAATCTGGAGATTAGGATGGCTAAGTTAAATCTCCAAAGCAGGAAATCAGTTGATTGGGGAACACTCGGAGAAAAAGCATACTTTGAAGTGCAGTATGTGGCGTAGCATGAGCTAACAATCCATGGCATACTAATTGCAAACATAGTAGCCATATAATCATATCTGATTCATGCGCATCTCAAGTTAAACAGGAATACCAAGCAAAATTGGTAGATACATTATGCGCCATCCTGTAGATATGTAAACTTATCAGACTTTTACAGTAATGAAATGATATCACTATTACTTATTAGTACAGGTGCTCATTTTTGACTACCAATAACTAATACTAACTCATAAATAGATCAAGTTCTATCATTAGTTATGGTATTATTTTTCGGTTTAGTAAACAAATCTTACAAAACATAAAACATGGAATTCCACAAGGTTGCATTTTGGATCCTTTGTTGTTTTGTTATGTATAAATGACTTTAAAACCAATGTTTCATCAAAAATCATTGTTCAATATGCAGGCGACACAAATATTACAATAGAAAGTAAGTCGATTGAAACTTTACAGTCATTAATAAATAAAACTACAGCTGCAAACCTAGATTGGTTCAACCAAAATCATCTAAGAGTCAACACTGATAAAGTTGTTGCAATGTATTATTATCTTCTTACACAACAAAATATAAATGAGTAACTTTTAATGACAAATCAACCTCAAAAGCAAAACAAATGCAGATTTTCGGTGTTTGGATCAGTGAAAATTTAAAATGGGATAAACATACTGAGCACCTAGTAAATAAGCTTGGTAGCATATGCCACATGTTTAGATTATTAAAAAACTCTGTAAATATAAACACTCTTACAAATGCATATCTTGCTTAACAGCACAATTAAACTATGGCATTCTCTTATGGGGAAACTCTCCCAGTTGTAAGAGATTGTTTTTACTTCAAAAGAAAATAATGAGAGTAATGAATGGAGCATCATAGAACCTCCTGTTTTCAAAAAAAAAACTGCAAATCCTAACATTACCATGTTTGCTCATTTATAAATGCATGATGCATCTAAAAAATAGCTGCAGCAATGAAAATGAACTCTTCATTAACAACAATAATATACATAATTACAAAATAAGACAAAAATTAGACATACATGTGTAAAAAACAAACACAAAAACATATCAGAACAGTTTTAACTACATGGCAGTTAAATTTTTCTATAAATTATCAGGAAATATTAAAAATAAACAAAACTGAAAGCATTTAAATCAGAAGTAATATCACTAGTTCTATGGAATAAATGAATTTATGATGGTTTAATTTTTTTTGTATTTAATTTTCATTTAATTTTAATTTTATTTAATTTTTAATTAATTTTAAGATCTTTGATTCATCACCTCTTTACAAGCATTGCTCAGTACTGTATATGTATGTGATAAATAAATAAATAGTGTTCCATCCACATGACTTTCTCTACATGCCCTGCTAACAAACTTCTTACAAAAGGTTATTCTTCTCTTTACTTCATGCTAATCAAGATAAACATTAGCAAAAATTATCTTATTACTTGCTTTCTTGTAAGTAGGAGAGAAATAAGGGAATACACCAGGTTAAAGCAATATCAAATGTTTTAAAAGCTGCCACTATGTGATTGGCATTGAAATTCACTTGTTTGCATGGCCAGGAGTAAAACAAAAGGGCATGGATAACTTCCTGTTTGAGAAAAGTTTAAGTATTTTAAAATTGAAACTAATAACAAGGAATATCTCAGAAATGGTTAGCTCCACAACTAAAATATATAGGACATAAATTGTGTATTTTGAGATCTAAATCTTTTGTGTGTATGTACACATAACTCAAAAACTTGATTATTTGAGTTCAGTATTTCCCAAGGATGCGACACAAAGATGTTCAAGAATACCCACGCACCCCAAACTACCGTTTATATAGAAAATGTTTTGAAAATGTTTATTTTCTCAAAAATGGCTCTAACAATTTTCATTAAATTACTGTACCTATATTAAAGATATTTACATGACAAATGAAATACATATCTTGAATTTTCTGGGAATAGCTTCTGAAGTCCTCTTCATTCTGAATGACTTTTGCATAACCATAAACCGTAAGAGGTAGACAAAAACTTACCATACAAAATATGTAGATCACTCAAAACACACAATTTATGTCCTTTACTTTTTTGTTGGGAGCTAACCTTTTCCGAGATATTCCTTGTTATTGGTTTCAATTTTAAAATAGTTATATTTTTTAAAACAAAACGTCATCCATGTTTCTGTTGTTTTACTCTTGGTCGTGCAAAGAAGCAAATTTTAATGACAATCAAATAGTAACAGTTTTTAAAACATTTGACTGTCACATTAGAATACTGTATTCCGTTAGTTCTGTACTACTTACAAGGAACTAAGTTTTATCTTGATTAGTACGGAGTAGAGAAAAGAATAAGCTTTTGTAAAAATAATCTGATGCAGAATAGCTAAAGAAAGTGATGTGAATGGAACACAAAAAGTTTTAATTTTTCTACATATATATTTTTCTGTATAAGCTATATCATTTACAGATAGTTGCATCGTAATCTTTCTTTTGTAGATGCTGCTTGTACTTGAAACTATTTCTAGTGATGGGTATACCGTGGATAGTTCGCTTCCTAACAATGTTTCTTCCTGGAAATGCTTTTACTAGGTAAGTCACTAAAATAATGTTTCAGTTCATTTTTACTTTCTGTACAACTTAGCTTTAGAATTAAAGAAAGTGTTGCATTCCACCCAAACATTTCACCAGGTGAGGTTTCCAGAATAAAAAAGAATTTTCCTAAAAGCCATATCTATTTGTCTATCAGCCATTGAACAGCAAACTCAAAAACAAAAACTCTGCTAAATTCCAAACTTGGCATTTTAGTTCAGCATGTTTACAAGCATTCAACACAAAGATTTTTAAGAGGGTGGATAGAAAACTAATGTAATTTTTTTACAAAAAAAGAGTTTAATAGTTAAAAAATAAACAAAAAATCACAAATGAACTTGCGCCATTTACATACTTTCTCAACATTTGTCCCATCGTGATACCAGTTTCAATATGCCCTGTTCGTAGAAGTCCGTTTCCCTGGAGTATAGTCATCTGGGGACTGCTGATTTCACTTCCGCATCTGTCGCAAAGCCTTGGCCAGACAGGAATTTCTTCATGGTACCAAACAGATAAAAGTCTGTTAGTGCAAGGTCCGGACTGTATGGTGGTTTTCTGACAAACGGCAGCAGCAACATGGTGGCGAGCATTGTCATGAAGAAGTTTGACACCGTCAACATTAATGTTAATAATAATAATAACAACAACATTTAAAACCATTTACAAGATATGTAAACTCAACTAGACTCCCAAGTGTAAAAAGAGACCAATGTGTAACAGCAAACATAAATGACATAAGTAAATGCAGGTAAAAAAAAAACAATCATGCAAATAACTTAACCTCTGAAAGTAAAAGATCAAAGACCCAAAGCCATCGGCAAAAAAAAAAAAAAGGACTAATCAAATCAACTAAAGTTATTAACAGATATTGGATATAAAAGGGATTGAAAAACATGTTTGTAGTACTACACAAGTAGTGGAGCACGTAGAAACTTTACGGGAAAAAAAAGATGATGGTTGTGATGATGATAATAATAACAACACTAATAATAATTAATAATAACGATAATAATTAATAATAATTGTCCAAGAGGAGCAACTTACTGCTATAGTCATTCAAGGTAACTGTATAGAAATGCACATTTTAGAAGTTTGGGATGGAAGGATTTTGCTGAAAACCTTTATTTTGCTTCCTTGGAAGATGCTGAACTTAAATATCAAGTTTGGTATTTAACTGACTTTTCATTTTTGAGTTATCATGTTCACGCATGCATGCATGCACACACATTTTTTCTAAAAATGATACTGTTTCTTGGATGAAGTGGACCCTAAAACATATATTTCCAGGGAAATCTTGGTATCAGATCTAGGGTGGAATGCAATACCTTCTGATCTATGTACTGTATATGAAGTAAAGGGAGTAAAAAGGAAACTTTTAGGGAAAACAAAATACATAAGAAATTAGGGAAATAATTTAAATTTTTTCTTGGGATGTCAGCCATGTAAGAGTTGGATTAATTTTCAAGCTTTCAACAATGACTCTGTCGCCAATATTAGTTCCCTGATGATGGCAACAGAGTACGCTGAGAGCTGGGAAATTAATCCAACACTTACCTGTAGTGGTGAGAAAATTTGTTCTTTTTGCGAAACAGTTTAATCTGTTTCTGTTGCAATCACGAAACAGTTTCGAAATAACAATTTCCTGTAACAGAAATTCCCTAACTATTTCGCCGCATTGATCAGCTGCAAAAATGTTGCAGACATGTTGTGGACCACCAAATACTATTGAGATAAATACAGTCCATCGATAAAATCACAATACGCCATATACAAGTACTCACTAGGTGCACTGAAGAGGAAATTATCAAATTGCGGAAGCAAAACGTTGTTACGCATTAACGAGAGGGAGTGAGTTTGTTAGTACATTCGAATTTCGCGATAATATCAGGTCACGCGCTATAAGGAAACTTTGGAAGGAATGACAGAATATTTACGTTATTGGAACACAGCAACCTCAGCGTAGTAAATGTTGCAATAAGGAAACAGCTATCAGGCGTTACTCTTTTTGTTGCATGGGTCTGTTGCGGGGAAGCGATAGGTACATGAAAGAATAACAATTTCCAGAAGTTTTATAATAATTAATAATTGTAACAAATCTTAAATTATCTTTTGGAATCCAAGGACTGTTTCGCCAAAAATTGATTAAAAACAAGAAGAATAAAAAGAAACTGAGACCAAAAAGAAGCAAAGCTGAGGATGCAATAGACCAATTTATTGCGAAACTAGTCCTTGGATTCCAAAAGATAAGGGAAGATTTGTTACAATTATTAATTATTACTTTACTGTTACTAGCTTCTTTTTACATTTATTTCCAGAAGTGTTTTATGAAATAGTTTTAGTGGTGAAACTGTTTCAAATAGTTCTTGTGTTGATGAAACTGTTTTAAAATAACTGTTGTGTTACTTTTGGCCCATCATTACTTACCTAGCTGACATCCCGAGAAGAAATCGTTAATAACCAGCGCCGGAAAAGTTTCAAGTCCTTAATTTTAATTTGATTTTCTATGCTGATTTCTTGATTTGAGTTTGATGTGATTTTTCAGGATCCTATTGAACACATTGACGGCACTCCAAGGGCTGTTTGTGTTCTTGCTGTTAGTGGTGTTCCGGAAGAAGGCGTTGTTAGGCTTGGCGGAACAGTTTGCCAAATGGGGCTGCCCCTGTCCATTTGTTACCACAAACTTTGCTGTTACATTACAAGAAGAAGGCAGCGACAGTGATGAGGACAGCGAGGAACCTCAGAGGGATTCAGTTGAACTCAATGCACAACAAACAAACACTCCGTCGTGAGAGGAGATCGTCATTTGTTGCTATGAGACCAAAAACTGTTGCCAGTGACTCTTGTTATATCATTAAGATGCTCTTTTATACTTTCACAAGCATATATTTATATTCAAAGTGCCTACTTTGTGCTTTTATATATATTTTTATATTAGGGTCATCACATGTACAGGGAACTGGCTGCATGGTGTTTTTCTGCCTGCATCATTGGCGCTCATTGCCCTCTGCCATTCTCATAGAACGGCGCAAATGCAACCGAAGGTGATATAGGTTTTTTACCCTGAATACTTCCTGTGGCCTGAGATTTATTGTAAAGTTTATGGATTGATGTACGGCCTGAAACTTTTACACCCGGATGTCTTTCTGCAAATCATAGTTTCATTTGATGAGCTCACTGAGATAACATAAATAAATCGAAAATATTTTGTGATTATGGCCCGTTGCAGTTCAGGCTAGCGCTGACAGCAGTGTCGCTAATGTTGAATTGTCGAATGTAAACCTTGTACACCAAATGAATAAAGTAGACCTATAAGCACGACCATGGGCGTTTTGACCGCAACTTGACGCTTTCGCCAACTAGTCCCTTGAAAAAACACCACTACTAAGGTATGAAATCTCTCTTAATGTTTGCTAAAGCACGAACTATTGAGTATTAACCATTGTTCAGCTGTAAGAATACGCAGTTAAATGAATCTGTAATTTAAACTGAACTAGAATCTGCAATGTCGCAAGCAGTGGTGGGAAAATTTGTTCTTTATACGAAACAGTTTCGAAATAACAGTTTCCTGCAACAGAAATTCCCTAAACTGTTTCGCCGCATTGATCAGCTGCAAAACTGCTGCAGACATGTTGTATACCACTAAATACTATTGAGATAAATATAGCCCATCGATAAAATCACAATGCGCTAAATATAATCACTCACTAGGTGCACTGAAGAGGAAATGATCAAATTATGGAAGTAAAGTATTGTTGGGCGTTAAAGAGAGGGAATGAGTTTGTTTAATACAATCGAATTTCGCGATAATATCAAACCGCAAGCTTCAAGGTACAACAGTGCATCTTGTGGTAAACTTTGGAAGCAATGACAAAATATTTACGTTATGCAACACAACAACCGCAGCATAGTAACTGTTGCAATAAGTGAAACAACTATTCAGGCGTTGCTGTTATTGTTGCATGGGTCTGTTGCGGGAAACGATGCATGAAAGAATGACAATTTCCAGAAGTGTTGTGTTGATGAACCTATTTCAAAATAGCTGTTGTGTTATTTTTGTCCCATCACTAGTTGTTTTATGAAACAGTTTTAGTGGTGAAACTGTTTAAAATAATTGTTGTGCTGATGAAACTGTTTCAAAATAGCTGTTGTGTTATTTTTGTCCTATCACTTATTCAGTATGAATGTAGCATTACAGGACAAGTGAGTGTTGTCAAGCGTAAGCGCGGAAAACTTTTACGGAGTGGTGAGAACACAATAATACCTACTGAACGCATTTAATAAGTTCTGCGAGAAATATCCCGAACTTGCTATAGATGAAGGGCTGAAATTAACAACCGAGGTTACCGGTGTGTCAGTTTCAAGTATTTACAGCACAGGCAAAGAAAAATCGTGCGCTGGTGAAGTCAGAAGAGACCGCGCACCAGACAAGTGCTTGATGTCTGTGAGGAATTTTTAAGGTCTGCAATCCGTCACCAGTTCTTTGTTAACATGAACCCCCCCCCCCCGCCTTAAACAAAGTGCTATTGTCAGTTAACTGATCCCGACCTTCCAGATTTAAAGCGAACTTCTCTCCATAAGCTGCTTCTGGAGATTGGTTTCGAGTTTGTTAGCAGAAAAAGTGTTATTTTGGACAGAGATGATATTATTTTATGGCGGAGAAATTTTCTCCGTAAAATGCGAGAAGTTTGCTATTTAGACCAGACGTGGGTTCATTGGGGACACACAACAAGCAAAGCATGGACTGACAGTTCTGTAAAATAATAAAAAAAACAGGCATTTCAATCTGATTTAAGTGCAGAGCTTAAAAATCCTACTGGGAGGGGTAAGCGCCTGATAGTGCTGCACATAGGAAGTGAGACGGTTTTGTGGAAGGTGGTAAGCTTCTGTTCGTATCTAAAACAATCGGTGACTATCATGAGGAAATGAATGGTGATGTTTTCAAATCTTGGTTTGAAAAGGTTTCCCCCAAATTATAACCAAATAGTGTCATCGTGATGGTCAATGCCCCTTATCACAGTATGAGGTTAGAGCGTGTACCAAACTAGTCTTGGAGGATAGGTGATACCATAACATGACTACAGAGTAAAAATATTGTTTATGACGACGGCTTTGTTAAGCAGAATTATTGGCATTGGTCAAATCTCGCGCTAAAGAGTATCAGAAATATGTAATTGATGAAATGGCCAAACTTGTGGGTCACACTGTAGCTACTCCGATTACCACCATATCACTGTTACTTGAATACAATAGAGGTGGTGTGGAGTCAGGTGAAGGGTTACGTCGTGATGTTGCATTCAATACTGTGACACCGGATAATTGGAGTGCTTGTGTCCAGCATGTGATACGAGAACAAAACATTTGGGAGCTGGAGGGTATTATTAATGCCGTTGTGGAAAGATTTCTTATACATCTGGGAGATGATGAATCAAGCGACACGAGACATCCGACCTGGACGGTATCGAACCATCAGATTAGAGGAATGCAGATGACGTAAGTAGCAGTTAATTTCCATGTGCTGCATGTAATGTAGATCGAGTGTCGTAGCGGCGACTGTTCTTGATCGTAAACGTGAAATGATAAAAACCAGCGATTTGTTTACGTCTACTTTATTCACTTGGTGTACAAGGTTCGCGGGGAGTTGTGCGGATCGAGCGCATGGCGCAGTCCATCACGAAATGCTTCAAACAGTGGGCATTGATGTTAACGTTTCATTTATCTGATTAACACTAGACAATAGTTATCTGTTTTATTATAACTTACCAACTCTAATGTCAGCACTGCCGTAATGGAGCATCATACACGATGAGTGAACACGTTTTACACAACACTGTAATCGAACTCTCGTTTAATGTGCATTGATTTTTCACAGCAGCTGTACAGTGCATGACGTAACAGTTAGTGCGAGCGTTTGCCACCGGTAATGAGGTGAGACGGGTAATAAGTACAAAATAATAAATAATTCATAGTAGCTATTTACACCATATGACTGTCAACTCAATACTGCACTTCCAGAGCAGAGCAAACCTTAGAAGTGAGACCTTGTTTACAGCAGCAGTGTGGAATCATCTACATACAAGCCCAGTGAAAAAAACACTGTGCAGCCAGTCCATTAGCTCTCCCGGTGGATCATTCATTTTGTTGGTAGTATGTATTTGTTTGTTCACACAGAGAGAATGTTTGTTGTTGCATTGTATATATAGAAATTGATTTTAATTGTTTAGATTATGATTTTCTGATATCCTTTTACAAACAGACTTTCATTTCATTATCAGAAACCTGGGTTTGCCCTACGTCCTCAAAAAAAAAAAAAAAAAAAAAAACAAGAATGTCCTAGATTCCTAAGTTCTTGCCTGTGAAGAAACAATTTAGCATTTTATGCATGTTGTATAAATCATGTTTCTAATCAGAGACCAGATGAGCATTATTTAAAATAATATAATATATAAAAAAATCTTATGTGTTACATTCACATGACTTTCTCTACCTATTCTATAACAGACTATTCTTATAAAATCAAGGTTTTGAAACTTTCCCAGTACTGGTTATTAATGATTTCTTCTCGGGATGTCAAAAAGTTCCTCTGGCGGTGGTATTTATACCTGGAAGGGAAGGCTGAAGGACCGCCTCGTGCGCTGCCATTGGTCGGCACTGGCCAATGGGGTTTGAGGAGGATGGGGCAACGGTTATGAATTATAGGTAGCCATGTTTTACTTATTTGCAGACTTTGTTAAAATTATTATTATTTGTTTTTATGTATATTGCTTCTTTTATCAGTCTGTCATGATATCAGGTAGATTTTTGTATTATTTTGGTGGATGAAAGTTGATCTCATGGCCAGTATCGTAAGTATGTTATGCCACCGCAGACTTTTCTTTCTTATAAAAGCTCTACTTTATGTTCATCAAGATAAAACCGGCGGTGGGCGGCATTGTGGCGGGGCGATCTTCTTGACAGTATGTAGGCAGAGTGGTCATCTCTGCAGTTCCTGTTCTTTTAGGCCATTTTCAGGCGCTTATTAGCGCCACCAAGCAGAAGCCTGCTATCCAGCAATCCGCTCGAACATCCAGGGAAGCATCAGCGACTAAACATCTACCAGCTTCAACACCGAGGACCCTGACTGGTCGGCCACCACAACTGGAGGCGACCCTATTGGGCAGCTTCAGGTGATCCGGCCAATCACTCCTTAAAGAGCGGAGTGTACTTCCAGAACATCGGAAGTACACAGGCAGCGGGTTGCTGAATCAAGGTCACAGCCACCTGGTCTACTAGGTCGGGTAAGGCGCGCTTACATAAGCGTCCGGCCCTCTGTTTCGGCCTGCTTCTTAGCCCCTGCTGCCTGCAAGTGAGGGTAAACCGAGGTGTGATTTTTGTGCACTGCACCCTAGGGTGCAGGGCAAGTGTCCCTGTTTAAAATGACCCGATCCAAGACCAAACCATCCAAAGGCTTGGTCCAAAGCGGGTCTTCCTGTGATGAAGCAACGGCCGTTGCCAGCACCAGCACTGGTGCAGCCACCCTGCCCTCCAGTGGCCCTGCTACTGTAGAGGGTAAAAAGAGATCTAGCCAGGAACGCCAAGGCGGTAAAGGCAAGGTCATCTGTTTCACGTATAGGCCAAATTCCAGAGTTTGACTCCGATGACGACTGTGCCTTTTTTTTTTTTTTTTTTTTAGTTTCGAGTGGAGGGGAAAAATCCACCTTAAGGACTAACCCAGGCAAGCCCGGAGTGTCGGGGTCTCCCATGTGGGCATACCGACTAAAAAACCCCTCCACCGGTATTAGGAGGAAGCAAGGAGAGGCGGTACCGCATGATTGCACCCGCGGATTCAAGGCGATAATTTAACTGACTGCAGGGTGCAGTCAGAGGGATGAAATGAGGACCGGGAGACAGACTTGACCAAGGCCCAGACTGTCACCGCGGAATATTCAGGGAGAGGAGTAAAGGACTTTAAGGGTGAGGGATTGAGTTGCAGCTAGTGATGGTTCTTGCCCAGTCGTAACTGCCGTGAACGAAGAATCCAAGACTGAGGTCCGGGTCTTGTAACAGCCCCGATGTGTGATTGGCCCCTGGAGTGGGGCCGTTCGGGGGAGCGGAGCTGCTGCGGCTGAAGGTCCTGCTGAGGCTGCAGCTGAACACTGGCTATCCGGCTGGACAGCTCAGCGGTGGTGGACAGTAGCGTGGCGATGGCGACGGTGGTGGCAGCTTGAAGGTCCTGTACCTTTTCACTGATGACGCTGCACAGCTCTTCAAGGGCAGCTAAACGGGCGCCGACGTTCAAGAACTCCGCGTGGAGGTCCTGAATGGCGTCCCGTGTCGCTGTGTCTATCGAGGGTGCAGGTGGTGTGGTGTCGATGATGGTCGGCGGTGGTGTAGTCCGGGCGGGTGGTGGTGGTGGTCTGCTCCTGGGGTAGAGAGGGCACTGGGCTTGCCCGGTGAAGTGTCCTGTGACACGACAGGTGGCACAGAAACGGCGACGACGGCGGAGATCGTGCCCAGTGCACTCGGCGGTGGTGGTGTTGGTACTACAGTAGTGGCACCGCGGCGGTGATGTGCAGACTTCAGCTGCGTGTCCGAAGGCACAGCAGCGTCGGCAGGGCCGGTGGCGTTTGCAACTTTTGATCAGGTGTCAACAAACATGGCACCCATCTTGCACAGACCGCGTAAAGCCCAAAACATTACTTAAACTATTACCTGCACGTTCTTTTGAAATGTTTACAGCCTCTCTTATTTCAGAACAACTTTAATCTGCGTACAACTTTAATCCAGTACTAAACGATGACTTTTTTTTCAATGATCTCTGGAGTTGTCACTTTTACAGGGCGTCCAGAGCGAGGCTCATCACGCACCTTTTAATTTTTTTTTTTTTGTAGTGTTTAACGCCCGCTTTAACTACTTGTGGTACCGTGATACATAAATGAAGATGGAATGTGATGGCGGGGGAAACCGGAGAATCCGGAGAAAACCCACCCCTGCGCCGCTTTGTCCACCACAAATCTCACTTGAGAGGCGAGTGGTCTAACCACTCGGCCACGCGGCCATGCACCTTTTAATCATTGAATATGAAGGGGCAGAGTCTTTCAATGTACTGTCCATTTACTCCTTGATTTCTTTAGGCGTTAAGCCTTTCAAATGGAAGTATTTAATCACTGCTCGTTTTTCCTAATCCTCCATTTTCGTGAAAACTCTAAAGTTGTCTTGTTTAAAATGCTGTCATTTGAAAACTAAACAAGCTGTTGACCTGTAACTATGGATACAAGCTTGTCTAGAGTTAAACTACACGATGCTACCGTCTAACTGGCCTAGTGGCGCCATATCTGTGTGAGGCCCGGGACTTATCAGCCGTCCCTCGTAGTACCAGTATGTGATTTACAGGAGCATTGAGAAAAGTTGCTCTCTCTGCTTTACTCAACGGGCAACCAACACCTGTGCTTGGTAATAGATAGCTCCCAAATGTTCATGTCAAACATAACGGTATACCTACAGCAATATTAAAATAATGATAAAAGCAATTGCAAGTATTAAAACAGTATACAAGAGATGCATGTGAAGTGTTATATACCCAAATTATACCCAAAAGTGAGTCAAAAATATTAACTATAGTTTCACTTATTTAATTTTGCTCCCTGAGAGCATTTCAAAGATTAATTAAGCAGGTGAAACTACAATGCCAATATTCTCAACTCACATTACTTTTGCTAATAAATTAAGCAACAGTTCACAACAAAGATCAAATAAAGGAATAACTCAAAAACGATCAACTCCATGAAAAAAAAGTATATAACATAAATTTAGTGTTTTAATGTGCTCTACATTTTTTGTAAGGTAAGCTTTTGCCCATCTCTTACGGATTAGCAGTATGCAACATTCCATAAAATTCATCCAGAATAAAGCAGTCTTCAGAGTGTATTCCCAGAAAATTCAAGGTATACATATTATTTGTTAGGTAAATAGCTTTAATATACGATATTTTAATCAAAATCATTACATGCATTTTTAAGAAAATCAAAAGTTTCGAAAAAGTTCCATATAAAGGGTAGTTGGAGTGAGGGAATTTTCTTGAAAATCTTGTTGTCGCATCCTTGGAAGATACCAAACTTAAATACCAAGTTTGGTATTTAACGGCCTTTTCGTTTTTGAGCTGTTCACAGACACACACATACACACACGGAACTTTTTCCCAAAATACTATTTTTTGGATTTAGAGGGACCCAAAACATGTATTTCCGGTCAAATCTCGGTATCGAATTTTTGGGTGCATTACAATACCTTCTCTATACACTGTACATAGTACGTGTAGAGAAAGTATAAAAGCATTTTCAGTAAAAGGTGTGTGTGTGGGTGGGTGCGTGTGGACATTAACGCTCAAAAACGAAAAGATGGTTAAATACCAACTCAACTTGGTATTTAAGTTTGGTATCTTCCAAGTATGCGAAACGAAGATTTTCAAGAAAATCCCCCCACCCCTAGCTACTCTTTACAAGGAAACAGTTTCGAAAATTTTGTTTTCTTAATAATGGCTCTAATGATGATGATTAAAATACCGCATATTAAAGCTATTTCCATCACAAATAAAATTTATATCTTGAATTTTCTGGAAATAGTTTCTGAAGACCTGTTTTTGTTTTGTTTTTTTTTTTTTCTGGATGAATTTTGCATCACTAGTAAACCGTAAGAGATAGACAAAAGCTTACAACACAACAAATGTAGATCTCATCAAAACACACAATTTATATCCTTTACATTTTTGTTGTGAGGTAACCGTTTCCGAAATATTCCTTGTTATTGGTTTCAATTGTGAAGTACTTATACTTTTTTCAGTCAAGAAGTGTACATTTTTCTTATGTTCTACTCCTGGCCGAGCAAAGAAGTGCAGTGACAAACGCTTAACGACAATATATAAAACATTTGACTATCACTTTAGCACAGCGCATTCCTTTAGTTCCCTTCTACTTATAAGAAACTAAGTAATAAGAACATTCTACTAATGTTTATCTCGATTAGCATTGTGTAGAAAGAAGGATAATCTGTTGTAAGAAGTTTCTGGAGCAGCTAGAGAAAGTCCCTTGAATGTAACACATCAGATATTTTTTTATTGTGTATGTTTAACGTCCTTTGATTTGGTTGTTTATATTGGACGATGAATGAGATTGGTGAAATACTGCTCAAGTAATCTCGGGGTCCATTGAGCTTAAAGTTATTCGACATTCGTCTTCTCTGGGTAATTCACCCTAAGCGAGATTTAAACTTGCGACTGTTTGAATGTGAGGCAGACACGCTACCACCTCACTACCTAGGCAGGCCAGAAAGAAATTGCTTAATCAGATAACACAGAGTAGTACATGACACCCTTGGTTTCAAATTTCAAATGTAGAGGTCAACTGTTAAAACAAAAGCAATTTCGGTTTCAGTCGTTTCAATTAACATCGAATCGGAATCGGAGCACACAAAAAATGAATTCCCCTTGTGTTCATACATCCATAGTTTCGCCACTATTACAGCTTTCATATCTGTGATCAGTTTTCGAAGGTGTGAAGCAATATATGGTTACCATGCTAACTTCATTGACAAAGGTCGTGGATTCAAACCCGATGGAGGACGATGGATTTTTTCGGGCGTAAAAATCCTTAGCATGGCTTCCATCGGAAGGGAAGTAAAGCCATTGGTCCCTTTATGTAGATTTACGGCACGTTAAAGAACCTCCAGCCTGATAGAGAAGTCTCTGCGGAAAATTAAGCGGTCTTTCATGCCCAGCATAGAATGGGACGTTGAGAACCATAGTAGTTAAAGAGCGCCCATAAATAAAACGTTATTTAATTTCAATATGCAATTCATTTTGTATTTGGTGAGAAATTTACTTATAGAAGTCACGTTGCCTCCATTTTTCGAGTTCATGGTTATGGAACAGAATAACTGAGCAAGGAGATTTGGGAAGACAATTTCAGGCATAATTTTAGGGTGCCTCCCTGGCATTCGCCTGCAATGAAGGCTGAGGAAAACCTGGAAACCCCTCAGTCAGGTAAGAGAGGGTAGAAAGTGTCTGGCAGGATATGAACCGCAGACCTCCGGTTCAAGGTGTTGGTTGGAACGTGTTGTAATGCAACACATTCGCCATAAAACAAACCAACAGACGCCCCCATCATTTTTCTTCAAACTTTAAATTAATGAACCATGTATTTAATTTACAAGTAATTGAAAACATGAGTGTATACTGTGATTTAATATCCTTTACTTTAATGGTAGCACTTTATTAATATTCGATTTTATGGGTTTTTTTTAGGTTAGGTTATTTATTTATGCTTTGTGTGTCCTGTGCCGCTACATGGGACTCAGCTTTCAGGCATTAGTTTAAGATTATTTATAAGTTATTTAAGAATTTTTGTAACTGTCTTTTTTTTTTTATTATTCTGTGCCTCCCCATATGTATAACAAGTCGGCGCTTATGTCCGTACGCTCAATGACTCTTTTGGAAGCACAACTGGTATTTTTAACTGTATTTATGTGTGTTCATTTCTATAGCCCCCTTCAACTGTTGTGGTCATATCGGTACATTTTAATATTTAAACTTTAGGCTTTTCGCTAACACATTCACTCTCACAACCACGATTCCAGAAGGTAGGAATGTTTCTAATTAATGGACAATTTCCACACCAGCTAGGAATCGAACCCGAGACCTTCAATGCTGACCATTTCACGCAAAGGCGGGTACAAGATTTCTGTAAGTGGTTTGCGAGTGCCAAGAAAATAGTTTAAAAGAGGCAAAATAAATGAGACCATATCTGTTAATGATATTACATTTTGATCTGCTAAATGAAAATACATTAAAACAGTTATGAATTAAACAATGTGGGTGGGTACCTACAATAAAAACTCCTATTTTATTTACACAAAAAGTACCTATGTAAATAGTGAAAAAACTGCCTTCCTCTCAACGTAAATTTATACTTAAATGATAAAGTCCACATTTCTGTGAGTTTTACTGAGCAAATCCATTTAGAGGACGATGATATTAGTATATAACCTCAACATACGCAGGTTTTTGTATTGAAGTCGAAGATTTTCATTGCTTAGTTCCCTTGTGGAGAAAAATGATCGTTCAATCTCCTTATAATTATGAGATGTTCCATTTTATAAGCTCAAATCACAGTAATGACGAATAGCAGAGCAATCAGAAACTTAATATTGTTACGTCGCTACTGCGCAATCGTCTCAAGGCGATGAGGCTCAGCAGACCCAAATATACAAGAATAAGATGTGGGATGCAGACAACATATTTAATTTTATTTATCATGTGTACATAAATTTCAGTTAAGTTCATATTTATTCTAGCAATATTGTGTCCAGGTTTTAAACTTTATTTGATATTTAGGTAAAACTCCACAGGGGAGCCCGATTTGAAAGTGTTAAAAAAAAGTTAATATGTTTAGATTTGAAATCCGCTAGATTGCCGAGGTTTTGGTGCATTTGAATATATTTTAATATATTTATATGTTTTTTTATTTCTTTTCTGCAGGATTAACAATTTGTTATTCTTTTCGTCTGTTTTAATATAATTTATGAGGGGATTTTAATTTGGTACCAATATATAAGATAAGAGAGGAAAGATGAATAATAATTCTTCTTGGGATAATTGGGGTTTTTAGCTTCATAGTTCTTTCAGCTACACCCTGCCATCGCTCCGAGTTGCGGCCACCTCTACTAATAAAAAACATCTCTCGGCTTGACTTTGCGGTTTAGGGCCTTACAAATTGGGCTCCCCATATTGGCTTAGGGCTCTTAACATTTATAACAGACCAGTAACTACAAAATGAGTGACTAATAGCGGAATAACAGAAGTACCTAATCTGGATCACATATGGAAGTAATGCATAGGTGTATTATGCTGCAGCCTGCATGGTAAGTAGTTCCCACCCCCCCTTCAGGAACCACTCTTGATTGTTTCGTATTCTACTTGTGGCAGTCCCAGCTCCCAAAAGGCCAATACAACAGGTCGTTGGTTATGAAGGTCGACTACGTTTTCCTCATATTATCCTGGTTTGACCGCACTATGGCGCAGGCGCAAATCGGGAGCAAAGTAGGCTAGCTTCCTGGAGTTTAGAAACAAGTTCTCAGCCAGAAATGAATAAGGAAAATTCAGGTGTTGGAAGTGTGTGTGTATGTGATGCTGTCATAGCTGCCTCAAACTCTAGGTGAGTTAGAAGTCCTGTTCAGTGTTACGACTGTTGTATTGTATATTATGAACTTAATCATTTGTAATTGTCTGGCTGTCTCATATTCGTTTGGCAAGTATTATAATAATTAAACCTATTAATGCGCCCAGAATATAAATGTCAATTTGTCGCAATGTTTAGTGATTTAAATTTTAATACGTATCGTGAATATTGCTATGTTGCCAGATTGTGTCCAGGTGTAACTTCTGAAAAGCGTTCCCCAGAACCTTTTCAAGAAATTGACAATCTTCCGTACTTGTCCACGATTTGGGTATAGAATCTTTCACGATATATGGGGTTTATGCTACAGACTGAAGTGGAGCTACCAACATATAACCGAAAAATACCGCGAGGTAATGGCGTTGTGAACAATCCAGACTCTAAGCAGGAAAATATAGCCCAATTTTGAGGGCACAAAGCCGCAAAGCGTAGACAGGGACTCCGTAAATGGTGATGGTGTAGGAAAGGTGCCGTCGTCTGCTAGGAAGGCCATGACGTCAGTATGACGTCACGAGGGATGAACGGTGCCAACGGTAATGCCTTAAAACTAGCATTACTCATAATTGTTGCCAACACAAACGCAGTGTGTAGCGCGAAATAATGTGGACCTGTATATTGCTGTTGATACGTATTATTGTTATTATTAGTGTTACTGTTATTTTTGATTAATTCATTAGGTAGGTGTGCAGCACATTGAGGTAGCTTCATTGTCCGCTGGTCCAATTTCAGAAATCGCCTAAAATTATAATAATAATAATAATAATTCTTTATTGCCTGTATACTTGAGGATACAAGTTATAAGCATGGTCAGTCAGTATTACATTATAAGTATTACAGTATAATTATTAGTTACAAAACTATTTCATACAAACACACTTTCTCTCTCACACTCACACATGTAATCATTTGCCATGCGCACTCGCTCGCTCACTCACTCACACACACACACCTCAGATCAGAGTTCATCGGGTCTGTACAGAGGTTTGTTAACAAGGTATTTCTTTTAGCTTAGCTTTAAAAGATTTAATTTGTAGAGTTTTAAATTCTATTGGGAGTTTATTATACAAAGTTGCTCCTATATTCATTGGATCTTTGTCAGAAAACTTTTTTGTGTGTACAGATCTATATACATTACTCTGACTTCTAGTACTGTGCTTGTGCACCTCACAATGTCTTGTGATGTCTTTAGATCCATGTATTAGGAGTAGTACACGATATACATACAGTGATACAACAGTGTGAATTTCATTTTTTATAAATAACTCTCTGCATGGGTGGTCAGGTCTTACATTTGAAATTATCCTTATACACTTTTTTTGCAGTGTCAACACCCTATTCATATGCACTGCTGCAGCACCACCCCAGAGTTCTATACCATACAGTAAATGAGTATATATTACACCATAATAAATTGTGCGTAATATACTTGGGTTTTTAAGTCTAGAAAAATATCTTAACAAATATCCTCCTTTACTAATTTTATTACAGACGTGTTCAATATGTCTGTCCCATGTTAGATGTTTGTCGAATATTATGCCCAGAAAAGAGGTCTGATCGCTTTCAACAATATGTTCGTTACCTACTTTGGTTTTTAACTGCTCACTTTGTCTTTGGGAAATTGCAAAATTTAATATTTTAGTGTTACTTGTATTACATCCTAAGTTGTTGGAGTTGAATTCAGTAGCTGGGTTGTATCCACTTTTATTTTTGCAGCAAGATCAACTATAGAAGTGTGCCAACATAGCACAGTTGTGTCATCAGCATAAGACAACAATTTTGAGTTTGAGATACTAGGAATATCGTTAATATATAGTATAAAAAGTAGAGGCCCAAGCACCGAACCCTGTGGGACTCCATATTGCACAATTCCCTCCTTAGACTTATGCATGCGTTTACAATTACCCTTATAACTTGGAATTTCTATGCACTGCCCTCGATCAGTTAGATAGGATGATATTAACTGTTCTGCCAATCCCCTTATTCCATAGTTGTTCAACTTCAGCAGTAATATTTTGTGGTCAACGCAATCAAAAGCTTTTGTAAGGTCAAGGAAAATACCAGCTACTTTATTCCTATCTTCTAGTCTGGTTATAATATCTCCAAGAAATTCAGTTGTGGCAGTAACAATTGAGCGGTTCTTTCGAAAACCATGCTGTGTAGGTCTAACAACGTTATTTTCAGCTAGAAACTTGTTTATCCTAACTAGTAGTATTTTTTCAAGCAGCTTGGCTAATGTGGACGTTAACGTGATTGGGCGATAGTTTGTTACTTGGGTTTTGTCTCCTTTTTTAAATATAGGGCGTACTATACTTGTCTTCAAACAGTTTGGAAACTCTGCCTTTGCTATAGAGTAATTTATCAAATGTACCAATGGCATAGTTATTTCTTTTTTACATTGTTTTAAACATTTAGGTGTTATTTCATCCCAACCACTAGATTGTTTATTATCGAATGTATTAATAATTTCTATTACTTCCTTTTCATCAGTTGGTTTTAAGCATATACTACCCCTTATGCTTTGTGCTTTATTTCCAATTGGCAAAACCTTGTTTGTTTTGGGAGTTTTTGCTGCTGTAACATTTAAAAAGTGTTCATTAAAAATACTGCATATAACATCTGGATTTTTCTCAATTTTACCATGATTATTTATCACAATATTTTCATTCTTTTTTAGTTTTAGTTTTACCTTGTTTATGATGTTCCAGGCACCCTTAGTAATATTATCGCAAGTATCTAATTGGTGTTTATATTGCAAAGTTTGGATTTCAACTAAATATTTATGAAAATCTTCTTTCAGTTTTTTATACCTATTTTTGTAATGTTCCCATCCTGTTGATTTGTACCATTCATATGCATCCTTCATTCTATTTCTCAAACATACTCCCTCAGCATTTAACTTCACCTTTTTACTTTTACAAGCATTCTCCCTTTTTGTAATAATTGGACATGCTTCATTAAAATGTATGTTAAATGTTTTGTAAAAACTTTCCCACTTTGCGTTAACTCCTTCCACTGAGTACATCGTCTGCCATGCTTCATGTTCTAGTGCATATTTGAGTTTAGTAATATTTTCATCATGCGTTTTACGGTAACTAACAAACCCATTTTTTTCATCCATATTGACAGTGATGTTATCTATTTGAATGATTTGTGCATAATGGTCTGATAGATGATAGTTACCAACTTCTGATGAGTACCCAGTTTTAATGTTGGTAAATATATGATCAATAATGGTAGACGAGTGGGATGTAACTCTAGTTGGAGTGTTTATCACATCTTTTAGATCATATGTTTTTAAGCAGTCCATTAAATGTACATATTCCCTATTTCCAGCAGCCGAGTTAATATTTATGTCACCTAATACAATCAGATTTACATTGGTCTGCAGTACACTATTTAGTACACCCTCAAAAGATTCAATAAAATGTGTCACTGAGGTGCCTGGAGATCTGTACACTCCTATAATAACATAGGCACATTCATCACAACATATCTTAATAGCAGTCAATTCCATGACCATTTCGATACTCATATTACAAATCTTAGGCATTTCCTTGTATATGACCCCATTTTTAACATAAATACCCACACCCCCACCCTTGTGATTTTTCCTGCAGTATATACTTGCTAGATTATAGTTTTCAATTTTGTACATATTTACATTATTTTCCATTAGGCCATGTTCAGTTAGAATTGCTACATGTGGATTAACTTCATTCATAACTAGCTCTATGCTATGTACTTTATTACTGATGTGTTGTACATTTTGATGCAATAATTTAATCCCCTTTTTGGCATGTAATAGCATACTAGCCTGTGGTATCAAAAAGGGGCAATTTATATTAGGAGATATTCCATTTGTTATTGACTCATCTACTTTTGATCTACCGCTGTAATTAAAATCTAGTTTTTTGGTCCAATATGATGTATCACCCTATTCAGAAGTCTACCAAATTTCTCAGTTGCCTTTCTGTTTAAATGCAAGCCATCCCACCCAATATCATACTCCCTGATCCACACATTACCATCTACAAATATACAGTTATTTTGTTGGCATACCCAGTCTAGTGTAGAGTTCACAGCATCCACATATCGTAAGTCCTGGTCTCTTCTACGCAACACTCCACTAACACACACTTTTGCCTTAGGATATAGATCCTTTGTCACTGCCACAATGTGGTTCATTTTGTCCATGATTTCCTTTGGGGAACTTGATGAGTCTAAGTTATTTGTACCCGAGTGCAATATTACAATATCCGGGTCATCCCTGTTTTCTTTTAGCTTCCTTTCAAGATGCTGAATTCTGGATCCTGGATAGCAGTATACTATGGCGTCAGCACCTATATATTTCCCAACATGTCGCACCATGGAGTCCCCCATAATTATCGCTGTTTTCCTTTCATATAACTCATATAGCTCAGCAGGAGGGGCGTCCTTACCTTCACTAGAATCTTCAGATTCCTCTGAAACACTTTTTACTTCACTTTCATTATTTTGGTGGTTAGGTTCTGTTGTTTATAGGTGAAGTTAAAGAGTATTTTATCACCGCGTTTAAAAGTAAAAGAAAGTATACATGAAATATTAAATCATTAGTGTTTTATTTTCTATACTTATTTTTTCATTTTCTTATTTTTTAGAACAGCATATAATATGACTTTATAAACGAATAGGCCAGATAAGAGTAGCCATCTGGAACATTTTTAATGACATTCTTTAGCCTCTGGTTCCCAAGGTCACGGGTTTAAATCCGTGGATTTTTTGATCGTAAAAATGTTTAACAACACTCCGTTTGGAAGAGAAGTAAAGCCTTGGTCCCGTGCTATGTAAAAGACAGCCGAGACTGATAAAGGATGCTCTGAGACCTTAACAATAGGACTCTAGGAAAAAGAGCACTTACCAACCAACTTTTTTGACATTTTTCTTAGTGTATCTGACTTAAATAGCAAGTAAGACATTAGACAGACTTTTTATTCTACAGATATTCAGTGTACAGATACACCCGCGTGCACGTTCACACGTCACCCTATCTACCATTGAGACATTTTTTCTCTCTCCCTCTCTCTCCCCACCCTCTTTATCATATCGTCATTGTTACAGGCAGTGTCTGTTGTTCATATATTTTCTACTCTCTCTCTCTCTCTCTCTCTCTCTCTCTCTCTCTCTCTCTCTCTCTCTCTCTCTCTCTCTCTCTCTCTCACACGCCGTCATTGCTACAGACAGCGTCTCTTGTTAATGTATGCTCTTAAGTTTCTCTCTCTCTCCAAAATATACACATATATACTTATACACATTGTTACTGTTATTCTTCTTGCATCACTATATATATATATATATGTGTGTGTGTGTGTGTGTGTGTAGTGCATCTTTAGATTATTAGCAGTGATTTGTGTTTCTAAAAAATACCCTAATATAATTTAAAGATCTCCAAATGTGTGCAAAAGATATTTCTGCAATTACAATTTCTTTTCCTTTAAAATCGTGTAGTGATTTCAATCGTTTTTACTTTCTCTATACGTAGTATGGGCATAGCGTATAGAGCAAGTATTGTAGTGTACCCAAAAATGCGATATCGATATTTCACCGGAAATATGTGTTTTAGGATCCGCTGAATGAAAAAATAAATAAATAAAACATTTTCAGAAAGAAAGGTCCGCGTGTGTGTGTACGCGCGTGTATCTGTGCACAGCATAGCTCAAAAACAAAAATACCCTTAAATACTAAACTTGGTATTTAAGCTTGGTTATCTTCCAAGAATGCCACTAGAAAATTTCCAAGATTTCCCTCCTCTAACTAATTTTTACATGGAAAAATTTTCGAAATTTTTGATTTTCTCAAAAATGGCTCAATATTTAGTTTTAATGGTATATATTAAAGATATTTAGATAAGGAAATTATATTTTGAATTTGCAAGGTATAGTCACTGAAAACCTTGTTATTCAAGATGAGTTTTGCAGAATTTTCCCTAACTGTTTGTTATGCCGTAAGATATAGATAAAATCGTACTGCTCAAAAAATGTAGATTTTAATGTCATGTACGGTTTTCTTGTAGAATTGGCCGCTTTCGAGATGTCTCTTTTTATTGGTTTTAATCTTACACTAATAAAGTTTTCTCAAACGGGACCATACAAAACAAACCGAACCTCAATTGTTTCACATAAAATATTTGGCTATAATATTGTATGTATTCCCTATTTCCCTTCTACCTACAAGTAATAAGACAGTAATCTTCCGTATGTGTAACAGCTAGAGAAAGTTATGTGAATGAAACACATCACATATTTCCAACAGTTTCTATACTAAAATTTTGACTAATATGTTAAAAGCTTTTTCGAAGTTATGCGCCTTGTGTTAGTAATAAATTATCAAATTTTGAAAGATCACGAGTTCTGGAAATTACGAAAAGTAATAACTTGTCACCACTAACCATGATAGATCTGATTGTATATTCATAATATGTAAAACTGGATGTTTGTATGTGAATATTTTAGAACAACCAGTTTAATTATAACACTGAGTTTTGATAGTATACAATTATTATTTTAATAATCGCGTAATTTAGAATTTTGATATATATGATAGTAATATCTATTATCATTGTGCATGAATTTCGATAGGATATATTACATATTGTGGATTTCAGAAATGCATCACCTTGAGTAATGTCACTTGTGCACAAAACGGTGAAACTTTCCAGAAGTAAGCTGCGTTGCTTATTACCCAGGTAGCGAAGGGAAAACCCATTAGCCCAGGGTTTGAGGTACGCACATCGTTTAGTAATTGACGTGCATCCTGTCGTTTGTGTAACATCAACGATACCTGGCTTGTTTATGAATCCCGAGACAACTTTAAACCACAGTGATGGTCAGATTCCAGATTTTCAGCAAGCCCGTTTATTACAATCGTTTCACAGACCACATAACCCTAAAAAGTCTATGTTCATATACATGACTTTGAGAAGTATAGCAACCCAACTTGTTAATTTTATGCTGTAACATACATGTTATCGGCACATTTTTAGGTTTAAATAATGATCATTTTATGTTAAGTAGTGAAATGTACTCTAAAAAATGCGCGTCATGATAATAATCGATAATGATGAAAAAACACAAAATAATAAAAAGCATGAAGTGAGTGACTCTCTCTCTCTCTCTCTCTCTCTCTCTCTCTCTCTCTCTCTCTCTCTAACTCTTAAGTTTAAGAATTTTTAGCCAGGAGTTATATTGGACGGTAAATGAAGAAATGGTTTTCAAATAAGTCAGGAGTCTGTAGACGTTAAAATAGAGCTACCCACACCAATATTCTTCTTCTGGAGGCAAGAGCTACTCTAAACGTTATTGACTTGACAATAAGGAATAATAATGTTATTAGTTCTCAGTGCTTTTCTATTATTGTTCCATTTATAATCACGGCTTTAACTGCATTGGTTAGTGTATTGTACAATATTCAAAAATGTGCTATTTCATTGGAAACCGTACAGCCATTTTTCAGAAAATCAAAGTTTCGGGAACATTTTCCACGCAATTACCATTTGTGGTATTTAACTGAGTTTTCATTTAATATTTCTGCTGTTTAAAGGCTCACGCGTACGCACGTGGAGTTTTTTCTTTTTTTTAATTAACGGGGCCTCCAAAGATGTCCCCTGTGAAATCTGTATTTCCAATTTTTAGATGGAATGCAATACCTTCTGTACCTAATATGTTGGTGGTAGAGAAAGTAAGAACGTTGCAAATGAAATATTACAATTGAAGTACATTCTAAATTTCATTTATCACTTGTACTGTTCACCTACACACATATCACGGGGCGCGTGTTTCCTAAAACTGAAGCTCTTATTCACGGATCTCAAAATTAGTATACCTGTATGGTGAACTCTTTTTATGTGATTTCTGGATGGAATGCAATACCCTTGGTTACAGTAAGCAAATATTAGAGAAATTCAAAGAACACCGAGCAAGAATCACATTGACATGTGTTATTTTTACGTAACAGGATTTCTAGTGGGGGGGGGGAAGTGACCACCACCCCTCTTCATTGTTTTTTCCAATCCTTCTGTTTGGGAAAGTCAACCTTGTATTGCTATTCTTTAAATGCTATAATTCGCCCCTCCCTAACTCATACCTACCCCTTCTGAGTGACGTTAAAGGATGATAGCCAATCACAACCTTATGGGTCGAAGCGCCTTCCACTTCTCCACATATTCTCATTCTTGCAAGTTATTTTGTGACGTGTAAACCAATTTTTTTTCTCTTGAATAATGGCTCAGGTGAACTTGTCTATTGTCCCTGAAGGCGATATTCTCAACCGAGAGGAGGTTCTTGGAGAGTTCTTGTGCATGGCAGATCTGGGCCGCAGATTTGTTGGGATAATGGAAGTGCACGGGTGGCGAATAAGCACACTACGGTGGATTGGTGTAACTTCATGAGGGAAGAAGCAGAATGGCTGGAAGAGAATCCAGACAATATTGGTGGTCTGGATGACAATAATGAGCCTATAACCGTGGAGATTGACGAAACAACAGGTTTTCACCGCAAATACCACAGGGGAATGTGGCGTGAGGGTCATTGGGTATTCGGTGGCATAGAGCGTGGCACCGGGAAATGCTTTCTTGTGGAAATACCCGACAGAAGGGCAGCTACCCTGGAACCATTGATACAGGAGCAAAACTTGCCGGGGACATGATGTAATTATTCACGAGGAACATTTTGTCGACCCCGAAGACGATTCCATCCACACACAAAATATGGAAAATGTGTGGATGCGATTAAAAAGTAAAATTAGACGACAGTATGGCACAAGTGACGCGCTCTTCACATCATATCTCCATGAGTTTATTTTTAGGAACCGCTTTCGTGGTGAAGATATGTTGAATGTAATGCTTGGTGCCATAGCTGACCACTGAAAGGTGATGCACATGCACACCGCTATTAACGTTTGAGCCAGAGATTTCATTACATTGAAGTTCGTCGTTGTCTTCACTACAGATTTACTGTCAACAATGTGTGTCTCCTGGCTAAAAAACAATGTGAACTTGCTGGCCGACCTTCTGCGTTATTTGTACGCCGCTTATATTTCACCTCACTACAGACTTATTGCGGTAAAGTGCTTCAACAATGTGTGTGTCATGGCTCAAAAACAATGAGGACCTGCTGCGTTATTTGTATGCAGCTACTTAATTCACTACAAACTTATTCCAGGTAAGTTGTACTTTTTTAATGTTTAGGTTATATTCAGCATGCGTTGTATTCTCAGGGTATCTTAAGTTGGCTACGCGTATGTGACGTAGCCCAAGGGCGTGGCTTAGCTAGCGGACGACCCCCTGAATCCAGAAAAAGCATTTTTAGAAAAAGGTCTATGTGTGTGTCTGTGGACAGCATAGCTCAAAAACAAAAAAGCCGTAAAGTACCAAACCTGGCATTTAAGTTTAGTATCTTCCAAGGATGCGACAAGAAAATCCCCCCACCCCAAACTACCCTTTACATGGAAATTTTTTTTTTTTCAAAAATGGCTCTAACGATTTTGATACAAATATCACATTAAAACCATTTCCATCACAAAATGTATATCTTGAATTTTCTGGGAATAGCTTCTGATGGCCTGCTTATTCTGGATAAATTATGTTGAATTTTGCATAACTAGTAAACCGCAAGAGATAGACAAACACTTACTACATACAAAATGTGGATCTCTTTAAAACACACACTTTGTCATATACTTTTTTTTTTTTTTTTTTTTTTTTTTTTTTTGTCTTCCAGTTGACCGTTTTTGAGATATTCCTTGTTATTAGTTTTTCATGTGGAACTAGTCAACTTCTGGCCATGAAGGAAACAGATTTTCTTCCAATAGCCACCACATTTTAAGACATTTTTTAGTTCCTAACATTTAAATTGTGGACAAGTATGGGAGACTGTCCTGAAAAATAGTAAAAATACACAAAAAAAGATTATTTTATTAAGTTGACCTGGATATTCAAGAAAGTTGGGGTGGGGGGTGTGCAATGATATTATTTGAGGTGAGAAAAGGGTTAACTTTGGAAGATACATATTTAGGGCCAGTTGGTTACCGTTTTACAGGAATGTTCTGCCCATCTCTACAATTTCTTTGCAAATTTTACTTTGTGAAGTTGGCATGGTTTTGCAAGATAGTACTACGAATGTACCCTTTGACCTTAGCCTCCAAATAAACAGTGTTGCCAGATTGGGAGAAAAGTCGCCGATTGGGCTACTAAAATCGGCTTTTTACGACCAAATTTTGATGAAAGCAATATGCAAATTTTTGGGCTACTAGAATGTTTCTGCAAAATATAACTTTTATTAATGTCTGTTTTTAACTTTATGCACTGCTTGATAGGGAAGAGAGCTCTAAATCTAAATTGACGAAAGACAAATACTAAACCCTCTCTGATGTGAGGAAAACTTATTTATACAATGTTATTTTAAGCCTGCCAATAATTGCTGCTTTTTTTTTTTTTCTTTTTTTTTTTTTCTTTTTTTTTTGCGCACACGATACAGTTAATTTGTGGTACTTATTAATATTGTTGCTATGGATAGATCATAAGTTGGCATTCACTTGCAATGTGGTTTCAATGAAAGCAAAAGAAATATCAGTGCTGGTAGTTAATGTTTCATTATACGTCTTATATATTAGAACTGCTGGTTTGGTTTTATCAATATTTTAACAATTAAATTTAATCATGATCAAAAGCAGAAGTAAAACATACAAATAAAAAGTATGTTCTCATAGCAACACATCGGAGCATCGGCTCCTAAAATGTAACATTTATCGTTCTGTTAATAAAATTGTATGGTTATAAGTCTATATGTCTATAAGGCAACGCTCAACTGAAGGAAGCAATTAATAAAATAAATACTTCAGTAATATTTCAATACAATTATCGGCTCAAATGCCTCGCATTTTCATACTCTTTCCCGAATCTGTGTCAGCTCAGCTCACACTAGTTAGTGTCCAATATTATGCCATTCATTATTATTGTGCTATACTTACAGAGATACCGGTTATAAGAATCTTTTGAAAATATTCCAAGAGTGTGTGTGTGTGTGTGTGTGTGTATAAAATAGAAAAATAAATTACATGTTTTAATAAAAATATTGGGCGACTTCAACTGAAATTTTGTGATTTTTTTTAATGGTTTGGGCAAAATTTTAAGAAATGGTTTTGGCAACACTGCAAATAAAGAGATCTAATGAAGAGTGGTGGCTCTGTTGTGGCATACAGTTCGTAATGTTGCTGAACGAGGGTCTGCATAACGTTAGGCAATAGAGCACCACTGTCATTAGGGACAAACAACCATGCTACTACTGCCATCTAACAGCCATGCACCGGTTGTGTTCCCTTAGCACTATCTGCTCATTTCTCCAGCGCTTTTTCAGTTTCTAAAGTTGTTATGGATTAGCAATGTTGCACGCCCTCATTCAGCAACTTTACTTACAGTTCCTATACTTGACTACTATGCCTCATCTGAAGAGTCGTAAATCTCAATTTTCTACACTACTAGCAACCTCTTTGATACACAAACACCAAAAATATGATATATTGTTGTAAATGTCTCCACCGTATTATTGAACAAAAAATCTTGTATGTTCCATTCACATGACTTGCTCTACATTTTCTGCAAAAAACTGCCCCTGCAAACGATCAGTCTTCTATCTATCGGATGATCCAAAAACATCCGAATTGGCTACGTGGCTGTCTGCACCCTCGGTGCTCGTTGCTGTCTGCTACATCATAGAACGGCACGGATGAAACCCTGCAATATTTTTAAAACTACTTTTAAAGGCTTTACTTACCAATTTATTAAAGGAGATGCTGAAACTTGTCCATACATTTTTGGCACCTCTGTGGGAAACTATCCAACACTTGCCATAGTTCACGTTGAGAAATGCTGGCAATTTCTGGCGGATATTTTGCTGTAACTCTTCCCAGGGTGTGTGGGTTTCTCTTGTACACTTTATGTTCTAAGTTACCCCAGAGATAGAAATCGCAGGGTTTTGGGGGAACAAGGGGGCCACAAATCTTTAAAATAATTCTGTCCTGAAACACACTTTCAATTGTTCTCATTGAAAATTGGCTGTATGAGCTGTTCCAGGGTCTTGTTTAAAAAAAAAAAAAAAAAGGCAAAATCATGCTCCCTGTCTATTAATTCCCCAAAAAAATGAGGGGGGGGCAAAATTGTATTCACGTATGTAAATGAGAAAAAATGTAATGAAAAGAATTGAGACCCAAAAACATTCAAACCTGCTGCTTGGTGTTTTCCACTGCGCACACGGAAGCATAACACACTGCTGCTGTACCCGCACACCCTGGAAGAATTAAATTATCTGCCAGGAAATTGTCAGCATTTCTCAATGTGAACTATGGCAAGTAATGGATAGTTTCCCAAAGAGGTGCTAAAAATGTATGGACAGTTTCGGCATCTCCTTTAATAACATTGCTGAGTAAAACCTTTAAAATTAGCTTTAAAAATGTTGCATGGTTTCACTTGCGTCTTTGTATGATAGCGGCAGATGGCAGCGAGCGCCAAGGGCACGGAAGCAAAACACTGTGCAGCCAGTTCACATATTTTTGGATCACCCAGTACTTCATGCTAAATCAGTCAAGCATTAACAGAAATGGTCATAAGGAACCAAGTAATAAGGACAATTTCTGCTAATGTTTATCTCAACTATCATGAAGAATAAGCTTTTTAACAATAATTTGTTAGAAAGTCATGTGAATGGGACATGTGAGATTTCTTTCCTTATTTAAATACTAATATAGATACATTACTTTTTGTTTTCAGGTAGTCGTGGGTGGCAATATGACAAGCTCATTGGTTTTGGTTCTGTTATTGTTTCTGGAGTCAACAATTGGGTCTGCCCCATTCCAACAATGCTGCCCAGAAGATGATAAGCACCTCTTTATTGAAAGTAGTAAAATTTGCAGTGCAAGTAAAACCTTGGGTTTGGCTTGCAATAATAATTCAGATGTGTATTCATTCATGAAGCATGATAATTATTGGTTCATAGACAGCGATGTCGTTATGGGTTCAGAATTTATTGGCTTTGTTGTGCCACATGGTAGGTAAGTGAATGAATAAATATTTGTTCCATATTTTCACTTCTGTATGAGGGCTATTTTTACTTTCTCTACATACACTATATGCATAGTGTATAGAGAAGGTATTGTATTGCATCCAAAAATACAATACCGAGATTTCAACAGAAATACATGTTTTGAGATGCCCTGATTCCAAAAAAAAAAAATCGAAAAAGCTGTGTGCTCATGTGCATTCAGCTTGGCTCAAAAACGAAAAGTCAGTTAAACACCAAACTGGGTATCTTCCAAGGATGAAACACAAGGATTTTTAAGGAAATCCCCCCAACCCTAACTACCCTTTACATGGAATGTTTTTTGTAAATTTTAACTATCTTAAAAATGACTCTTAACTATTTAAAGTACCATATATTTAAGATGTTTACATGACAAAATCTACATCTTGAATTTTCTGGGAATCACCTCTGAAGACCTGTATTCTGGAGGACTTTTGTATAACCGGGAAACCAAAAGAGATATACATAAACTTACTAAACAAAAAATGAGATGATTAAAACAAAGTTTGTCATGTACTTTCTTTAGATTAACCATTTTTGAGATATTTTGGATAATTGGTTTTAATTTTAAACCACTTCAACTTTTCTCAAATGGGAAGACATCTTTCATTTCATTTCTCATTTGTTTACTTCTGGCAAGCAAAGAGAATGGAATTTCAACTGTTTCACTTGCTTTTAAAGGACTAAATTATCAGTTTAGTTTGTGCATGCCCTTATTTCCCTTTACTTGCAAGCTAGTAATAAGATTAATTCTGCTTATGTTTATCTTGAGTAGCATGACATAGATAACAGATTAATGTTTTGAATAAAAGTTTGTTTGCCGGACATCATATGAATGCAGCACATTAAATTTTTCCCTTCTACTTACAAGGGCCGAAGTAATTAGGACAATTTCTGCTGTTTATCTCAGCATGATGTAGATAAGAAGAATAACCTTTTTAACAATAATTTGTTACAGAGATGTACAGAAAGTCATGTGAGTGTAACAGATTTTTTTTAACCCTTTTAGTGTCAGCCCGAATACCAAAATGCTGCCAAGCAATTTTAGAGGAAAATGCAGAGTTTTAAATTATTAGTAATAAAATGAGTACCAAATGGCATAGAGAGCTGAAACTTTTTTCATTTTTAGTAAACCCTTTTGCCTATGGTGTAATATGCATTATGTAGATGAGAATTATCTTTAGTATTTTTAAAAAATTAAAAGCAAAAGAAAAATTTGAAAATGAAATTTAAAATCCCAAAATAATCAACAATTAGGCATGCAAAACCTTACTATATAGAAAGTTGAGGCTAATCAAACAAAAGTACGAAACCTATCTCTTTACTAGAACAGCATCCTGTTTTGGTATGGTGATTTACTTTTTAAAATCAAAAAATGGAATCTCATAACCTGAAGCCTGAAAACTGAAAAAAAAAATTGCCAAAAACACACACGTAAGCATGATACCACTATTAATGAACATGGCATAAAGCAATTGGATACAAAGGTAACATAGATTACTGTACAATTTAGCATTTGTGTTGTTGCATAGCTAAATGGTTGATTCACATTGTATGTGTCACTTGGTTACACCTCCGTAAATCTATTTTGATAAGTACACCAATTATTTGCAGGCATACGAGGGCCGTTGTTATCGAATGCATTTTCATCGCTGAAGCTAAAGTATCTTCCTCTCTTACAACAATGATAGAAACACTTTCATCAAAGTCTGAAACTTCAAAATCACTTGCTTTCTTCTAATACACCATGAACTGCACCTTTGGTTAGACAACGCCATGTTTCCATGTGTGTAACCAAATTAAATTTGGAGCTAATTTAGCACTTTGAAGTGCAAAGATAAGGGCCTGACTTTCCTGCTGGAAAGAGTCAAAACGTATGAATATGGTATATCATGATTAGATCCGTGATTGGCAATTCTCATAGAATTTTCGGATCACAATTATTATCGTTGAGAAATTACCTTGTGATTGACATTCTGCTGACACATAGCTGTCTCGGTATGCTGTTGCCCTATTTGCTCGCTGTCCATCTGCAGCGAAAAACGTTCCACTGCTCCTTCTCCATGCATACCTCTCGTATGTTTAACTATTTTTCCCCATTTCTCACTAGTTACCTCATCTATTCCTTTCCATATTGGGGCCTGTATTTCACTAAATGGAAAAGTTTCATTATTTCGGCTAAAGTAACCTCAACTTACTTATCACGGATGTAAGACATTTTCAAATTACAGTGTCACTCGGGTATTTCTAGGATGAGAATAAGAGCAATATCCGCAATATATAAAAGGTAGTAACCATTATAAATGTAAAACCTTACGATCACTATGTGTAACACAACTGAACTTTTCACAGAATGCAATCAGACTGCAAACAATTGATCAGTCATGCATGAGAACATGCGTGTAAATTTCCACTGAACCACATAGGTGTTGCAATGCTAATGACATCATGTCTCTGGCAGTTATGTATTCTTACACTATGATTGGTCAGCAACCTGACGAGCCACTGCCAGCAGAAGACACACCCTACAAGTGTCAATTTCAAGGAAATTTCTCATCGATAATAGATCATGATTGGCACTAAAAGGATTAAGAGTGTATGTGTGTGCGTGGGCGTGCGCATGCGCATTCATGGTGTGGATTGTTTCTTTTGATTCTGAATTGTCATAAAGAATCCATGTTTCATCCCCTGTCTCAATGGAGTTCAAAAACTCTTTCCGATTAACAGTGTAATGGGCTGAGAAAGAATAAGGCTGACACCATACGCTAAGCATTGTGGTCTTGAAGAGAGTTTTTTTTTGGGAACCCAGCATGCATAAAGTTTTCGATGACCTAATTATCCTGTAACAATCATGTAAAAGTAATGGGAATTTTAAAATTTTGTGGGCTTTATACATCCAATTTTCAATTTTTTTTTTAATCTTGTTGGTACATATGTTTCTGATGTATGTTTGTGTTTCAGCTGATTTGAATATTTAGTTTATTGTTGACAGTCAAAAGTGTTTGGGAGTGTTTGGCAAGTTTTTGCTTTCGGAAAAGATTGTAAAATGTGTATATGTGTGTATGTATTAGTAGCAAAAAGCAAACAGTAATCAAACAGAAAAGTTAATGTTAGAAAAATGAAAAAGAGGAAAGAAAAGAAGTCAACGATCCAGAACATCTAAACAAGCTATAACATGTGATAAGACATATGAATATGGGCATAATGTCAAAATCAAAGCACCATTGTCCCAATGGAAACTGCCTGGAGGGCCAAGGCCAAAAAAAGTTTGATCACATGTGAAGGTTCTTCTGTTTTCTTCGATTACAATGTAATAGTACATCATGAGTTCCAACTTTATGGTCGTATGGTTAATAAGGAATACTCTCCAGAAGTCATGCACTATTTGCATCATGATGTTGCCTCAGCCACCGTACTCGCTGACTTCTTTCTATTCCCAAAACTGAAGCGAATCATGAAAGAACATTATTTTGCCACCATTAAAACAGAATTGCTGAAGGAAGGAACACATAACAATAACAGAAGTGCTGACACAAGTGTATTATATCTGAGGGGGATAACTTTGAAGGGGGCGAAGTTGATGGTATGAATAAATGAAGATTCTGTAAGAAAAAGAAACATTCCTGTTACTTTTTGATCAAACCTCATTCAGAGCTGATCTTGAAATGTTCAGAAAATCTGGAGACAACTAACCAATAAGTAAACTAACATCTCTCTCGAACCACTTGATCAGTTTGCTGAATAGGCCACACCATAATCGCTGCTCATTCTGTGATGAATATCTGCTGATCTATTCCCTTCTACCTGTAGAAAACTTGTACTTGGCGAGAGAATCAAAGATACTGGCCATGTTGAAGTCCTTGTACCTCAATTCCAAATTAGGTATTGATCTTGACCATGGAAGACATAATGCTAGGTTATCACACAGTGGTACAGCTGCACACAGTGGCGGCTGCTGTAGTGCCAAGAAAGTATTGTTATAATAAGTCTTCAAATGTCTGTTTATTCTTGCAGTATCATCAATCTATTGTGTAATTTTGTGAATAAAGGGTATATTTCATAATGTGTTGTATTAATAAAATTAAAGAGTGGAAATTGGAAAATACAAGAAGTTGTAGATAAAAGATAAGAGTAAGCCTATGCCTAGAAATTCCTGGAGAACGTTATAAGAAGCGTTTGTTTATGATTCCACAAAATAGAAAGAAAAATGAAAAGACTAATGCTAGCAATTTAGCAATCTACTGCCGACAATTCCTAGATTGCATTAGAAATTAAAAGGAACAACAACTCAGAAAATGATACTATATACATGCACATGTGCCCTCTCACACTTGTGATTTTAAAAATCAATAATATTTAAAACTAAAAACAAATACTGAAATAATGCTCCATAATAATAAGACTTTCATAACCGTAAGCTTATGTAGGACAGACATCCCCCTAGGGCTTACAAGCCAATGCATAGGAGTCAGAAGCCTGTCATGGAGCCTATAGCACGAAACCACAGAATGGAGAACCTGTTCTGAGGGGTCAGGCATGAACACGAGAAAGTGGATGATATGAAATGTAAATGAAATTGATAATTCAAAAGATGGTAATGGAGCAATGGTGGAATGAGTGGAAGAGGAAACCGGAGTACCGAGAGAAAAACCCACCAAACGCTCCTTTGTCCACCAGGAATCCCACATGCAGACACTTGAGAACTAACCCAGACTACCTAGATGGGAAGCAAGTGGTCTAACCATTCATCCACAGCACTGCCATATAAGACCTAATGACATTATATTCAAAACATGTATATTTATTTATAACAATATATTGGTGTCTATTTCTGCACTGGGTTTAACTAAACTTCAAAATATGTTGACACTAACTTGCAGTAAGATGGTAACACTGCATTTAGACAAGGATTTAGGAGCACATAGGAATTCCTTCATTGTCACCTTGAGGCGGGAACTGGTGATCTGGGAGACGTACCTTTGGTGCTGGGCTGCACAGCAACTACTGGTCCTCTCTTTGGCGATGCAGCTGGTTAAGTCCGTTTCTCGACGCTCCTCGACTATTTGCGGACTCAGCAACGAGCAATTGAGACTTATTCATATTTGGCTCAGGTATTGAGCAGTGGTGATCTCAAGGGATGGTACGGGAAATTGGCCCAAAATAAATGTTGGCAGTTTCATTTGATCAAAGGTTATTTCCCTTTTCAGTGTTTTCGAGACAGAACTCGAACTTACACGGCGATAATGGCAACTGTTACGTGCAGGATTATTGTAGACACTTTAACTTTCTAGCGTGGATATCTTATCACAAGTGTCGCAGGTTCCGCGTTAAGTTACATTTCAACTGCCTGAAATTTGGGGCGAATACTCTACATTTATAGCAAATCCTACCCATGTGCAAATCTCTCAACTTGCAATCTCATTGGCCCATTTTGGCACCGAAAATAGCTCGGGGTGTGCTTCTGAAGTGACGTGATTATTTTCGATTGGTCAACACGTCTTTCATGTGATTCTTGACCCCAATTTTCTCGTGATTCCCCTATTTGTATGTTACATCCACTTTCTCTTTCTGAGGCATGACTAAATGGCATCTTTTCCCCTCTTGTAATACAAGAACAATGATTGCAAACACTGAAATAGCCACTTGAGAACTCCAGGTTTAAAGTTAGAAATGCTTTCCAGGAACAGCCTCTCTGAACTTTCAATATACACTGTGACAATAAATACATGATATTTTACTTAGTAATTAACTTAAACAATCTAATTAACTAAAACATATGCTGATGCGCTCAGTCAGCTTGGCAACATACTATTTCAAAGTGCAAGGTACTGTGCTTTACTGAGCTCTGGAGGTTGGAACGGAAACTGTGCACCACTACAAATAAATGCTCTAGTCTTATACACAGTGGCCCATGAGCTCAAACGGTGCCCATCTGGAACTGGTGCAAGCTTCAGTAAAGTACTGCCTACTGCCAGACCACATGGTGCTTAACGTGCTGTTCAAATGAGAGAACCAGAACACTGTTGTAGGAACAATGTTTAATCAATTATCACAATATGTAGGTGCTTCTTTTTTATTTTGTAGTGTTGCCACGCCATTACCCCAGGAGCCACCCCTGGCTGCACAACTCCCTATGCTTGCCTGGTTAAGTAGCAGAGCATATGGAGGTGGAAAAAAATACCCCTTCTACATTGCAACACTGGATATATGTGTGGTTGGTATCTAATGTTAAATACTTGATAATTAAATCATTCATTTTCCTGCACTCCAATATTTAGCTGGAAGGTCGTAATCTTCTGTAACAGTTTGACAATGTAGAAGATGATCATGGGCCATTTCTTCATTTAAGTTACAGAAAAGACATTAGGGGTCTCTGCTATACCAAATCTGTAATAAGGCTATTCCCAGAAAATTCAAAATAGAAATTTTATTAGTGATATAAATATATTTAATATATAATATTTTAATCAAAATCATTACAGCCATTTTTGAGGAAATCAAAATTCTCAAAACGTTTTCCATGTGAAGGGTAGTGTGTGGTGGGGGGATTTTTTTGAAGCTATTCTTGTCACACCCTCGGAAGATACTAATCATAAATACCAAGTTTGGTTTTTAATAGCTTTTCGTTTTTAACCTACGAGTTCATAGACACACAAACCTTTATCTAAATTTTTTTTTCAATCTCGGGGCCTTCAAAACATATTTTCTGGTGAAATCTCAACATTGAATTTTTTGGTGGAATACTGCTGCACCTACTACAGCTACTATGAACATTGTATATATTTATGTGCTAGAGAAAGTAAAAAATAGAATAATGTGACAATATAAAGTCCACAAACCTAAAGTTAAAAGGTTTTTATTTTGTAATTTTTTAATGGCGTTGAAATTTATTTGCCTAAATAAGAGCTCATAACATACATTTATCTGTTAATTTGTGTGATTGTTTTCGCTGAATTGTTTTACTTGTGTTATTGATATTTTTGAAGATGTCTTCATTCTAAGGCAAACAGGCCCAGTAAAGGTGCTTTTAATTTGTTGGCTGGGGACATAACCGACAATCACAACAGTAAAAATCTGATATGTTCCATTCACATGACTTTCTCTAGATTCAGCTACAAATTATTGTTAAAAAGCTTAGGCTTCTATTTACTTCATGCTAATTGAGAAAACATTGGTAGAAATAATCTTCTTACTTGCTTCCTTGTAAGTAGAAGCGAAATAAGGGAATACCATAAGTTAAAGTGATAGTCAAAAGCTGGTTGCTATGTGACTGAAGTTCCTTTGTATGGATAGGAGTTGACAAATTCCTGTATGAGAAAAGTTTGCTTTTTAAAGCTGATCCCAAAAACAAGGAATATCTAAATAATGATCAACTCCATGAAAAAAATGTATAAAACATAAATTGTGTGTTTTAATGTGCTCTACATTTTTTTGTGTAGTAAGTTTTTATCTATCTCTTACGGTTTAGGAGCTATGCAAAATTCCATAAAATTCATCCAGAATAAAGTGAGCTTCAGAAGCTGTTCCCAGAAAATTGAAGATATACATTGTATTTGTCAGGTAAATATCTTTAATATACAATATTTTAATCAAAATTGTTTGAGCCATTTTTAAGAAAATTAAATTTTCGAAAAAAGGTCCATGTAAAGGGTAGTTTGGGGTTGGGGAATTTTTCTCAAAATTGTTGTTACATCCCTGGAAGATACTAAACTTAAAATGCCAAGTTTGGTATTTTACCGACTTTTCGTTTTTGAGTTATCGTGTTCACGGACTCGTGTTCCTTTGTTTGTATGGACAGGAGTTGACAAATTCCTGTATGAGAAAAGCGAAAAGACCATTGAATACCAAACTTGGTATTTAAGTTTGGTATCTTCCAAGGATGGATGCAACACAAAGATTTTCAAGAAAATCCCCCCCACTCCCAACTACCCTTTACATTGAACTTTTTTAAAAATGTTTGATTTTCTCAAATATGGCTCTAACGATTTTTATTAAAAAAATCATATACTAAAAATATTTACTTGACAAATAAAATGCACATCTTGAATTTTCTGGGAGTGGCCTCTGAAGACTTCTTTATTCTGGATGAATTTAAGGAATTTTTCATAACTGCTCAACTGTAAGAGATGGACAAAAACTTAAATACAAAAAATGTAGAGCACATTAAAACACCCAATTTATGTTATATACATTTTTTTCGTGGAGGTGATCATTTTTGAGATATTCCTTGTTTTTGGTTATGGCTTTGAAAAACTTATACTTTTCTGGAATTTATCAACTCCTGTCCATGCAAACAAAGGAACTTCAGTCACATAGCAACCAGCTTTTGACTATCACTTTAACCTATGGTACTCCCTTGGTTCACTTCTACTTACAAGGAAGCAAGTAATAAGACTATTTCTGCTAATGTTTTCTCGATTAGCATGAAGTAAATAGAAGCATAAGCTTTTTAACAATAATTTGTTGCAGGGATGTAGACAAAGCCATGTGAATGGAACACATCAGATTTTTTTTAAATGTTATCTTGAAATATTATTGTATGTAGAATGTTTAATTAATTTTTATTCTCTCATGACGCAGCCTATGTATGTTTTATACTTAGTGACTGAAAATGAGCTATCAATTTTTCAGCTTCTGTTTGGCAAACCTAACCCAATCACACGACGATTGGAAGAAACAACAATATGATGGCATAGTGCTTTGTAAGGAAACAAGACCCTCCAAGACATATCTTGGGGCAGAACCTCTGAGCTATGCTGTTTGTTTACTGATCTCAGGCATTGGATGTTTCCTGACCTTCCTCACGTACATTCTGGTGCCAGCGCTGCGGAAAGAGCTATTCAACAAGTGCCTTATCAATACCTTACTCTGCTTTGTGTTCGCATATTTCATGATGGGAATAAACTTGATGGAACTGCATTGGATGCATGGTACTTATTGCTTATACATACGTAAGTTCTGTAACATCTTAATATATAAACAATTCTTATATGTTACATTCACATTATTTTCTCTTAACTGTTCTCTAACAAACTATTCTTACAAAAGTTGGATAGGTAGACTCAGTAGAGTGCCATGGTAGCTCAGTAGAAGAGCAACTGGCTAGAGATTAGAGGATATGTTGTTCAAATCCTGCCTATGGCGTTGAATTTTTGAGTCTGACTCTACCTATCCAACTCCTGCCTTACAGATGACTTTTTTTTTTGTTTTATTAAATACTCATCTGCATGCCCCGTTACAATAACATTACATGCATTGTGACATTAGTACATACTATCAACACACAAGTTTTTACATTTGTTTGTCATAATATAGTGATAATTATTACAATAAATAATAATATACACTTAAATTTTGTTTTAGAAATAAACTCATTGCAGTCAAATGTCACTAAAATAATTTAATATTACTACATTTGACAGTTTAATTTATTTTTAAAATTACTCTGTGCTCAGAATTAGTACATATTAACTATACCATTTTTTTATACATCTATTTGGTTTAGATATCCATGGATTTAACCGCCTGCGGTGCCATAAGTAAATGTATTTTAAGGTTTGGTAAAGGTTGTGCCAGCATCCGCGGTTAGACAGCATTAAACACTACCATGGATTTAATATATTTATAAAAACTTCGTAAATGTTGGAATATTAGTTTTTGATTACTGATAGGCCAGGTATCTCCATTCTGAATAACTTCTTTGATTAATATTGCTCTCAGATGTTCTATGTTTATGTAGTTATGGTTCACTGTCTGTTGGGCTCTGTTGCATTCGCACGTTGGGTCATTTATTATATGAAAGTAAATAGGATTTAGTTTTCCCGTGGCCTGACAAAATGGCTGTAATTTCTGGAATTGTTGGGAGACGACTTGTGTGAAAAAAAATAATTAAACCAATACCTATTCTTAGAACAGTTTATTTTTCTATCTGCTTCATGCTAATCATAATAAACATTAGCAGATTGTCTTATTACTTGCTTCCTTGTAAGTAGAAGAGAAATAAGGGAGTATCATAGGCTAAAGCAATTGATTGCTATGTGATTGAAAATCCTTTGTTTGTATAGCCAGGAGTTGACAAATTCCCTCATGAGAAAAGTATAAGTTTCTTTAAAGCAGAAACCAAAAAAGGAATATCTAAAATAAAATGATCGACTCCACGAAAAAAATGCATATAACCTAAATTATGTGTTTTTACATGCTCTACATTTTTTGGTGTGGCAAGATTTTGTCCATCTCTTACGGTTTAACAGTTATGCAAAATTCCGTACAATTCATCCAGAATAAAGTAGTGTTTGGAGGCTATTCCCAGAAAATTCAAGATTGCATTTTATTTGTCAAGTAAATATTTTTAGTATATGATTTTTTTAATAAAAATCGTTAGAGCCATTTTTGAGAAAATCAACATTTTCAAAAAAAGTTCCATGTAAAGGGTATTTGGGGTTGGGGGAATTATGTTGAAAAGTTTTGTGGCGCATCCTTGGAAGATACCAAGTTTGTTATTTAAGTCTTTTTGATTTTGAACTGTGCTGTCCACCATTGTATGTCTCAGGAAAAGACATGCTTTATCTCAAATACATTTTTACTTTCTCTAAATGTACTATTTACATAGTGTATAGAGAAGGTATTGTAATGCACCCAAAAAATTCTTACCAAGATTTCATTGGAAATACATGTTTTGGTTCCCCTGAATACAAATAAAGCATTTTTGGAAAAAGATCTGCGTGTGTGTGTGTGTGTTTTTTTTTATATATATATATATAGCTCAAAAACTAAGTGTCTTCCAGGGATGTGAAATGAAAATTTTCAAGAAAAACTACCCTACCGCCAATTACCCTTATATGGAACAGTTTTTGAAATGTTTGATTTTCTCAAAAATGGCTCTAACGATTTTAATTAAAATGCTATATATTTTAATGGCAAACTAATGTATGTCTTAAATTTTCAGGGAATAGCCTCTGAAGATTTCTTCATTATGGGTGGCTTTTTTTGTAACTTTTGTATAGCTGGTAAACCATAAGAGATAGACAAAATCTTATCGCACAAAAAATATATATCTTGTTAAAACACACAATTTATGTCCTATACAAAATTTATGTGAAATTAACGCTATCTGAGATATTCCATTCTATTGGTTTCAATTTTAAAATACTTTAAAGTTTTCTGAAACAGTAAGGCATAATTCATTTCATCTCTCTCTTGTTTTACTTCTGGCCATGCAAACAGAACCAAATAGTGATGAGTTTTTAGAAGATTTGACTATTGCTTTAGTCTCCCTTCTACTTACAAGAAAATAAGTAATGAGACAATTTCTGCTGGTGTTTATCTTGATTAGCATGAGATAGATCAGAGAATAAGCTTTTGTAAAATAATTTGTTGATGAATATATAGAGAAATTCATGTGAGTGGAATACATCAGATTTTTATCATCAAGTTTTCTTGTGCATGTGATTTAATTGTCTTTTCTTTTTGTGCTTTTTTGACAGTTTATTTCACACTCTTTTGGTGTTTGGCAGCATTCCTTTGGACAAATGTAGTATCCTTCCACATGTGGAGAACTATTGTGTAAGTATTTTTCAAAAATAAAAAAGTGTAAATGACGTGTTATTTATGGACGCTCTTTAACTGCTGTGGTTTTCAGCTCTCATTCTAAATTGGGCGTGAAAGACCACTTAATTTTGCTCAGAGGCCTCTCAGAGGTTCTTTTACATGTCGTAGATCTACGACACAGGACCAACGGCTTTACTTCCCTTCCCAAGGAAGCCATGCTAAGGATTTTTTATACCCGAAAAAAATCCATCTTCCTCCGCCCGGGTTTGAACCCGCGACCTTGGGTATATGAAGTTAGCATGGTAACCATTACACCAGAGGG
This sequence comes from Hymenopus coronatus, assembly GCA_030762935.1. Taxonomy (NCBI): domain Eukaryota; kingdom Metazoa; phylum Arthropoda; class Insecta; order Mantodea; family Hymenopodidae; genus Hymenopus; species Hymenopus coronatus. The sequence goes on along the minus strand of CM060897.1, from coordinate 15,201,808 downwards.
CGATAAGTACATCTTTCACGTTTAATAGAGTAACTTAAATGTGCTCTTTTTGTGTTCGTGTTCTAAACTTTCAAACATAAGCACTTTTCTTAGTTTCCATGAATTTGTTATTAGAATCACTCTGGAATTGGGGGGCTTTAACTCTTATCAAATACCATTGGCAGCTGTGTAAGAGCATGTGAACACCTTAACATTTGGTACCTTTGGTTTCATTTGGTTGTTTTGTCTTTCAGTGCATTAAACATAATGTATATGTGGTAATTTAAAATATATGGCATTTGATTCTTCTGCGCTACTCCTGTAAACTTGATCAGACATGGCACAATCGCCGCTAAAACATCATGCACCTTGCACATTTTTAAGAGCTTATGCACATGTGCACCTTGAATGATTAATTGCCTTATGAGTGAAATACACACGACTTGAGCACAGCTCATGACTTGTACATGTTTACCATGTATCTCTCAACTACAAGTAGTGGCCCTCCGTGGTGTAATGGTTACCATGCTAACTTCATATACCCAAGGTCATGGGTTCAAACCCGGCGGAGGACGATGGATTTTTTCGGGCGTAAAAATCCTTAGCATGGCTTCCTTCGGAAGGGAAGTAAAGCTGTGGGTCCCGTGTCGTAGATTTACGGCACGTAAAAGAACCTCAAGTCTGATAAGAGGGGCCTCTGAGCAAAATTAAGCGATATTTCACGCCCAATATAGAATGGGGCGCTGAGAACCAAAAGCAGTTAAAGAACATCCATAAATAACAGACCATTTCCATTTTCAACTACAAGTTCATGCCAATGCCACTAGATTGAAGCACAGCAGCAGAAGTTATATACACCTCAGCTGTAAGTTTGTGGAAAGCTGGGAAACCCCCTCTTCAGTTTTCAACTTGCCATAAATCACTTGAGGGAGAAGCAGAATAATATTTTTTAATATAATTTTAAGTATATTTTATATATATATATAAATAAAATTATAGAGTATATAAATATATATTAATTATATATATATAATTTCAATTATTTAATATATATATTTACCCCCCTGCCGCTGAATCCTTGCACTTGACAGTTTGGGTGGTTTCGCTTAAGGTTGGCTATGCTGCCTTTGCAGCATTGCCAGAGTAACTAGTAAACAACAACAGCTGATTGATTACAAATGTCTGTTGTGTGTAAAGATGAATATAAACAGTGTACATAGTAAATGAATGCCAATGAATGTTGAAACTAATTGGTTATTATTAATGAAATTGAAAATAAGTGATATTATAATGTATGTAGCATACATTACATATTTCCAACCATATTGAATAAATTAATGCTAAATTGCTTGTTACAATGAAAAAAAGGTATAACAAAGTAATTTTCACCGGTTTAGAATTTTAGTGGCTCAATTCCATCCAAGTCTCCATCGTCATCATTCTCGGAAGTATCATTGTCATGATCATCGGCATCATCACCAAGACATCATTAGTGGTTCACATTCACTGATTATTCTGTCTAATTCCTGTGCTTTTTGTATTATTTTGTGCACATGATTCACGTTCTTCCATGTAGCCGTGTCCACTCTCGCCACACCTTCCCGCAAAAGTGTATCCACCTTTACAAGTGTGAGTCTTGTTATGTTCCCTCATGTACAAACATCAGTTACAACACATATAAATAATAACGAATAATACGTAGCTTGCGAGGAGAACAGTACTCAGCTTGATAGCATATACAGAGTCTGTGAGAAAACACAGTGAACTAATATATATGTCATATTAATATTTGGCTGGTAAAAGAATACAAACGTCGAGTAATGAAAGCTTACACATTTCTCCATTGTTGCCTTAAAAAACATTTAATTATATATAAAACAATAACAATTTACAAAAATAAACATTTCTTTCATCACACAAGTTATAACTAGGGCCCAGATTTTCTTGAAATGTCATTTTTGTTCTAAGTTGTCGGAGACAAGCTTATTGCCAATTGAGTAAATTCTGCAAGAAAGATGTAAAATATATGTGGTTTTTATAGGTCATCAAAATGCATTTTTCCCATATTTTCCAGGTTAAAGTAATTTTTTAATATTTATGTGTGATTTAGGTCATTTTTGGGTCTGTATGGAATTCTATATGGCATTTTTGTATCTATTTGTCCATTTTAAGTCATTTTTATTTACTCTACGCATACTTTGTACATGGTGTATAGAAAAGTTATTGCATTCACCCAAAAATTTGATACTGAGTTTTCATCAGAAATAGACATTTTAGGGTCCCCTTTATCAAAAAAAAAAAAAGTGCTTTTAGAACAAGGAATGTCTCAAAAATGATGAACTCCATGAAAAAATGTATATAACATAAATTGTGTGTTTTAACATCCTCTACATGTTTTGTGTAGTACGTTTTTGTCCATCTCTTACAGTTTAGCAGTTATTCAAAATTCCCTAAAATTCATCCAGAATAAAGAACTCTTCAGTGGCTAATCCCAGAAAATTCAAGATATACATTTTATTTGTCAGGTAAATAGCTTTAATATACAATATTTTAATCGAAATTGTTAGAGCCATTTTTGAGAAAATCAAAATGTAAAGGGTAGTTGGGGTGGGGGGATTTTTCTCAAAATCTTTGTGTCGCATCCCTGGAAGATACTAAACTTAAATACCAAGTTTGGTATTTTACCAACCTTTTGTTTTTGAGTTATCGTGTTCAGACACACATAGGCCTTTTTACTTTCTTTGTACGTACTATGTACATAGTGTATAGAGAAGGTATTGCACTCCACCCAAAAATTTGATACAGAGATTTCACCGGAAATATATGTTTTAGGGTCCCCTTTATCTAAAAAAAGCATTTTCGGAAAAAGTTTGTGTGTGTGTGTGGGGCAATTTATGTCATATACGTTTTTTTCATGGAATTGACCATTTCTGAGATATTTCAATTTATTTGTTTGAGATTTAAAATACTTGAACTTTTCACACACGGACGGTTGTAAATTCCTGGCCATGCATAGAAATGTATTTAAACCACATGGCAACTAGCTTTTTTAAATATTTACTACCGTTTTAGTGTAGTGTTATCTCTTATTTTCCTTCTATTAACAAAGAAGCAATTTATAAGACAATTTCTGCTATATTTATCTTGTATATCATGTGGATAGAAGAATAAGCTATTTAACAATAATTTGTCACAGCGATGTAAGGTCATGTGAATGGAACACATCAGATTTTTTTGTTATAGAATGACTCGGTTAACAGATTGTCTGCAGTAATGAGAGGCTACCATACTAAGAAAAAAACATAGTTTTAATAATACAATTACTTGCAAAATTTCATTGGACCTAATATTAATTTTTATGATGTTAATTTAGAATTTTTATTAGGTCATTTTAAGAGAATTTTTGGGATATTTTATAGGTCATTTTTTGCCATTTTTAAGACCACCATATTCTGGGCCCTAGTTGTAACTATTGTTGTTATTTGCTGTTGAGAGCAATTGCAACTGTACGAAATCTTCATAATCATAACTTACGCATTAGATCTATTTCACTTTTTCAGGGCTATCAGAATCTAAAATTTTGTGTATACCCAAATTGTATACTGACAAGCCGCCACTGCCAAATACTCTCCATGCACTCGACGAATGTTCCATTGCACATACCAATGCTGCTGTATAAGGACGTATAAGTACTCAAACTGCTATTCACAGGATGGTTAGAGTGAAAATTAAGCAAAGGTATTCATGACCCTTTAAAATGACAGTTTTGATCAGAATTTTTGGGTTTTTAAATTCTGGTACAGTAGAACCTCATTAATTTGGACCCCATACATACGTACGTGCATTTGTTTGTTCGTTCATTTGTTCATTGCAATCTGTAGATCCTATTATGAGCTTAGACTCGAAGCTCAAACTCTAGGATGTAGATCATGTCAACAATTACATTTATTCATACTTATTAATACATTTATTTACAAATAATAACTCTGACAATGAATTTTCAGAGGTGTCAGTTTTGCATAATTTTCAATTACATGTCTAAGCCTACTGGTACACTTGCATTCTTAGATATTCATGTTTATTATATTTACAATGTTACATTATTACCAGTACTTTTTGATTGAATTAAATTTTGTCTGTATAGAAGGTATGAGTAATAAGGTATCTTTTTAATTCTGATCTAAACTTGTTTTTGTTCATGTGCAATTTTTTTCTTGGAGACGGAAGTGAATTAAACAAAACTATTCTTTTGTAGTAAACCTCTTTTTGGAAAACTGCAAATTATTTGTTGGTCTATGTAAGTCCTGCCTATGTTTGGTCTCTCTGTTATGAATATCTGTTTTTTGTAAACTTTTCTGGGTTATTTATTACAAATGACAATATGGCTAGAGTATATTCACAGACTAATGGTAAAATTCCAAACATTTTGAAAAGTGTTCTGGACAGCTGTTAAATACATGACAACCTACACTGGCACTGCCTCCCATCAGTCTCTGTCGATTGGTTACCTGTTTGTGTTGCGCTAGTGGCAGGTTGTTGATCTTCCTAAGGTTGAAGAAAACATATGAAAACATATCTGCATATTACGAACATTTGAGGCATCTCCACAAGTTGATTATTAAAGAAATTAATGAAAGTAAGACAACAAAAGATCAGTAGTTTCTTCAAACCATTAAGTGTATCAAGTGTGATTAACACAAGAGAGCCCAAGCCCGAGTGTAGCTCGGGCAGATATTTCTAATGCAATTCCACGACCTTAACTCGGTCTTGGACTATGCGGCAAAGAACATACATCTGTTATCGTTTAGCTGTCTGATTTGTGCTTTTCTTTGAAGGTGGTGATCAGTTTGTTATGTTTGTGCTCTTAAATGTTAAAATGCTGCATTTTGCTCGATTTCTGTGAACTGAAGCTGAAATTCAGGATACAAATGAAGCTGTGGAAAATTCTAATTCCGAGGAGAGTTTTTCAAACTTTGAATAAATGGAGTGTAAGCAGATTTATGCAGTTTTTTTTTTTTGAACTCATATTTGATACTGGTTGTAAATTTAAAATAAAATAGTAATACAGAAGTTATGACTATTTTCTTACTTGTTGAGAAATCCTTGAATGCCATACTTTTAGATTGTCCCAATACTTTTCGGCAGTTTTAGTTGATGTACTGTAAATAATAACTCAAAGTGGGCGTAAAAACCCTGGGTTTCTTGGCACTTCAACTACTGAAACGCCCGGGCATCAATGTGTTAATGACAGTGTGCCTTAATTGCCATGTTCCAATTCTGTACTGCACAACAATGAATATATTATATATTAAGTAACTTTGTTTTTTTAAATTTAAATTACACATTATTTTTACTGAACAGAGTGTTAAAATATGTATCTTGGCTCATTTCATACGTTAACTTGTTTAATCCAGACTTTCATTCATTTGTAGAAGCCAGAGCCCCAATTAGACCGGATTAATGAGGTTCTACTTGTATTTTCTGTTTCCTTGTTCTTTCTGCTATACAAAGACATATAGTTTATGTGAAACCCTGTTTTAATTGGCCATTATTTGCATTTTTCTAACTGGAAGCAGTGAACAGTTCAACCAGAATCCAAAAGTTTGTGCCTCATTTTCTCATGTATTGCTTTTTATGTTTTTTTTTTTTTTTTTTTTTTTTAGTTTTAGAAAATAATGGAGGTATTGCATATATTATGGTATTTAATAATTTAATTAAATGATTTGTTTGATTGTTGCAGATTTGAACGTTTTCCAATAAATGAAGCTCGGTTGTCAAAAGTATACTACTTCTGGGGATGGGGAATACCACTCATTCTGTCATGCATTGCCACAGTTATGGAAACTGTTCCTATAGGCATTGGGACATTCTTTAGTTTCTGCCCTATAAGTAAGTATTATATAATTTTGTGTGTGTTATGTGTATGTGGTTTCCCCCGCCCCCCCTTCCATAAGGTTTTGCATTTTCTGAGTCCATTTAGAGCCAAAAAGCAAGCCAATAAACTGGATAGATAAAGTCAGACTGAAAAATTCAATGCCATTGGTGGGATTTAAACCACAGGTCCTGGCTATGGCATTGAATTTTTCAGTCTGACTTTACCTATCCAACTCCTGCCCCTCACACAGCTTGTGTGGAATAAACAATTAAGGCCTGTCTGAGTAGCGTATCTGCCTCACATTCAACAGGTGGCGAGTTCGAATCTCATTTAGGATGAGTTACCCAGATAAGGTTTTTTACTTTCTCTACACATACTATGTTCATAGTGTATAGAGAAGGTATTGTAATGCACTAAAAAATGTGATACCGAGATTTCACCAGAAATACATGACCTGAATCCAAATAAAAGCATTTTTAGAAGAGCATGGCTCAAAAACGAAAAGTCCGTTAAAAACCAAACTTGGTATTTAGGTTTGGTATCTTCCAAGGATGCAACAAGAAAATCCCCCCCCACCCCCAGCTACCCTTTACATAGTACATTTTTCGAACATTTTGATGTTCTAAAAAATTTTGATTAAAATATCGTATATCAAAGATATTTACCTGACAAATAAAAGGTATATCTTGAATTTTCTGGGAATAGCCTCTGAAGACTACTTTATTCTGGAGCAATTTTACAGAATTTTGCATAACTGCTAAACCATAAGAGATGAACAAAAACTTAGTACACAATTAATGTAGAGCACTTGAAAACATACAATTTATGTTATGTACATTTTTTTCGTGGAGTTGATTGTTTTTTAGATATTCCTTGTTTTTGGTTTCAGCTTTGAAAAACTTATACTTTTCTCATGCAGGAATTTTAAACAAAGGAACTTCAGTCACATAGCAACCAACTTTTGACTATCACTTTAACCTATGGTACTCCCTTATTTCACTTCTACTTACAAGGAAGCAAATAATAAGACTATTTCTGCTAATTTTTCTCAATTAGCATGAAGTAAATATAAACATAAGCTTCGTTGCAGAGATGTAGAGAAAGTCATGTGAATGGAACACATCAGATTTTTTTTTCTAGGCTTTCCCTTATCCTGAGAAGACAAATGTTGAGTAACTTTAAGCTCTATGGCCCCTGAGATCATTTGAGCATCATTTCACCAATGTCATTCATGTTCGATACACAGATTTAGAGAGAATGGATAGGAAATGCCCTGTGATTGGTGAAGCATGTTTTTGGTCATTTCTACAGTTCTGAAATGAGTATGGCTTTTGTGCGTTAAATGTGCATACAAAAATAAGATTTGTGGTGTTAAATGTCAATTAAACAGTACATTTGGACTGTAGGTTTTAAACCAGTGTAATGGTGAATACGCAGTGGCGGCTCATAGCCAAATTATCTGGTGCGGCACAATTTTAAATTTGACTAAAATTAAAACTAAATTGGATGTTATTTCTGGATGCTCTTTAACTGCTACGGTTCTAAGCGTCCCATTCTATTTTGAGCGCAAAAGACCTGTTAATATTGCTCAGAGACCTATTTATTAAGCTTGAGGGTTTTTTTACGTGCCGTAAATCTACCACACGGTATCAGCGACTTTACTTCCCTTATGAAGGAAGGTATTTTTACGCCTGAAAAAAAATCAGCCGGATTGAACCCGCGACCTTGAGAACCAGAGGCTAGCATGTTACCCCTTGATCACAGATGACGACAGACTAAAACCTTTCTGTTTGTAGATGAAGTCCATCCTTCGATCGATCCTTTGCTTGAAAAATACTTCCATAACTCTTTGATTTAAGTGAGAAACTGAACGCGACATGTTCTGATAAATTTGAACATGAACCGTCACCTTCACTGTTTATCATACATCAACAACATTATCAGAGAGGTGATCCTGCTGCAAATTGATGCACAGCTCGTCTTAACAGCTGATGCACTTTAAGTTTAAGATTAACTGCATCTGAAAGCATTAAATTCTTCTGCACATGTGCATGGGATGACCACAAAATTGCTTGTGTCCGAAAAATGCTGCGGGTTACTATTTCCGACAGCCATCTTCACTACAACTGTCCAGTGTGCATAGTAGGTTTAAATTTGTACAAAATGCGTTATAGATTATAGCATTTTACCTAATGCAGAAATTATTGTCTGACATTGTTGTAGGGAGGGCACGTGTCCCGGTGCCCCTAGAGGCCGGCCGCCACTGTGAATACGTGTGTGGTGTTTGGTTGCAGTTTCTAAAATAGCAGAAATAAAAATGAGGAAAGGAAAATATCATTTCTCTTTTTGTGGAAGTTTGTAAATAGTGTTGTTACATTCATTTATTTGACAAGTCCATTAATTACACTAAACAACACTTACTTGGGATTTTTGCCGGAACATGTTTCAAAGGACTAGTTTCCTTCATTTTGAACCGTATATTGACTAATTCCTTGCAGTGAAGCTGGTGTTGTTGTAGGTGCTGTCTCCTCTGGTGTTGGTTTAATGAACTTGCTAAACACATTCTTCTGTGGTACGTCGAAATTGAAAACCCTGTTCCTACATCAATTTCGACGTACCACAGAAGGATATGTTTAGCAAGTTCATTAAACCAACACCAGAGGAGACAGCACCAGCTCCACTGCAAGGAATTAGTCGATATCTGGTTGAAAATGAAGGAAACTAGTCCTTTGAAATATATTCCGGGAAAAATACCAAGTAAATGTTATTTAGTATAATAAATCAGTGTAATAAATCGACTCGTCAAATAAAAAAAACGGGGGGGAAGGAAATGTGTTTCAATACATAGGTTAGGGTAGTTATTTCAGTGGTTTTGTGGTGTTAAATGTTCAATTAAGCAGTAAATTTGGACTGTAAGTTTTAAACTAGTATAATGGTTAATACGTATATGTTGTTTGGAAGTATTTCTCAAATAGCAGAAGCAAAAACAAAGAAAATGTGATTTTTCAGTGGTATACTTAGTGAAATGTGTTGTAACACTTAAGTATCACTTACATATAATTTTTCCAGACTAGTTTCGATGCCATGTGGGCATCATTGTCGATGGTTTCCAACTGAATTTCCACAGGGTGTTCTATGTTGAGGTCTGATGGTTCCTGGTGGCTGGGTGACGAACTTCCACAATCTATTTTGGTGGCAGCAATTCAAAGTTGAATACGTGGCATTGGTTTTTAATGATGAGGATTTTTTCCCAGATGTCGAGTGCTGCCACATATCTGGTGGGTTTTACAAGGTGTATGTTGGGTAGTATTTCATGGCTGGTAGACCAAAAGTGGGGTGCAATGGCTGATTTGTCAGTTTGTATTTTACTGCTCATGTGTTCTTTAAGTCTTGTTTAAAGGTGTCTTTTTGTTTTACCAATGTAAAATTTGTTACAATCTGCGCAATTTATTCTGTAGATTCCTTATTTTTTGTGTTCTGGGCTTTGATAAGCTTCAGTTTTCAGTATACAGCCATGAGTGAAGAAGATGCACTTTGTCTATTGCATAACACATTATTATAAAGTTTTTAATCAATGAATCGGTTAAATCCTCAGAGATTTGAACTTGTTTGAAAGCGCAGTTTGTGGACACTATACTGTCCCAGAATCAAAAGTTTACCTGGGCTAAACAATTTAAGGGCAGCCAAGAGATTGTACAAAACAAAAGTCATGTTTGCCACCCAAGGTCAAGTCTGTGACTGTAATTTTTTGGATTTTCTAAGAACGTATTGAATACTCCTCATAGAGTTAAAAGTGTGAAAAGGTGAGTCAATTTTATCAAAACTCAATACAATGGTGTTCCACTGTCTAAAATACTACTTATTATTGTTACTTTCTCTACATGTACTGTGTACATAGTGTATAGAGAAGGTATTGTGTTGCACCAGAAATATGTTTTGGGTCCCCCTGAATCAGAAAAAAAAAAATTTTGGAAAATGGTCCATTGTGCATATGTGTGTTTCTGTGTGTCTGTGGACAGCATAGCTCAAAAACAAAAAGTCTGTTAAATATCAAACTTGGCATTAAGTTTGGTATCTTCCAAGGATTCGATACGAAGATTTTCCAGCAAATCCCCCCACCCCAACTACCCTTTACTAGGAAAAAATTTCGAAAATTTTGATTTTCACAAAAATGGCTGTAATGATTTTGATTAAAATCTCTTATATTTAAGATATTTACATGCCAAATAAAATGTATACCTTGAATTTTCTGGGAATAGCCTCTAAAGATCTCTTCATTCTGGATGATTTTTATTGAATTTTGCATACCTGGTAAACCATAAGAAATAGACAAAAACTTACTACACAAAAAATATAGATCATGATAAAACACACAATTTATGTTATAAATTTTTTTCGTGGGGTTAGTTTTCAAGATTTCCTTGTTATTGATTTCAGTTTTGATTTCATATGGGAACTTGTCAAAGCTTGGCCACAAAGAAACAGTTTCAATCCCATAGTAACCACATTTTAAAACATTTGATTCTCGGTTTAGACTAGTGTATTCTCTCATTTCCCTTCTACTTATAAGGAACTAAGTAATAAGACAGTTTCTGCTAATGTTTATCTCGATTAACATAAAGTAGAAGAATAAGTTCACTAACAATAATTTGTTACAGATGTAGTGAAAGTCATATGAATGGAGCACATCAGATTTTTATAAACAGGGGCACATCAATTAGAGAGCAACTTCTGTAAAAAGTTTATCTGACGAGTTGATTAATGTTGACTTGTCCGAGTAAGTGTTGTTTAGTGTAATTAATCGACTCATCAAATAAATGAGTATAACAGCTCTGTTTACAAACTTCCATAAAAAGAAAAGTTTTGTAAAAGTGTTTCATAATTGTTTTTCAATGATAAATTCATATTTATTATTTCACTTTGTTACAGATTCAACATATGCCTTGGGTGCACTCATGCTACCCTATCCTTTTTTGTTTTTCTTCAATTTTATATATTTTATTTGGATTATCTGCAAACTTTGGTGGCAAGAAGTTCCTAACAGTTCAGATTTGCAGTTGTCCAGATTTCAGAGATTACAACACAAGTAAGTTTGGAATTGTTTATTCATGTTTCTAATCTGGTTCTATCCACATATATGGCAAAGTTTGTAAATGCCAAAATCATATAGGGTGTTAAAGAATTCAATATAAAGCTTTTAGTGGTTACAGAGTAATAAGTGAGCATACTATACTTGATGGTGTTTGAGCTCATGGTTGTTTACAACAGATCAAAATCAGTAACAAGCTAGTATATTATGATAAACTGCCCTACAATTAAAACTGCTTGTAAATCTAGAATGTATGTGCACCGTATTACAAAGCTTAAGCATTTCCTTCTGTCTATTTTTACTTTCTAGTGTGTGGAGAAGGTATTGTATTGCTCCCAGAAGCTCGATATTGAGATTTCACTGGAAATAGTCTTTAAACCCCCTGAGTCCAAAAAAAGTCTGTGTGCATGCGCGCGCACGCATGCATGCGCCTGTGGAGAGCATAGCTGAAAAACTTGAAGCTCATTAAATTCCAAACTTGGTTTTTAAGTTTATCTTCCAAGGATGCGACACAAAGGTTTTCAAAAATATCTTCCCATCCCCAACTACCCTGGAACATTTTTTTAAAAATGTTGATTCCTCAAAAATGGCTCTAACAATATTGGTTAAAATACCTTGCCCATCTTCTGGGTAGTGTGGTGGTAGCGTGTATGCTTTGCATTCAACAGGTCATGAGTTCGAATCTCGCTTAAGGTAAGTTACCCAGATAAGGTTTTTTTTTTTGGTGTTTTCCCTTATCCTGAGAAGATGAATCGAGTAACTTTAAGCTCCATGGACTCCGAAATCATTTGAGCATCATTTCACCAATTTCATTCACCAACCAGGTTAAAGCACGTTAAACTACAAAAAAAAAAAAAAAAAAAAATTGTAGTAATATTTGTATCACACACACATACACAGAAACAAACAGAGAGAGAGAGAGATTTTTTCTTAAAAAAACTTTTTTATGGATCCAGGAGGGTCTTCAAAACATATATTTCTAGTGAAACCTCAGTATCCAATTTTTTGGTGGAATACAGTACTTTCTCTATATACTATGTACATAGTAAGTGAAACTTGGAAACCCAAATGTGGAGTTAAAGTACATCTTTGATCTGTTTTGGCAGAGCTATGGGTTTTGATTTCCATATAGAAAATTTATTATTTCCTTACAATCAAGCTTTTTGTATTAGACCATCTATAAATTATTAATATTTGTCCAAAACAAGAGATGGCAGCACTAAGCAGAACATTTTTGGTTTTGAACGTTAGAGCCCTCCTATGTACATGCTTTCAATTGTACTCACAGCTAAATAATAGCTTAAAATTGCTGAGAAATTCTATTTATAACTTTTGCATGGGCATATAAAGTTCATTATTTCTATCTTTTATAGCATAATTGCAAAGTAAATGTATGAAAAGTACTTGAGTCATTTTGTTTTCTCTCTTGTAGATGCTTCATGCACTTGAAGCTGTTTATACTGATGGGTGTTCCATGGATAATTTTCTTTGTAGTAAGAGAACTTCCTGGAAGAAGTTTTATTTGGTAAGTATTAAGTTAACAATTTTCATTGATTTGAATATTCATTTTGTCATAAATCCTCTGATGGACATAATAAAATGGAATATAACCACGCTAATGTGTGGGTATCCATGTCATGTTCGTTCACCATTGATAAGCCCAATTCTTTCAGTTTCACAGGCCATTTCCATAATTTTCATGTTACCAAATTTCAATCCCATTTTATCAAATACCAGAGACTGCTTTTGGCATTTTATAGCAAATATGGAGTAGGAGTTGGCAAAATTCATAGGTTACATTACAACTTCCAAACCTACCTAACAGTATTTTGAAATTATAATGGAGTTTTATTTTTGGACACTCTTTGACACATTGTAACCCAAGTCCAAGTATAGCTCGGGCCGTGTGAAATGTTCATGAGGCCCACGCCCAAGCATAGCTCAGGTAGGTATTTCTAATGCTTTTAATGCAATTCCACAACCTTAGGCTATACGGCAAAGAACATACATCGGTTATCATTTAGTTGTCTGATTTGTACTGCCACCTGTCCTTGCTTTAGTCATCTAGTAGGAAATTTAGGAGAGTTAATAATATTGGTTGCTCTCGGGTAGTCGCGCCATTTTCTTTGAAGGCGGTGATCTGTTTGTTACATTTGTGCTTGTAAATATTAAAATGCTGCATTTTCCTTGATTTCTGTGAACTGAAGCTGAAATTCAAGATACAAATGAAACTGTGGAAAATTCTGATTCCAAGGGAGAGTTTTCGAACTATGAATAAATGGAGTGTAAGCAGCTTTATGCAGTTTTTTCAAACTCATATTTGATACTTAGTGTAAATTTAAAATAAAATATTAATACGGAAGTTATCACTATTTTCTTACTTGTTGAGAAATCCTTGAATGCCATTCTTTTAGATTGTCCCATTACTTTTTGGCTCATTTAATTGATGTACTGTAAATAATAACTCAAAGTGGGCATAAAAACCTTAGGCTTCTTGACACTTCAACTACTGAAATGCCCGGGCCTCAATGCGTTAACTGTTGTAGTTCTTAGTATCCCATTCTATATTGGGCATGAAAGGCCGCTTAATTTTGCTCAGAAGCCTCTTCATCAGGTTTAGGTTTTTTTACATACCGTAAATCTATGACCAACAAATTTACTTCTATTCCAAAAGAAGCCATGCTAAGAATCTTTACACCCAAAAATTTCTATCATCCTCCATTGGGTTTTGTCACGTTGGCTTGCCCTGGAACGAACTAGCAGATTTGGCAGCAATGACTGCAGCCACAAAACTCAGTACTGTCATAAAATGCGTAACATCTGCAGATTTTAGACTTGAGTGGAGCGCGTTACTTTCGTGGTGATATGCCAAATGGTCCGCTCTCCGTGGCACTAGCTCAGAGAGGTGAAGGACCTGCCTGTATACTGGGTGACCACCTCTCGATTATCCTGCCACGAGGAGGCTCGGTTACGTATCAGCCACTGTATTTTTACACACAGCTAGCTGTTGAGAAAGGACCCTGCCCCTATCTGTCTGCCATTTGTTGGTAGAATATTCTCTTTTAGTCAATGTACGAGCCTCTCTGCACTTTCCTGACAGTGTTAACGAGCTCCTGGCGGATGATGCTGGTGCTGTAACTAGGACTTTTACCTTCTTATCGCACTTGCCTTTTACAATCAACATCTAGCCTTTTTTACTTTCTCTATGTGTACTATATACATAGTGTATAGAGAAGGTATTGTATTGCACCCAAAGATTTGATACCGAGATTTCACCAGAAATATATGTTTTGAAACCCCCTGAATCCAAAAAAAGCAGTTTTAGAAAAATGTCTGTGTGTGTGCGCAGCATAGCTCAAAAATGAGAAAAGACTGTTTAAAACCAAACTTGGTATTTAAGTTTGGTATCGTCCAAGGATGCGACACAAAGATTTTAAAAAAAGATCCCCCCACCCCAAACTACTCTTTACATGGAAAATATTTCGAAAATTTTGATTTTCTTGAAAATGGCTCTAATAATTTTGATTAAAATATTGTATATTAAAGATATTTACCTGGCAAATAAAATGTATATCTTGAATTTTCAGGGAATAGTCTCTGAAGACTACTTTATTCTGGATGAATTTTACGGAATTTTACATAACTGCTAAACCATAAAAGATGGATAAAAACTTTAAATATAAAAACCGTAGAGCACGTTAAAAAACACAATTTGTTATATAAATTTTTTTCTTGGAGTTGTTCGTTTTTGAGATATTCCTTGTTTTTGGTTTCAGCTTTGAAAAACATACTTTTCTCATACAGGAATTTATCAACTCCTGTGCATACAAACAAAGGAACTTCAGTCACATAGCAACAAGCTTTAGACTATCACTTTAACATATAGTACTCTCTTATTTCCCTTCTACTAACAAGGAAGCAAGTAATAAGACTATTTCTGCTAATTTTGTCTTGATTAGCATGAAGTAAATAGAAGCATAAGCGTTCTAACAATAATTTGTGGCAGAGATGTGGAGAAAGTCATGTGAATGGAACACATCAGATTTTTTTATTTATTATGACATGATCCTGCTGTGGTAGCCGTTTTATTTATTTTTTAAACTTTTAACACATGTGCCTTTTAGGAATTGGGATTTGATATGCCTATTTTTTAATCTAGTTTTTGGTCCCCCTTATGGTTTCTGCCATAGGCAGTTTTAATTCTGTTTGATTTTATCTTGAAGTTTAATCATCAATTCCATTGAATTTTATCGATTTTATCTTTTGGTTTTAACACAGTCTTAAAACAGGATGCTGATGACCCTGTAGTTGAGCGCCCTTAAACCTCGCGTATCATCATCCTCCATCGGGTTTGAACCTGCGACCTTGGGAACCAGAGGCTAGTTTTTGGTTACGTAGTACTCAACATTTTTAACAGCTGTGTGTTAAAGTATGGGGAAGAGCAAAATACATTTACACCATGGAAAAATGGAAAGCGAGGGTCTAGCTTGGGCAAGAACAGGAACAATATTATTAAATGCCTGTCTGGGTAGTGTGGTGGTAGCATGTCTACCTCACATTCAACAGGTTGTGAGTTCAAATCTCGCTTAGGGTGAGTTACCTGGATAAGGTTTTTTTTGGGGGGGGTTTTCCCCATATGCTGAGAAGACAAATGTTAAGTAACTTTAAGCTCCATGGGTCCCAAGATATTTTGAGCATCATTTCACCAATTTCATTCATCGTCCGATATGACCAACTAGGTTAAAGGACATTACGCTACAAAAAAAATTAAAAAGTCTAAAAACTGATAAAGATCTTTGACCACTATGTTGATAACAATTTACAATGTATAATTGAGTGTGCAGATAACTAAATTGGGTGAGAAAAAAATACGGAATAAAACTGGGAAAAGTTACCACCTAATATAGTGTACTTAAAACTGTTTGGAAACAACAGGAAAGAATTTCTGAAACAACTAGGTAACTATACAGGGAAAGTAGGAGAGAAATGGGGAAGGAAAATTGCCAAAGAAAGAGAAGATCCTATAATAAAACTGTGAGGTTGTAAGAGATAAATAGATTAAGTTGGTAGGGTATAAAATGTACAAATAGAGGGAATGGTACATATACTTAATTAACCAGGGTGTTAACTGTGTATGAAGTTTGTAACTAGCAAAAAATGAAATAAATTATCTGCCTAGCTGCTCCTAGTTTATTTTCAACCTCTTATAGATAAACTAAATTATATGTTTTCGCTCCTGAACCAAGAGGTAATTGTTTTACTAGCTAAAAATGTATGGATTCTGGTGATTCTTATATCCAGCGTAATCCTGAAGGAGCAAGGAACACATTAGGCAGATGATGTTGCATGGACAAAGTCATTTTACCCACCCACCCATCCTTGTTTGCAAGTTTACTTACTAGGATCAGCTGATAAGTCCCGGGCCTCTGAATGAAAACAGTATTTAAAAAAAAAAAATGTTTTTTTGCTTTATTTCTCAACATAATCTCCAGAAACACTAATACATTTGTCATATCGGTGTTCTAATTTAATTAAACCATCTCGAGTGCGATTTATCAAGGTCCTCAAAATAGCTATTTACCGCATCAATAACGTTCTTGTTGCTGTGAAATCTTCATCCACCAAGAAATTTTTTTGAGGTTTGGGAACGGATGGTAGTCACTGGGTGCTAGATCTGGCGAATAGGGTGCATGTTCAAGCAATTTGAATCTTAATTTGCACATTTTTTTCCCATTGCAGGGACTGAACGATGGTTCGGAGCATTGTCGTGATGAAACACGTTTTTCGTTTCTTTGCCAAATGATATCTTTTTCTTTTAACATCATCACTCAAACGTTGCAGTAAGCTTGTGTAGTAGTCATCAGTGATACTTTTACCCTTTTCCAAGTAATCAATAAAAATAATTCCCTGTGCATCCTAGAAAATACTCGCCATAACCTTGTTAGTTGACAAAATTGACTTTGCCTTTTTTGGAGTTGGTTCACCGGGCGCACTCACTGGCAGTGATTTAATTTCTGCAGTGTAGAGATGTATCCAAGTTTCATCCATGGTAATAAGCTGTCTCAAAAATTCACTGGGATTTTTACAATAGAGCTCCACATTCCTAACAGAAACAGTTTTCTTTGCAACTTTTGATCGGGTGTCAATAAAGGTGGCACCCATCTTGTACAGACCTTGGAAAGCCCAAAACATTACTTAAAATATTACCTACATGCTCTTTTGATATGTTTACAGCTCTTCTATCTCAAACAACTTTAATCTGTGGTCTTCCAGTACAAAACAATGAATTTTCTCAATGATCTCTGGAGTTGTCACTTCTATAGGGCGTCCAGAGTGAGGCTCATCACTAGTGCTCGTACGTCCCATTTTAAACTCTGCAACCCACCTTTTAATCATTGAATATGAAGGGGCAGAGTCTTTCAATGTACTGCCCATTTCCTCCTCTTTAGGCATAAAGCCTTTGAAATAGAAGTATTTAATCACTACTCGTTTTTCGAAATGATCCATTTTCATGAAAACTCTAAAGTTGTCTTGTTTAAAATGCTGTCATTCGAAAACTAAACAAGCTATTGACCTGTTACTATGCATACAAGCTGGTCTAGAGTTAAACCATACGATGCTACCTTCTAACTGGCCTAGTGGTGCCATATGTGTGTGAGGCCCGGGACTTATCAGCTAACCCTCGTATATACGGCAATGCCATCATCAGCCACATCATCTGCTGTGAGCGCCAAAAATATTGGTAAATCAATGTTACCACCATATGAAAATGTCACTAAAATGAAAATCTGAGGCCTCATACATTCTACAGCATGCTATAGTTCATCAGGGTTTAGCTTCACAGATTCTTCAGCTGCGCTTTGCAGCTTAGGGCTCTCAATCCCTTGTCTACACTTTGTGGCTTAGTAATTCAATGGATTCCAGTTCACTGTGGAATAATGGGCAATGAAATGGAGGATTTTTTGACCAAAAAGGGAGGTAACATTATCACCTATTTTAATTCAATTTTGCTCTACTAAAAGAATAATACCAAATAAGTACATAAACAAAATCAATGGTCTCACCCGGAGGTCCTGGGTTCGATTCCGGGCTGGGGTGGGGAATTTTTCTTTAACCAGAATTATTCCCTATCCCCCACAGTGTATGGAAGTATGTATGTGAGAGTGAATGTTTGTGTTTGAGGAAACTAAAATGATTTAAACCCAACATAAAGAACCTACAGAAAACGAGTTGTTTCAAGTTCAAAGCCCCTGATATGACCTTAGATGTTAATGGGGGCCATAAAAACAAACAAAAAATCAATGAAGAATACACTGGAAAACAGTGGAACAATGTACAAGATTACAATATTTTTACATTACCAAAAAAATGTGCAGTAGCAACTTTCAGAATACTAACGAGGCATGAATGTTTACAAAAGTACATAAACAAATTTGTACTAAAGAAATGTGCTATAAAATGTTTAAAAGCTGTCGTTAAGCCGTTGTCATAGCAAATCGCTTCTTTGCTTGGCCAGGGATGAACAAAAGAAAAACAGACTAATCCTGTATTGAAACCAATAACAAGGAATATCTTGGAAACAGTTACCTACACAACAAAAATGTAAAGTACAAAAATTGTGTGTTTTGACAAGATCTACATCTTTTGTGTAGTAAGTTTTTGTCTATCTCTTACAGTTTAGCAGTTAAGACAAATTCGGCAAAATTCATCCAGAATAAAGGGGGTCTTCAGAGGCTATTCCCAGAAAATTCAAGATAAACATTTATAGCTTTTAATATATGGCATATAATCAAAACTGTTAGCCATTTTTCAGGAAATCAAAATTTTTGAAAATTTTTCCATGTAAAGGGTAGTTTGTGGTGAGGGGATTTTCTTGAAAAATCTGTGTGTTGCATCCTTGGAAGATACTAAACTTAAATACCAAGTTTGGTATATAACGATCATTTCGTTTTTGAGCTATATTGTCCACAGACACACACACACACTTGGATCTTTTTCTAAAAATGCTTTTTTTTGGATTCAGGGGGTCCTAAAGCATGTATTTCCGGTGAAATCCCACATCAAATTTTTGGGTGGAATACAATGCTTCTGTATCCTTATGTACGTTGTACAGACGGTGCTAGAGAAAGTCAAAATGTTGGAAAAGTGTTCTCCACATTTTGATATTGAAACAGCATGCCCTCTAGGTTCAGAAGTTTATCCAAAAACACTGCTTGTGACCATCTAGTGAACAAATTTATGCACTTGGTTGTTAGGATTTGTCAAAAATTACTCTATTTATCCAAATACAAGCCATTGTTTTTTCTCCAAAGATTAATGTTCAGAACTCCTCTTGTATTAGTGATAAATGTTTTCCAAAAACTACATGAAGTTTCAAACTTCATAGGTACGGCAGCAGTGGTGCCTGGGGAAATGGTATACATTACCGCCAAAGTGCAGCAGATTTTATGTGCTCCATTTTGCACCAAAATTTAGCTTTTACAAGATTGAGCATTCTCATTGGCAAAAAGATTGCTCTCCGAGACTAAAATAAAATTAGAGGACTTCTAAGTATGTCGTCTTAATAGAAAATAGCATCCATAAACATCGTTACACCTATGCATACATTCCAAACATGTCCGTACTCCCCTCTCCATCTCTCCCTCCCAAAATGTGGAATTACATGCAAATTCAAATTATGTAAAATAATTTACAATATATCATATTCAGTATGTTGTCTTAATTGAAGCTTATATCCATAATTGTCGTTATAGCTAAGCTGTTGCTAAGTGACACCCAACACAGACGTACTGGTGCATTTCTGTTCTCTTCTCCGTCTCACTCCACAAATTCAAATTCTGTAAAACAAAATAAAAAATAAAGCCTGGGTTAAGTGCATTAGTGTGTTCAAAATATATGGCAAACCTTTAAATTTTATTTAAAAATCTCTCTTCTCTCCTCTCCCCTCCCCTCTTCTCAGAGAAAATGTTAAATTCCAAAATTAAACACTGAAAAATGGGGGACTGAATAAATACAGTATATCAAAAAGCTACTTTTAATCATAGTCCGCAACCCCTTATGTAGAATTTGTCAGTATTTGACAACAACAGTAAACTTTTTGAGGAAATAAGTGCAGCCGCGCTCGCCAAGGCGTCCCGCTTTGGTGCTTCGTAGCGCTGGGGATCGTGGGTTCGAGTCCCACCTTGGGCATGAGTGTTATATGTTTGTTTATGTGTGAGTTGTAACAGTAAAAAAACAGCAATCCAGTAATAATACAGAAAAACAAGGTAAAACAAAAAAAGAAGTAAATTAATGTAGGGTATACAGTGCCGGAGTCCTGATCAGACTCCGGTACCGTATTTAAAAAAAAAAATTGGAGAAATAATTTTAGGTTTACTTTCTATGAAAATGTTTTCATTGACTTTGATGTGATTTTTCAGGATCCTGTTCAACATATTTACAGCACTCCAAGGACTGTTTTTCTTCTTACTGTTAGTGGTGTTCCAAAAGAAGGCATTGTTAGGCTTGGCAGAACAACTTTGCCCCTGTCCTTCTTTTACTGCAAATGCTCCTGTTTTACTAAATGAAGAAGATAACGAGAATTACAGCAAAATGGAATCTCAGAAGGACGCAAAACAAATCGAGGCTGAAGCTTGAGATACAATTATCAGACTTCATTGCATCATAAAATGTATTCCTTATAGCCAGCTCATTAACTATTTCTGTATAATTAAGTTGCTCTTTTAAATATTTAAAACATGCATTTATATATAAAGTACTTGTTTAGTATTTTAAGGATCTTTATAGAGGTTATGTGATTATATATGTTTTTACATTAATGTTGTTTTGTATATGTATTTACTTGCAGAAAGGAAATTTTAGTAATTCTAAAGAGAGGTCATTTATTTTGGAAAATACAGAAAAACTTTTTAGATAAAAATACTGTGACTTTGTCCATTTCGCTTTATCACAATCTAGTATAGTTTTCCTGTCACCTCGGTTTTCTTTGAAATGTAGCAACATAATGAAATATGCACAAAGCAGCTTCTTGCTTCTGGTTCACTTGCTGGGGAGTCAAACACAAGCCGTCTCGAACCTCTCACAACACCAGCACTTCTTAACACTTTGAAGCCCAAGCCCGAGTACAGCTCAGGCCGTTGAAATGTTCATGAGGCCCATGCCCGAGTATAGCTCAGGCCGTTGAAATGTTCATGAAGCCCAAGCCCGAGTATAGCTCAGGCCATTAAAATGTTCATGAGGCCTATGCCCGAGTATAGCTCAGGCTGTTGAAATGTTCATGAGGCCCAAGCCCGAGTATAGCTCAGGCCGTTGAAATGTTCATGAGGCCCATGCCCAAGTATAGCTCGGGCAGGTATTTCTAATGCTTTTAATGCAATTTCTCAACCTTAACTTGGTCTTGGGCTATGCGGCAAAGAACATACATCAGTTATCGTTTAGTTGTCTGATTTGGGCTGGCATCTATTCTTGCTTTTGTCAACTATTAGGAATTTTAGGAGAAATAGTAATATTGGCTGCCTTTGGGTAGTCGCACCATTTTCTTTGAAGGTGGTGATCTGCTTATTACGTTTGTGCTCTTAAATGTTAAAGTGCTACATTTTCCTCGATTTCTGTGAACTGAAGCTGAAATTCAAGATACAAATGAAGCTGTGGAAAATTCTGATTCTGAGGGAGAGTTTTTCGAATTTTGAATAAATGCAGTGTAAGCAGCTTTATGCAGTTTTTTTCAAACTCAAAGTGGGCGTAAAAACCCTGGGTTTCTTGGCACTTCAACTACTGAAATGCCCGGGCTTCAATGTGTTAGACAACAATGATCATCATCTCACTCGGAGAATGCACTTATCTACCAGCACCAGAAGTGCACTCACTGGCTGACACACCTGCAAGCTTGCCTTCTCATATAGTTGTTGGAGTTCTAGAATGTTCTGAAGGTTGGGGGAAAGGAGGTTTCAAAGGAATTCTGTTATCTCCCAAAATCACTTCCAGTCATTTTTGAATCAGAAGATATAATGAAATTATTATAGTTTAAATGCAGTTACAAATATAGAATTTCATTAAATTAGGTCAATTACCTCAGAACTAGTTTCAAGGAATCACTGGATCATTGTCAGCTGATTGCAACTGTTTGTCTCTTAGTCCCTCTGGCGGTGGTTCCATGAATTTTGTGATCAATTTTTGTACATTGGTATCTTGAAGTTCATTAATCTTGGACAAAATTTCCAAAGAAATATTTTTTTCCAAATATTGGAACTGCCCTAGGTGCATGCAGTCACTTCAGAATTTCAAACAAGACTGATGGTCAAATAGGATACCATTATACAGGTGATTCAGAAATACTTCTACAATGTTTAGGGATGAACTCCTGACATCGAAACACAAAAATATTTTCATATAAACATATTGTCTAAAACGTTTTGTTTTTACATTATGAATTATTAATAAAGGTCACCTTCAATGGCTTTTCTGGTCCAACCTATTAACTTCATTTATTTATGCATTTATTCATAGAAGACTTTAACCCATTTTACCCTGCAGGGTTGGCCTTGTGTTGCCATGGCTGCTTGTTAACATTTTTCAGATGTGTAATACATTCCCCCAGTATGCCTTACAAGTGTTGTCTACAGGGACTTCATTCAGAACACTCTCCCAGACTTATTGGAAAATGTGACTCTGCAAATGAGAAGAAACATGTGGTTTATGCATAATGCTCTAGCACATTTTAGTCTCATTAGTAGAGATGCACTGGCTGGTATCTAACATGACAAATGGATAGGTAGAGAGGGACCAGTCCCATGGCCTGCATGGTCCCCCAATCTCAATCCTTTAGATTTTTATCTTTTGGGGGCACCTTAAGTCATTGGTTTATGCAGCAGACTTCCCGGATAAAGAAACTCAATCTATGTGCCATAGAAGCCTACAAAATCATACGACACTGACTGGGAGTATTTGACATTCCATGCTTGCATGTCTAGATGCAAAGGAGGACATTTGGACCATTTACTAAAGTGTTGCTTGTGTGGAACACCTCCTAACAATTTACTGATATATGGTGGACTTTGTGATGTGTTTTAACAATGGAAAATTAGTTGAGTCAATTTTGTAACACTACATCACTTACTTTTTATTTCGGAAAACATGTTTGAGAAGCCATGTGCTTCCATTGTCAATTCCTTTGGTTCCTAACAAGCTGAAAATGTCAACAATAGAATGGTGTGTCTCTTAAAAGTGTTTGATTAATAGCATTTTGAACCTCAAGAAACTGAGAACGAAGGGTTTTGGGACATGTGTTTATATGAACAATTTTTCTTGTTTTGATGTAAGGAACCCATCCCTAAATTTTGTAAAAGTATTTTTGAATCACCCTCTTCTAAACCAACAATTTTCATAGAAAACATTTTTGTTACTGTATACTCTTTGATGGAGAAAAAGATGTATTGGTACGCTGAGATGTATACAAGCAGCAAGAGTATGTACATACACTTGCCAGCCCAGTACCATCAACATATCAAAACAATCACTTTCTGTACTTTTTCTGCTCTGTGCATAGGTAGAGGAGGTATTGCATTCCATCCAAAAAATTGA
Source organism: Hymenopus coronatus (assembly GCA_030762935.1). NCBI lineage: Eukaryota > Metazoa > Arthropoda > Insecta > Mantodea > Hymenopodidae > Hymenopus > Hymenopus coronatus. The sequence goes on along the minus strand of CM060897.1, from coordinate 15,178,286 downwards.
TATCGACATTTTACTGGAACTACACGTTTTAGGGTCCCCTGAATTTAAATAAAGCATTTTTAGAAAAAGGTGCGCTTGTGCACGTGGACATGTATGCACACACCATGTATGTGCATTTGTGAACATTACTCAAAAACGAAAAGTTGGTCAAATACCAAACTTGATACTTAAGTTCACATCTCCCAAGAAAATCCCCATCCCTACCCAAACTACCCTTTACATTGAGATTTTCAAACATTACTAACAATTTTGATTAAAATGACATATATTCAAGACAAATAAAGTGTATGTCTTGAATTTTTGGGATGAGCCTATGAAGTTCTCTTCATTCTGAATAATTTTTGGATAACTGATAAACCCCATACAAAACATCTGAGTGCTCCATTCACATGGCTTTCTCTACCTTTCTGTAATGCCGCATGCCATGCGTGCCAGTCTTTTTTTGGCAACCACCACCACACCTCCTCATTCCAACTGCCACCGCAACCACGGATAGACCTCATATGCCACCATGAACGTGATACGGCGCAGTACAAGGGAAATGTTAGAGACAAGGCACAGCTCACTATATATCCATTTTTACTTTCTCTACACGTACTATATACATAGTGTGTAGAGAAGGTATTGTAATGCACCCAAACTTTTGATACCGAGATTTCACCAGAAATACATGTTTTGGGTCCCCCTGAATCCAAAAAAAACATTTTTAAAAAAAACATTTTTAGAAAAATATCTGTGTATGTGTGTCTGTGAGCAGCTTAGCTCATAAACAAAAAGACTTAAATACCAAACTTGGTATTTAAGTTCAGTATTATCTTCCAAGGATGCGACATGATTTTCAAGAAAATCCCCCACCCACAACTACCCTTTACATGGAACGTTTTTCGAAAAATTTTATTTCCTCAAAAATGGCTGTAACAATTTTGATTAAAATATTGCATATTTAAGATACTTATATAACAAATAAAATGTATATCTTGAATTTTCTGGGAATAGCCTCTGAAGACCTGTTTAATCTGAATGAATTTTGTGGAAGTTTGCATAATCGGAAAACTGTAAGATACAGAGAAAAACTTACTCGATAAAAAGTGTACATTTTATTACAACACACAATGTATGTTGTATACATTTTTTCATGGAGTTGGCCATTTTCGACATATTTCTTGTTATTGGTTTCAGTTTTAAAATACGGAAACTTGTGCAAATAAACTGATTTCAATCCAATAGTAATCAAGTTTTAAAGCATTTGACTGTCAGTTTAGCATAGTGTATTCCCTTATTTCACTTCTACTTACAAGGAAGCAAGTAATAGGACTATTTCTGCTAATTTTTTCTTGATTAGCATGAAGTAGAAGAATGTGCTCAACAATAATTTGTTACAGAGATGTAGAGAAAGTCATGTGAATGAAGCATATCTGATTTTTTTCGTAGTTGGCTTACTCTCCCCATATTTAGGACTGACACCCCCCCCCCCCTAGGACATACAAGCAGATGCCTAGGGATCAGAAGCCTGGCGTGAAGCCAACAGCACGAAACCACAGGATTTAGAACCTGGAACGAGTGCTCGGCCCATAGTCAGGCAGGAGCATGAGGAACTGGCTGATAGGAAAGCTGATGATGGTGCAATTGGTGGAAATCAGTGGCAAAGGAAACAAGAGGAGAGGTCCCAGAGAAAACCTGCCCAGATGCAACTTCATGCACTACAAATCCCACATGCAGGTGCATGGGATCAAACCTGGCCACATAGATGGGAAAGTCAAACCACTTAAGCATGGCACCCCACTATATATTCATATTAAAATATAAGTATAAATGAAAATCTGAAAGGATAATCCATACCTAAAGGTAACATAATATTCTTATCAATTTGTTATTCTCCATTTTAAAATATTATGATTTATATGTACTGACATTTTTACTTTCTCTACATGTACTATGTGCATAGTGTATAGAGAAGGTACTGTAATGAACCCAAAAATTTGATACCGAGATTTCACTGGAAATAGGTGTTTTGGGACCTCTTGAATTAAAAAAAAAAAGCAGTTTTAAGAAAATGTGTGTGTGTGCATGCAAATACCAGGTAGCCCTTAAAACAAAGAAATAACCAGACTCAAATCATACACAGAAAATAACATTTGAGATTTATTATAAACATGTTCTAATTCTTTTATGCTGTACTAAAAATAGACATTTACCATTCCATTTATAATCTCGGGTAATTTGTTAAAATAACTGTGGTAGAAGTAGTTCACAAATAAATGCAAAATATTAACATTACTGTCCAATAAATATATCTGTATACAAGATATAAATAATACAATTTCAGTTGACAGGTCTTTTTTCAGGTATAGAGGAACTATCTTTTAAGATTTTTGTTCAGTAGAGGAAAAAATTATCAATTTTTTACTCTCCATTTTAAAATCTGAGGATGTATATATACTGACATTTCTGCAGAAGGTAACATCTACTACAAAAATCTGATGTGTTCTATTCACATGACTTTCTCTACATCTCTGGAACAAATTATTGTTAAATTGCCCATACTTCTATTTACTTCATGCTAATCGAGAAAAAATTAGCAGAAATAGTCTTACTACTTGCTTCCTTGTAACTAGAAGCGAAATAAGGGAATACCATAGGTTAAAGTGATAGTCAAAAGCTGGTTGCTATGTGACTGAAGTTCCTTTGTTTGTATGGATAGGAGTTGACAAATTCCTATATGATAAAGGTATGTTTCTTAAAACTGAAACCAGAAACAAGGAATATCTCAAAAACAATCAATACCACAAACAAAATGTTTATATAACATAAATTGTGTATTTTAACGTGCCTTACTTTTTTTGTGTGGTAAGTTTTTGTCTATCTCATACAGTTTAGCAGTTATACAAAATTCCTTTAAGTGCATCCAGAATAAAGTAGTCTTCAGAGGCTATTCCCAGAAAATTCAGGATATATTTTATTTGTCAAGTAAATATCTTTAATACCCAATATTTTAATCAAAATTGATGGAGCCATTTTTGTGAAAATCAAAATTTTCGAAAAAGTTCCATGTAAAGGGTAGTTGGAGTGACACATGCACACACACACACACACGAGGCCGTGCCGTGGCAGAGTGGTTAGTCCACTCGCCTCTTACCCAGACGGCCAGGGTTTGATCCCAAGCAACCGCATGTGAGATTTGTGGTGGACAAAGCGGCACTGGGGCAGGTTTTCCTCTAGGTTTCCCCCACCATCACATTCCACCAGTGCTATTTCTACATCATCAGTGTCACCGCCTGCAGTGCCATAAGTAGTTAAAGCGGGCGTTAAACACTACCAAAAAAAAAAAAAACAACAATAAAACACACTCGCATGGACCTTTCTCCAAAAATTATTTTTTTGGGTGGAATTCAATACCTTCTCTAACACTATGTACATAGTATGTGTAGAGAAAGTAAAAATGTTATAGTACACTGGGCACTGTGCTGTGGCATATCAGTTGAAAGATTTGTCCCTCTGCTGAATCCGAAGCCAGAGTTCACCTCCATCTGGTGTGGATATAAAAGCTTTTGGTTGACACTTGACAGGGATATCTGTTTTGTTGCATGGATGGAACTCGTACATTGAGAGCAGTGACACAAGGTTTACCATGCTGTTCACTACTGCAAAACGCATTCCTGCAACATAATAGAACAGTTATGAAACCAGGGGTGAAAAGTGTATTTTAAAACTGAAACGAATAACAACAAATATCTCAAAAACAGTCAACTCCATGAAAAAAATGTATGTGACATAAATACATTAGATGCAAGTTTTTATCCATCTCTTAAGGTTAACCAGTTAATGCAAAATTCCACAAAATTCATCCAGACTAAAGGTATCTTCAGCGACTATTCCCAGAAAATCAAGATATATTTCGTCATGTAAATGTTTTAAATATATAATATTTTAATGAAGTTTGTTTGAGCCATTTTTGAAAAAATTAAAATTTTCGAAAAATGTTTCATGTAAAGGGTAGTTTGGGGTAGGGGGATTTTCCTCAAAACCTTTGTGTCACATCCTTGAAAGATAGTAAATTTATATATCAAATTTGGTATTTAATAACCGACTGTTCATTGCGTGCGTGCACGCGATCTCTGTCTCCCTCCCCCCCCCCCTCCGTTTTTCAAAAAAGCTTTTTTTTCTTTTCCAGGGGGACCCAAAACATTTATTTACGGTGAAATCTCAGTATTGAATTTTTGGGTACATCCTTCTCTATACACTGTGTACATAGTACATGTAGAGAAAGTAAAAATTGGTATATGGTGTGCCATTAGCGGAAAAACAATTATAGGCCCAATTTTTTTCAATCAACTGTTGAAGCCCTTACATACATGAATACAATTTTTCCCACTTTTTTAGAGAATTAACAGACAAGGAGCATAATTTTGCCTTTTTTCAACAAGATTCTGCAACAGCGTATACAGCCAATCTTTCAATGAGAACATATGAAAGCGTGTTTCAGGACAGAATTATTAGTAGAGATTTGTGGCCCCCTCGTACCCCGGCCTAACCCCCTGTGATTTCTATCTCAAGGGTAACTTAAAGCATAAACTGTACAAGACAAACCCACACACCCTGGGAGAATTAAAACAAAATATCCACCAGGAAATTGCCAGCATTTCACAACATGAACTACAGCGAGTGTTGGATAGTTTCCTAAAGAGGTGCCAAAAATGTATGGACAACAGCGGTGGCCAGTTTCAGCATCTCCTTTCATAAAATTGGTAAGTAAAACCTTTAAATTAGTTTGAAATATATTATATGGTTTAATCTGTGCCTTTCATTGATAGCGGTAGACAGCAACAAGCACCCAGCCAGTTCGTATTTTTTTGACTCACTGGTTACGTCATTTACGTAGTTAGCTTCACAATAAACGTGTTCTGTATATTATTCATAGAAAAGTTAAGCCATTTTGTCACAATGAATTAATTTACACACTTGAGATATATCACTAACACAGTTACTGCATGCCTTGTAGTGAATAGTTGGTTTTACACTTTTCTGTCGTGCTTTGTTTAACAGTACAGGCTTTTAAAGTGTTAAAAAAGGGGTGTTATTTATGGACGCTCTTTAACTGCTGTGGTTCTCACGTCCCATTCTATCCTTGTCATGAAAGACCACTTTATTTTGCTCGGAAGCCTCTTTATCAGACTTGAGGTTCTTTTACGTGCCATAAATTTACAACACGGGACCAATGGTTTTACTTTCCTTCCAAAGGAAGCCATGCTAAGGATTTTTATACCCGAAAAAATCCATCGTCCTCCGCCGGATTTGAACCTGCGATCTTGGGTATACGAAATTAGCATGGTAACCATTACACTACGGAAGTAAGATTTATTTGATATTCTTCATATAAATTAACACCTTTATTTATATAAAGTATAATAATTTACACAAGAAATAGAAGAGGTTCAGAATAATAAATACATAAGATGTGCATTCCAATCGTTTTTATTAATTCCAATAAGGTATATATATTAAACACTTATTATATACTTTACAGTATATTTTTATACTCATAGATTCCATTTTGGAGGACTTTAAAGAGTCAAAGCATACCTTTATGATTTAATTATGATTCTATGATTACTGTGAAATAATACAAATAAAACAAAAACACAACAGCAACATGGAAGAATTAACACAAATAAAACAGAAATATGAATGTAATAGGGAAAAAATAGGTTAAACTGGAAAATACATACTTTTTTTATTTTGGAAGTTGAGATCAAATTAATGACACTAAACAACACAGGTCGATGTCGGTTTGTTGGTTGACAATAGAGGAAACTAACCCCCAAAACATGTTCCAGGAAATTTAAATGTGAGTGTTTATTGTCATTAATTGACTCAATGTTTCCTTTTAATTGGGAAATACATTTTTAAAAAGTAGGCAGTAACATCAAAATAGGCATATATGCACTATCTAATTGCTTTATTTAGAACTAAACATTCATAAAACATAGAGTAAAGATGAAAGGTTAGCAAGCCTATGTGATGGGAAAGAACAGTCATTAGCTTAAAATCTGCTTTTTAGTATAACAAAACAACAGTTGAAGTAGGTTTATCGGCTAATGCAAGGGCATATAATGCCTTTAATTTTGAACGTTACTACCTTTTAATAACTTCTGCATATATTGTCAGCTCAAAAATTATAGAATTTATTTGCAAACTCTGAATGCTTCAGCAGCTGCATTATAGTATACAAGAGAAGTGAATATAGACATAGGCACCAACTTGTTTTATATTTGGAGGGGTGGCAGAATTTGCAATGGAGTTGTATGTAAATATCTATTGTGCAATTACTAAAGTAAAAGTTATGAGCTGTATTTTTACTTTCTCTAGCCTCGTATGTACAATTGCATAGTGGAAAGAAAAGGTATTGTATTCCACCCAAAAATTCAATGTCTAGATCTCACCAGAAATATATGTTTTGGGGTCCCCTGTGTCCGAAAAAAGCACTTAGAAAAAGGTCCATGTGTGTCTGTAGACAGCATAGTTCAAAAACGAAAATACTGTTAAATACCAAACTTGATATTTAGGTTTAATATCTTCCAAGGATGCGACACACAGATTTTCAAGAAAATCGCCCCACCACAAACTACTCTTTACATGGAAAGATTTTCAAAAATTTTTATTTTCTCAAAAATGGCTCTAATGATTTTGAGTAAAATACCCTATGTTAATGATATTTACATACCAAATAAAATGTATATGTTAAATTTTCTGAGAATAGCCTCTGAAGACCTCTTTATTCTGGATGAGTTTTGTTTAACTGCTAAACCATAAGAGATAGACAAAAACTAACCACACAAAAAAGGTAGATCTTGTCATAACACACAATTTTTGTCCTTTACATTTTTGTTGTGGCGGTAACTGTTTCCGAGATATTCCTTATTATTGGTTTCAATTGCAAAGTATTTATACTTTTCTCAGTCAGGAAGTATCCATTTTTCTTATATTCTACTCCTTGCGAAGCAAAGAAGCGATTTGCAATGACAATCGCATAACAACAGCTTTTAAAACATTTTACTATCGGTTTAACCTGTATTTCCTTATTTCCCTCTTACTTATAAGGAACTAAGTAATAAGAACATTCTTCTAAAGTTTATCTCGATTAGCATTGTGTAGAAAGAAGAATAATCTTATGTAAGAAGTTTGTAGAACAGTTAGAGAAAGTCATTTGAGTGTAACACAAATATTTTACTCACCAATGCAAACTCTAGGCCCTTCTCCAAAAGGAAGATAGGCATAGTGATGTCTCTTGGCCTTCTCTTCATCATTAAACCTGTCAGGATCAAACTTTTCTGGTTCTGGATAGTATTTTGGATCATGGTGCATCCCATAAATAGGAATCACTACTTGGATCCCTTTCTCTAGTACTAAATCACTTCCGGGAATTTTATAATCTTTGTTACATTCACGTCCTATGAATGCTGGGGCATATATTCGAAGTACCTCTGGAAAAACAAAAACAGAATGTTACACTGGAAGAGTATTTGTGAAATCTTTACACCAAGTTATGAGTGTTTCAACTTTAATAGTAGTAAATGTTTATTTACAACTGATACAAAAGAGATACAGCCTGCCTGGGTAGTGTAGTGGTAGCATGTCTGCTTCACATTCAAAAGGTGGTGAGTTCAGATCTCACTTAGGGTGAGTTACCCAGATGAGGTTTTTTTCGGGGTTTTCCCTTATCCTGAGAACACGAATGCAGAGTAACTTTAAACTCCATGGACCCCAAGATGATTTGAGCATCATTTCATCAATTTCATTCATTGTCTGATATGACCAACCAGGTTAAAGGACGTACCACTCGCCTTTCACCTAGACAGCCCAGGTTCGATCCCTAGTGAGATTTGTGGGGACACAAAGCGGCACAGGGTCAAGTTTTCTCCGGTTTCCCCCGCCATCACATTCCATGTATCCTCAGTGTCATTGCTTGCAGTGCCATAGTAGTAAAAGCTGGCATTAAACAACTTCCCTTCCAAAGGAAGACAAACTAAAGAATCCCAAAAGAATGTATTGCCAGGTTTGAACCTCTGCTCTTGGGAACCAGAATCTAGCATTTTACCCCTAGACCACAGAGGACTACTCTTCCCATTGAGCATGCAGCTGCACCATCTGTCCACGCTTCCATACACCATAAACATGGTCTCATACCTGAAAGATGCAAGGGAAACAAAATGATAGAAAGGAAATTATGATAGATGAGAAACCACCCTAGCGTTTGCCTGGCAATTCCAGGGAAACCATGAAAAACCCATGTGTCAGAGCAGGCAGTCACTAAGAATCAAATCTTCTAAATGCAAATCATTAATATTAACATTATTGTACTCACTCTCTTAGCTATGGTAAGTAGAGGAAGTTCTGTATTCCATCCAAAGATTTTACATCAAGTTATCAGAAATACACGTTTTAAGGTCCCCTAAATATTCTTTTCAAACATTTTGGAAAAAAAGTGTCTGTATAAAGGATGGATCCAAAGATTTTTTTTAAAAAAAAAATCTTCTCACCCCCAATCAGCATATACATAGAATACTATTTATAACCTTTCATTACTTCACTTCATTACAAATATCTAAAAATGATTTTGATTAAAATAATGTATGTTTAAAATATTTGCAAGACAAATAAAACGTTTATCTTGAATTTTCTAGGATATCAGACTTACCACATAAAACCTTATTCAAATAAGTCATTTCTTTAAGTCCATCATATGTAACTTTTCCTCCATGTTTCTCCAAGACACTGTCAATTTCGTCGTGCACTTGAGTTTGTATGTTGTAATTTATTGCAAGCTCGTACAAGCAGAAGCTGACAGTAGCTGCAGTGTTTTCCAGTCCAGCAATGAAGAACGTTAAAGCATGTGAAGTTATCTGATTCATTGTGAGAGCACCGCCAGCTGTAAAACAATTCACATTTCACTGGAATGAAACGGTTTAACCTAATGCACAGCCTCATATAGACACATGGTCATGTCATGGGGAATTGCACTGCATCTAAATAATATTCAGACTTTCAAGATATTTAATTTGATTCCTATATAATTCGTCCAAGTGAACTAGAACCCTATAATATTTGATTACTCAAAGTTGAAAATCGAACAACTTTACCAATAAAGGTATTGGTGAGGGGTGAAATGAGTAAAATAAAATAAAGGCCCTTCCTCCTAAAAAAAGGAATTTTCGCCCAAAATTCAACTTTTAAGAACAAAACTAAACATTGGTCCCATTAATAATACTTTTAGTATAATTTTATACTCTCAGATTCCATTTTGACGCTACAAAATTGGAACACACATTTTTGAGATTATCATCATGAAACCATACTCGAATTAAAACTAACATCAAATGTTCTTTTGTAAAATAGTCAAATATGATAGAAATTAAAGTGTTGTAAAATAAAATAGATTAAAAAGAAATGATTTCACAGAAAAGTTAGAACAAAGTCCAAAGAAATCTAAAATAAAACTTGAACAGGAATAAGGAATTTTACAAGCCTGGCTTGAAATGCCATTTAACTTTCAAAAATTAAAATCCTATGAGATAACTGTAGTTGCAGAACTGTAATCATGAATTAGTTAGTTCTCTGCAACTGAATGTTGGATGATGTTAGTGATCGCTTGTGATCGCCTTTAGTTCTCTTTATTTATAAAGCATGCATTTATTTACACGGTCATTAAGGACTTGTAACTTATAATGTAAATGTTCTTAAAGGATGTGAGAGATCTGTGGCATCACATGGACATCATTTCACATCTATGTGGTTATTGTACTATGTGAGCATCTTTTCTTGGGTGTGCTTGCCCTCTAGTCTTCATTTTGTAGGTTTCACGCAATTTCAAAAGAAGAGCAAGGCAACCACATAGAGTCTTGCAGTATGTTATACACCTTGTCATATATGGCTTCAGTGCTTAGGATTCATTCGTCTGCAGATCTCAGAGTTTACGCACATGCACATGCCTGTTTTATATTTAATAAATCAGCTAGTTGTACTTATTGCTTTCTCTACACATACTATGTACATAGTGTATAGAGAAGGCATTGCACTCCACCCAAAAATTTGATACTGAGAATTCACTGGAAATATATATTTTAGGGTCTCCTGTATGCAAAAAAAGCATTTTCAGAAAAAGGTGCATGTATGAGTGCATGAACACAATAGCTCAGAAAAGAAAAGTCGGTAAAATACCAAACTTGGTATCTCAGTTTAGAATCTTCCAGGGATGCAACATGAATATTTTGAAAAAAAAAAAAAAACACACCTCAAACTACCCTTTACATGGAACTTTTTTCGAAAATTTTGATTTTCTCAAAAATGGCTCTTCATGATTTTTATTAAAATACTGTATATTAAAGATATTTACCCCACAAATAAAATGTATGTCTTTCTGGGAATAGCCTCTGAAGACTACTTTATTCTGGATGAATTTTATGGAATTTTGCATAACTACTAAACCATAAGAGATGGGCAAAAACTTACCACACAAAAATGTAGAGCACGTTAAAACACACAATTAAATCCTATGCATTTTTTTGTGGAGTTGATAGTTTTTGAGATATTCCTTGTTTTTGTCAATTCCTGTCCATACAAACAAAGGAACTTCAGTCACATAGCAACCAGCTTTTGACTGTCACTTTAATCTATGGTACTCCCTTATTTCGCTTCTACTTACAAGGAAGCAAGTAATAAGACTATTTCTGCTAATTTTTTCTCGATTAGATGAAGTAAATAGAAGCATAAGCTTTTTAACAATAATTTGTTGCAGGGATGTAGAGAAAGTCATGTAAATGTAACACATGAGATTTTTTTTTATTTTCATAGCTTCCTTTGTTGTAAGGTTACCTTACAGACAAAGCTTAACAGCTTCTTCACCATAATGGTTGATTTAATCTAAGCCCAGTGTATACGATGGAATTGCCACCAGGAAGGAATGGGACCCAGAGACCGGGTTTCCCCAGGGCAGGGAGCTGGGCGTGGTACACTGATGGTTCACACTTCGGGGGCAGGACAGGAGCCAGGGACCAGACTTGCCAATTCCCTTGGAAGGTTTGCTACCATGTTCAAGTCTCAGATGTATGACAGCTTATTTACCTATTTATTCATGGCATACATTTACAGTATTGAGCAATGCTCATAAACTGGTGATGCAACAAAGATCTTAAAACTAAAGAACGTACTAAAATTAAATAAAAATATTAAAAAACAATCTTATGTGTTCCATTCACATAATTTTCTCTACATCCGTGCAACAAATTGTTGTTAAAAGGCTTATGCTTCTATTTACTTCATGCTAATTGAGAAAAATTCCTATATGAAAAAAGTATAAGTTTTTCAAAGCTGAAACCAATAACAAGGAATATCTCAAAAAAGATAAACTCCACGAAAAAAATGTATGTCATTAAAATTGTGTGTTTTAATGTGCTCTACATTTTTTGTGTGGTAGTTTTTGTCTATCTCTTACAGTTTACTAGTTATGCAAAATTCTGTAAAATTCATCCAGAATAAAGTAGTTCTTCAGAGGCTATTCCCAGAAAATTCAAGATATACATTTTATTAGTCATGTCAATATCTTAAATATAAGCAATTTTAATCAAAATCATTAGAGCCATTTTTGAGAACATCAAAATCTTCAAAACTTTTTCCATGTGAAGGTTAGTTGGCTGTGGGGGGATTTTCTTGAAAATCTTTGTGTTGCATCTTGGAAGATACTGAACCTAAATACCATGTTTGGTATTTAACAGTCTTTTCTTTTTTGAGCTATGCTGCCCACAGACACACACACACAGACATTTTTCTAAAAATGCTTTTTTTGGTTTCAGGGGGTCTCAAAACATATACTTCTGGTGAAATCTCAGTATCGAATTTTTGGGTGCAATAAAATAGCTTCTCTATACATTATGTACATAGTACGTATGGAGAAAGTAAAAATATAATAAGAATATTTAAATTCACCTATTGTGTAGAACTGATGATCCACCAGGTATGACATTACTTCTGATTTAAATGCTTTCAGTTTTGTCTGTTTTTTAATGTTTCCTGGTAATTTATTGAAAAATTTAACTGCCATGTAGTAAAAACTGTGCTGATATGTTTTTGTGTTTGTTCTTTTTACATGTATGTATGTCTCTTTTTGTGTTGTTTTGTTATCGTTGGTAACTAGATTTCATTTTCGCTGCAGCAGCTATTTTTAGATACAATATGCATTTCTAAATGTACATACTGGTAATGTCAGGATTTGCAGTTTTTTGAAATAAGCTTTTAGGAGGCTCTGTTCTACAAACAGACTCCTTACAAAAGATTCCTCTTCTTATTACACCATGCTAATTGACATAAACATTAGCAGAATGTTCTTGTTACTTAGACCCTAATAAGTTGAAGGGAACTAAAGGAATGCACTATGCTAAAGTAATAGTCAAATTTTCTAAAAGCTATCATTATGTGATTTGCCTGGCCAGCAGTACAACAAAAGAAAAATGGACATTTCCTGTCTGAGAAAAGTATAAATATTTTAATATTGAAATTGATAACAGAATATCTTGGAAACTGCCACCTCTACAACAAAAATGGATATGACACAAATTGTGTGTTTCAACAAGATTTATATTTTTATGTACTAATTCTTTTGTATTTCTTACAATTTTCTAGTTATGCAAAATTTAGAAAATTTGATCCAGAATGAACAGGTCTTCAGAAGCTATTCTCAGAAAATTCAAGATATGCATTTTGTTTGAGACGTAAACATGTACAATGTAAGGTATTTTAATTAAAATTGTTACAACCATTTTTGAGAAAAACAGAATTTTCAAAACTTTTTCCATGTAAAGGGTAGTTTAGGGTGGAAAGCTTTTCTTGAAAACCTTTGTATCGTATCCTTGAAAGATAATAAACTTAAATACCAAATTTGGTATTTGGTCTTTTAGTTTTAGAGCTATAAGAGAGAGAGAGAGAGAGAGAGAGAGAGAGAGAGAGAGAGAGAGAGACATGCACACACATACACACAGACATTTTTCTTAAATACTTTTTTGTCTCAGGGGAGCTCAAAACATATATTTCTGGTGAAATCTCAGTACTGATTTTTTGGGTGGAATGCAATATCTTCTCAAAGCCCACCTGGTATTGTGGTGGTACCATGTCTACCTCACATTCAACAGGTCGCAAGTTCAAATCTCGCTTAGGGTTCGTTGTCTGGATAAGGTTTTTTCCAGGTTTTGCTTATCCTAAGAAGTCAAATGTCGAGTAACTTCAAGCTCCATGGACCTCGAGATCATTTGAGTTTCATCTCAAGGTCAAAAAGCATTTTTAATATTTATGATACAATAATTAAAATACCAAATTAAATCTTTTAAATTCAAGATAAACAAAATCCATGGAGCTTAAAGTTACTCAACATTCGTCTTTTTAGAATAACGGAAACCCCAAAAAAAACTTATACAGGCAACTAACCCTAATCGAGATTCGAAAACTCGTCTGATATGATCAATCAGGTTAAAGGACATTAAGATACAAACAAAAAACAAAAACAAAAGCAAAACAAACAAAAAACTTCTCTATACACTATGTTCAAAGTACGTGTAGAGAAAGTAAGAATGGAAAAAAAAGTTAGGAATTCCCTGTACATGTGAAAGTGCTGGGACCAGCAGTCTTTCAAAGGTAAATGTGGAAAAGTGCATATGAAGTATAAATCACTATTGTGATACATTGTAACTGATGTAGATTAAAATGCATACTCACATTTTCCAGGCACAGCTTGATCTTTATCTACTTCTGCAGAATCTGGGTCAATAGAGCCACTGTTCTTCAGCTGGATGAGAAGTTGCATAAAGTCTTTTCTAACAATACCATGTTTCTCCCTCTGTTCTACAACATCACGAACAACATTTTGGAAGAATAGTGTCAGTGTTGGATCAGTAGCAGATATTCTCAGTTTGTTCATCAATGTAGGAAGCATGAGTAATAATGTGCCCTTTATGACTTGCATTGTAGTTCTGTTGAAAATCTTCAACACCCATTTTCTGAAGCCATTATCAGGATTTTTAAGACTGTTACACGTCAAACCAAATGCACAAGAAGCCACCACATCAATACCTAAACGTGTCAGTATCTCTTTTACATTCACAATTTCATGTGCTGCTGCAGACTCTTTCATGTATTCTTGAAGTTCTTGGCCACATTCCGCCATTGTCTGAAACATCATCTTCATTTTTCCAGAAGTAAATGTTGGTGACAACTTATTTCGTTCATCTTTCCATCTAGCGCCATCCAGTGTAAATAAATTGGCTGACAATGGATCTAGCTCTTCATCTACTAGCATTCCGCGGCCATAGAAAGTTTCAAAATCCTTTACAAGAATATTTCTGATCAGATCTGGGTCTCTTATCAATAACATTGGTTTATGTATCTGGTACATACCACCATATGGTACACCATCCAATTTCTGGTAGAGTTCTCCATATGCCTCTGGTAAGGATTTGCTTCCAAACATTAAATAATATACATTTCCAAATGGAATAGTTGGTTTTATGTATGGAATTCCTTTGTTTTTCCAATAACTATATTGCTTTGTGAAAAAGTAGTACCACCAGAGAAAAAATGCAACTATTCCAAGCAGTATTTGTAGTAGCACCATACCTCCAGTTTATTCTTGACCAAGTTCTCTAAGCCCCAACTCTGTAACAATACAAAGATAACCTTTTGGAGAAACTTAAGTAAGCAAATAGCTTAGGGTTATGTAAATATAATCTTCCATATTTATGACAACTAAGAACTGTTATCTCTTTCCCCCTCCCAATTTAATAATATGTTTACATAACCAGGAAGATGTGAATTACAAGATATCAGCTGTTTCAGAAATATAGGTAGGTGCTTGAGTTGCAAAAGAGGTTATGTTTCTTCTTTAAGGTTACTTTGATGACAAATTAGCATATGCTTGGCCAAATAACTTATCCTTTATATTTTCCTTGTCTGCTTACTAATAGTTTATGACTTACCTTCTAAAGAATAAGAATGGCAGAGAAGTGTTCTGAACACCTGTGCATTGTTTTGCCTAAATTACTAATTGAAGACCAAAGTTACCTGTATCTTCAACCTAGGAAATGGATCAATAAATATTTTGTTTTAAAATATGAATTCAATGAGAGATTAGAGAACAAATTATTTTTAAAGCCTGAATAATTTTTTTTAAGTGCCTGCATTTAAGTATCTACCTTTTACTTTAACTGTCATATGTACATGATTAATATTATGTTTAAAAGATTTGCTGCTCTTAATTATGCCAAAATGATTAAATATAGTTTCATATAGTTACCTATTAATTAATGTTTGTTTGAACAAAATTTCTGTATAATTTATTTTAATCAATAGGTAACCACATACAAGTTTACTTAAATGTACCTACATGGTATGTCAGCAAATGATACAGGCTGATACCTAGCACATAAAATAGGTTATTAATATTAAAATATTAGGTATTAACCCTATTTAACACTAGTTGAAATTTATTATTATTCTTCCTTCATACTAGTAAGAGAAATGATAACTTTGATGTAAACTGATGGATGGTTGGTTGGTTTCTAATGTTTAGCACCTGGCAATGAAGCCATTTGCACTCCAGTATTTTGATGAAAGGCTAGTATTAAGTTTGAAGACTGGTGGTCTCGTTTCATTTTTTCTGAGAGTTCACAGAATGGACATATAGGAGATTCAGCAATACCAATCCTATATAGGTGTTTGTTAAGGCAGTTATGAACTATTAGTAGTCTAAAATTTGCTACTAAACATTTTCTTGGTAGTGTAGAAATTTTAGATGTTTCAGTATACAGATTTTTCTCATTTTTAATTTTCTCTTCACGAAATACTTACATGGTGTATAAGAAGGTTTTGCATTCCCTCTAAAATTTTGGTAGCAAGATTCACTGGAAATACACATTTTAGGGTTACTCTATCCAAAAAAACATTTTTAAAAAAAGGTGTGTGTGAACACGATAACTCAAAAATGCAGGCAGTAAAATACCAAACTTGGTATTTAAGATAAATACACAAAGATCTGAGAAAACTCCCCCACCCCAAACTACCATTTACATGGAAAAAATTTTGAAAATTTAGATTTTTTCCAAAATGGCTCCAACAATTTTGACTAAAATGTTGTGTATTAAAGATACTTGCATGACAATTAAAATGTATATCTTGAATTTTCTAGGAATAGCTTCTAAAGACCTCTTTATTCTGGATGAACTTTAATGATGAACTTACTTTACAAAAAATGTAGACCTTGTTAAAACACACAATTTATATCATATACATTATATTTTGGGGAGTTGACCATTTCTTATTATTGGTTTCAGTTTTAAAATACTTTAGCTTTTCATACGGGAATTTGTCAACTCCTGGCAATGCATAGAAACAGATTTCAACCGCATGGCAACAGCTTTTAGAAGACTTGACTATTATTTTAGCCTAGTGCATTCTCTTATTTCCCTTTTCCTTACAAGAAAGCAAGTAATAAGACAATTTCTGCTAATGTTTATCTTGATTAGTATGAAGTAGATAAGAAGTTAGTGCTTTTTAATAATAATTTGTTACACAGATATAGAGAAAGTCATGTGAATGGAACACATCAGATTTTTTCCTTTTGCTGGTGATGCAAATTCTTCTTTAAATTTATTGTTGTATGTTGCAGTAATTAGTCTTTTAACAGAGTGATAGGATAAAGGACCAGATGATTTTGATATTATTTTGCTGCCTTATTTAACAAGAAATTCAGCAGTTTCATTGCCTTTTATGCCACAATGTGCTGGTATCCATTGAAGTACTATTTTTTTATTTAAACTAGAGCTAACTAACTTAGATGTAAAGTTCAATTAGTAAGATGTAATTTTATGGTTAGGACTATATTATGGATCTTGGCTTTCATATTATGCTCTACCACTAAGCAACCAACATAAGACACCTAAATGTGTTAATCTGAGTGTATAGTTGTAAGTAATAATACTCATAATTGAATTACAAGTAGAAACTAAATAGGTAATTGGTCTTGTAGATACTCATGGCTATCGCTTCAAGTCTCCGCCTCTTTCCCCCCACTCCTTGTACTGCTCAACTTGACTGCTCATATCTATTTGCAAGGATAGTATTCTTAATTTTGATGGCAGGAGTCAGATCATGCCACAGGGCGTCATGTTTACACCAATCTCGTCTACTTGTATTAATAAAAGACTTTATATATTTTATTAACAATATTTATTGTGCTAATTATAAAATTGTACTTGTGTTACATGTAAGAATACATGAAATAAAGCAATGTAAAGTCTCAGTTACAATGGATAACTCTGTCCGTTCTGGTTTAGATGTTAAGCAACCAGAAAGCTTCTATTAGATTAGCTCTAGATGTCAGCTTTTAAATTCAGTACATTAATTTGTTGTGTACAAACAGATGTAATATGCTTACCTCAGTGGCAGCTATTGAAGGGGGGCTCAAGGACGGTCCGCCCTCTTTTAAAAGTTGAAAGTGATATCATTTGGTTTTTGCATGTCCATTATATGGGTAAATTATTTTGTACACTAAATATGTTTAAAACTGTTCCATTTTTTCCTATTTCAAAGTTAATTTTTGTGATGACAGTTTGCCGGGCTGAGATCCTGACAGCCTGGGCAGTTTCTGTTCTGTTTTCATCTTTAGCCATGGCAACGGCATAGTGGTAAGGTTTTTCCCAGTCTTGTAGCTAATGCCAGCATGGAGCTGAGACAAATCAGCCCAGGTGTGTTATAGGATGTACAGAGTGGAAACTTCTTATTCTCTCTGTAGCATTGACAAGCTTGGTGTTAATTATTGATTGCACAATTGTTCCCATAATGTTTAGAGCATATGAGCAAATTTGTGTAACCAAATGTTACTTTTAAGTACATAGAAGTTACCCACAGTTGAAGTCCTCTGGCTTCAAAATGGAGATATGAACATGGAAATGGAAATGACCACTCCAATTTCAACCCCCTAGGATGCGTTTACCTGAAGTGAGAAAAGTGATAGGATTTTTCCTTGTATGGATATTTCGGGGTTTACAGTTCTTTGACCTGTTGCCTTTGATGTTCAGTCACAATAACCAGTTGGCTTGGAGCTCAGTTACAATGCAATATAGCCACGAAACAGTGAAGCTTTGTGAACTAAAACTATTGTGTTAAGCTTGCTGAGTTTATCCACAAAATTAGAACTGAAAAACAGCGGCCGACCAAAGCCTGAGCTTAACATTGTTTAAGTACAACTCCAATGTAAGAATAGAACTTCTTTTACTACAAAATTTGTTGTATATAAGTAAGAAAAAGTTTCTTGGCTGTGTGGATGTGAAGGAAAAATATGCGCTCTTCTGTTTTGTGTGTTTGTTATGTGTGGTGGTGATGCGTGGACCAAAGACAGAGTGTGACTTGAAACATCTGCAGGAAAAAAAATAAAAAAACCTTAATGGTTCTTCTAAGCATAAAGTTAATGTAGTCATTTTTCATTTGCTAGAAGCATACAATATTACTTTTATTCTGCAAGAAGGGTCTTCATATGGAGTTCCAGTATAAATGAAAGGTAATTGCATAATTGCATTTTTCTTCTTCTTTGGCATGAATTGACATTCTTAGCATAAAAGTTTTTCATTTTAATGTAGATTTCCTGAGCCCCCCAAAGTTAAAGATTCATGAGCTGCCACTGGCTTACCTGTTAAAAAAAATTAATGTTAATCGGTGAATAAAGTTGTCCAATGTAATTAAGGTCTCTTAATGACAAATTCAGATCATTTACAAGTATGTTGAATGTCATTACAAAACTCAGTTAAACAACATTGAATTTATTAACATCTCTCTATTCATTAAATTAAATGAGACTTAGTCGGTTTTTGTAACACAAACATTACTTGGTAATTATTACTGGGATCAGTTTCAAGAACATTTGTTCCCATTTTCAACCCTTTATTCTGACTGAATCTCACTTCATTGGTATCAGTGATGAGGGTGGAGGTGCATCACTTGTGGAGGCATCTGGTGCTGGATCTATGAACTATCAAAGGTTGCTGTATGGTGGCAAATCAAAATTCATATAATGGTTCTTTTTCTTCAGAAGTCTTTTCTTCATGTTGTAGAAGAAAAAGAACTATATATGAACTTTGATTTGCCACCATACAGCAACCTTTGATAGTTCATAGATCCAGCACCAGATGCCTCCACAAGTGATGCACCTCCACCCTCATCACTGATGCCAATGAAGTGAGATTCAGTCAGAATAAAGGGTTGAAAATGGGAACAAGTGTTCTTGAAAGCAGTCCCAGTAAGTAATTATTAAGTGATGTTTTGGTTGCAAAAACCAACTCAAATTATGTACATTTAATATTTAACCACATCACTGTCATAAGCTTTTTTGCACATTTGCAAAATTTCAAAATGCTTTCTTCATTTACTTGTCTGAATGCATAAAAAAATGAATGAATTGTTGCATATACAAAGTTAAATATTATATTATATAATACATACAATTTTAGCAATATGTGCCAGCAGGTTTCAAAGTTGGTTTATACTAATACAAAATGTTGGGTATATGGAGAGCATATATATTTAAGTACCAACCCTCTAAGACACTACACTTGTACAGTTAAAATTTCATATACAGGTGTGAAAAAAACAATATGCATAAAATGTAAAGTAGAAAGCCATTATCAAAATAAGTATTTTGTGGAACAGAAGCAAAGCTGCTCTACACGGGTCAGCATTAAATCCCTCATGTTACAGTTCCTGTTTGTGGTGTGTGAAACAGAACTTAATACTTGAATTGATGTTAGTAATGGTATAGCCCGTTCTAGTTCAGGCTACCATTGACGGCGGTGTCACTAGTGTTGCTGTTGTCTAAAGAATATAGACTCCTGAGAGGTTACAGGGAGGTGCGTAGATTGAGTGCATGGCACAGTCCGTCATATAATGCTATAAATAGTGGGCATTTATGACCCAGAGCCAGTCAACCCAGACCTCACAAATGGCAATCCCAGACGAAACACCTGAGCCACCTGGCTCAGAGCAATAATGTGAAGTCTCAACTCTTTCATTCCTTAAAGTTAAATGCAACAACTTTCAATAATGCAAAACTTTTAAAAGTATCAAAGGTTTATCTCAAATTATTAAGCATAAATTGATATCTCTGAGTATCAAGGTCCCACCCCTTGTTAAAACAAATGTGAAAACTAAACAGTTCTCCCAAAATCTTTGAAGTAGATTAATGAAGAAACCACTTTATTTTCTAATTGGCTCTTACTTATTTTTCAGAATGTATTTTTTATACGAGGGCAGTCCAGAAAGTCCCAGACGTTTTGACCTATTGTGGCAATGAGTAGGGCTAGAGCGGCCATCTTTGTGTCAGAATGTTCCTACATTCTGTACGCATCCAGCTGTGGTAGCGTGAGGACTATGCCTTCCTTACTTTGCTCTCTGTGAGTTGTCAAAATGTGTGCTGCAATAGAAAATCCTGCCACTTGAGAATTATGATGTGTGATTAGGTTTTTGTTGGCTAAAAGCAACAAACCAATTGAAATTTATCTCAACTTTGTGATGTTTATGGGCAGGGAATAATGAGTGAAAGCCAAGTCAGGCAATGGTGTATTGATTTTAAAAATGGCCACACCAATGTTCACGATGAGGACCCCAGTGGTAGGCCTAGCCTTGTGACTGATGAACTGGCAATGAAAATCAATAACAAAATTCGTAAAAATTGTTGTTTCACAATTACAGAACTTTTGGAACAAATTTCGCAAAGTTTGGTGCACTTCATAAGTGGCGGGATTTTTTATTGCAGGGCACATGTTGACAACTCACAGAGAGCAAAGTAAGGAAGGCACAGGCCTTATGCTATCACAGCTAGATTGCATAGTGAATTTAGGAATGTTCTGACACATGGTGGCTCTGGCTACAATAGGTCAAAACATCTGGGACCTTCTGCACTGCCCTCTTAATACTGTAAAGTGGATCACGCCGTTGTATTGTATTTTTCAACTTTTAACTTAAGTACATCATTCTTCCTACTAAGATCATTCTGCACAGCAAACAAAGGATCATTGCAAAAGAACAGCAAGTAATGTTCCTCGACTTTAGTAATGCTAGCGCACACTATTACAACAGCTGTATTTCAGCAGCTAGAAGTCTTCTCTCTGTGTTGTACTCGCAGCCAGATACATCCCCCAAGAGGAGTTAATGTAAACAACTTTGGATCAAATTTAATAGGAATGCTTGTTTTCTCGCATACGTGGAACTCGTACTTGTATAGCAGACTTACAAGTGCTACCATACTCTGCACCACAGCAAAACGCATTCCTGAAACATCACAAATACCTATTAATAACATTCAAAAACTATTATCTGTCCAGCCTTAGTTCACTGTTAATGTAAACAAAAGCAACAGGCTGCAATGGTTCTGATTGGTTGTTGAACATTTTACCACTTTTCTCCATAAAAAAATAATTCATCTTAATTTGCTAAAAGAAGTGCCCAAGTATCATATCAAACTATGCAATGTTGTCGAAACAACTTGGCAAGACTTATTAATAATAAGGGCGGCCCAAGTGCTCGCATGTGGGATTTGTGGTGGACGAAGCAGCATCTGGGCAGGTTTTCTCCAGTTTCCCCCACCACTAATTCCATCAATTACTCCATCATCACCTTTCCTATCATCCATTTCGCTTGCATTTCATATCATCCACTTTCTCACGCTCATGCCTGGCTACAGGCCAACCACTTGTTCCAGGTTCTCCATTCTGTGGTTTTGTGGCATTGGCTCCCCGACAGGCTTCTGACTCCTAGGCATTTGTTTGTAAGACCTGGGGGGTGGCAGTTCTATTAATAAATGGAAAGTGGTTGAATTTTAATCATTATTCCCTTGCACAGCAATGCACATGTGATGTGCTGTTCATACATTGCAATGGGTGATTTTCAATTATCACATGGAGGGTTAGTGTACATATGTAAGCAATGGCAGAGGCATGTGATATCAGTGTAGCGAAACATAAGTGAGGAAGAACTCTAAAAATGGCAATAAAACAATTATTGTTCTTAACGAATACAATAAGTTTTGTGAAAAATACCCTACTCTTGCATTAGACAATATCCTCACTTTAATGGCCAAATTTGTTGGTGTTCAGGAAGAGATAACAATGTGGCATCTGGAGGGAATGGTGTACATTGTCGTTGACTGATTAATTATCAATTCCAGTGATGGTTCACACAGTTACGTTGCATCTGCAACTGATGACTCATCTTGAAGTAGTAGAACCACTTCCATCTTCAGATTAACTCTTCTAGGTAAGTTATTACATTAGTACAGTAAATTTGCACATGCACACAAATATTGTCAGTTGGAGTAATAGTGCATGCAATACGCCATTGAACAGCAGCTTACATTTTGTAATTTTACAAAAGAATTTCACCTTTTGTGGTGAATAACAACTCATCTACTTGTTTTATTTTCTTCTTCTCATAGCTTTAATCAACATCTGTGAAGAATGAAAGTAGATAGGTATTTACTTCCTGCCATGAGTGAAATGTAGATGTTTTTTTTTTAATTGTACAGGAGACAAACAAAGCTAAGTACCATGTGGCCCATCCACATTTAGGAATTTGAGGAATAATACATTCTGGTTTGTTAACATCGCTGGTGAACTAAGGTTGGACAGATAATACCACTACACATTAGATTAGGGATGTAATTCTAGGGTTATAAACTGTAAGCTCATATGTGCATTTTGTAATAAACTTTCAAAGATATTTTAAGGAAATTGTTGCAATATCATTCAACTATTTGTAACAGATTTTTATTTGTAATCAGTTGGAGGAAATAAAGAGTTGTTTTTTGAGTAATAAAGAGCATTTTAGCTCTGTTCTTGGGCTTCTAGAAAGGTAAGTAGAAGGATTGACTCGACATTTCAAAGATGTGCATCATCTTCATCTTCAGAGTAAACTGATAACTTGAAAGTCCAGATTCACGTATTTATAGTGCCCATGTGAAGCTAGCATCTGATTGCTTTGCATGATATTTTTTGGTCATGAAGCAACTATATTTGCTATGACTAAGCATGGACACGCACCTCAAAGAAAACTGTATATGGCGGTTATACGCCTAATGTTTCGAACTTGAGCATGGATCTGTTTGAAAACATTTTATAACATATATATTTTGAAGCACAATCTGTTGTATAAGAATATTGTTGTATTCTTCACATGTTTTTTCAGTATGTTTATGCCATCTTAAATTTTCACTGATCCAAACACCAAGAAACTGTATTTGTTTTGCTTTTCAGATTGGCTTGTCATTCAAAATGACTAAAGGTTCATATATATTTTGTTGTGTGAGGTGTAAATGCATTGCAACAGTTTTATCAGTATTGACTCTTAGATGATTTTGGTTTCAGCTGTAGTTTTATCCATTTGTGACTGCAATGTTTCAATCAACTTACTTTCTACCGTGACATTTGTATTTTTTGCATATTGAACAATGGTTTAGTTGTTTACATATAACAAAAACAACAAAGGACCCATATATATCCCATCCCAGTTTTGGTCATGCAAATGCAATATTTATACAGAGTGAATCAAAAATATTTTTACGTTTGGGTATAGATTCATATAAACATATACTCCAAAACACTTTGTTTTCGCGTTATCAATTTATTAACAGATTTCAACAGCTTTCGGGATCTAACTTAATTTATTTATCCATCATTGTTAGAAGGCTTTGGCCCATTTAACCCTATGGAGTTAGCCTTGTGTCGCCATGGCTGCTTGTTTACATTTGTCATTTGTCAGTGTGAATACATTCCCCCAGCAAGTGCTGTATACAGGGACTTCATTCAGGATACTCTCTCAGACTTATTAGAAAATGTGCCTCTTCAAATAAGAAGAAATATGTGGTTTATGCATGATGCTCTAGCGCATTTTAGTCTTATTGTTCAAAATGCACTGACAGCTGGATAGGTAGATGGGGACCAGTTCCATGGTCTGCATGTTCCCTCGACCTCAATACTTTGGATTTTTATTTTTGGGAGCACCTTAAATAATTAGTTTGTGCAGTAAACATCCCAGATGAAGAAAGTCTTAATCTATGTGTCATGGAAGCCTACACCACCAACTGGGAGTATTTGATATGTCATGTTTCGTCGTGTGCTTGCATATCTAGATGCAAGAGGAGGACATTTTCAGCATTTGCTATGAGTGGTGTTTCTGTTGGACACCTCCTACAAGTTCAAAACATCAAAAATAGAATAGGTGTCACTTAAAAATGTTTTGATTAATAAAATTTTGAGCGTAAATATATTGAAAACAAAGGATTTTGGGACATCTGTTTATATTAACATTTTTTTGTTTTGATGTCCTCAAACTCTGAAAAGTATTTCCCTACCCAGCATCATGTAAGGAAAGTCCTTACCTATACAGATCCTTGGTCCTTCACCAAAAGGCAGGTATGTATAATGATGACGCTTGGCTTTCTCTTCTTCATTAAATCGCTCAGGATCAAATTTTTCTGGATCTGGGAAATACTTTGGATCATAGTGCATTCCAAAAGTTGAAACCATGATTTGTACACCTTTCTCTATAACTGTGTTACTGCCAGGAATTGTATAATCTTCATTGCACTCACGGCTTAAGAATCCTGGAGGGTATTTTCGTAGAGTCTCTGCAAGAAAATATCACATGTTCAGATTATTTCACTTGGTTAACAGTAAATACTTTAAAAGTAATCCCCACTATGGTCAACATCAGCATAAGTATCATAGTCTACTTCATCATCAACAAAGCTATCTGTATCAAAATCACCAACACCATCATTAACTCTCATCAATATAACTGGTATAGTTAACCTAAAATAGCATCATCATCATCATCATCATCATCATAGCCATCACTAATACCATCACCATCAGCATAACTACTACAATATGGAAAGGTAAAGCCAGACTGAAAATTTAATGCCATAGCTGGGGTTTGAACCATGGATCTCCTGGTCTCTAACAAGTTGTGCTAACCACTGGGCTACCATGGCATCATGCCAACAAAGCATTAAATCCCTCAACTGACTCCTATTTTTCCCAGCAAACCACAAAGAGATCTCAAGTACTGAAAATCCCAAGCTTCATAGTTTAACCAACTATTTGGTCAATCATTGAGAATTAATTCACTACCACAGTTGGCACAAACCTGGGAAAGTAGCATTAGTAGAATTGTGAAGAACAAGAAGAAATGTAATAATACTATAAAGAATCCCAAAATTCTGGATTTTCAACCCTTTGTTGCCTGTCAGTACTTATAAGTCCTTCTTGTTTAAGTGCTACCTATATAAATAGGGTTAATTCCATGTTAAAGTAACCTTCAACCATAAAATACAAGTAATTAAAACTTTTTTATATTCTAAAAATATTAAATATTTGTAACACAATTGTAATTTTTTTTATAAAAAAAAGAACAAAATTCACACTATATAAAATGTAACCCTGTCAGCAAGATCCATGATATAGTGTTGAAACTAGTGCAGAAAAACCATTATTATAACTGAAGCACTTATATTCCCGATGCAAAACATACTGACATTATCAACATTGGTGAGTTATATTTTGCATATTATAATTAAACATAAAATAGTTATAAAAGTATGTCTGTACTTATTTTGTTTGCAACTGAAATTAGTATTATCACACTAAATGTTTTTCCTGTTATTTTAAATAGAACTGTGTGATGTTTCATCTCAAATTACAGAAAAGCAGTTATATTCTCTGTTGTTGTTATTGAATATGCCCTGGTACATGATTAATCCTTTTTAACAATATAGATTAATGGACATAAATGAATATGGCAAAATTCAGATTCAGGCTTTAAATAATCATTCCAGCTTTAAAATTACATTAGATTTGTTTTCTAATAACTAGAATTTCAAAGCATAGAAGTCCAGCATTTTTTACCCCTACTGCCACATTTAAACTTGGCATTTAAGACCGTCAATCTGATTGGCATGCAGCAGGAGGGTTAATTTCCTTTTAGAAATATGACATTCTAAAAATGTTCAGTATTGCCCTGGTAAGGATAAAATTTATGACAACCAAGCCTTACAGCATTAATATTAATAGAAAAGAAGTTATGATAACATGCATTTAGAATATCCAAATAAAGCATTAAGTTATAAATGTTACCTGAGAAAACTTTATTCAAGTAGGCCATTTCATTGATTGCTTCATAAGTAATTTTGCCACCATGCTTCTCCAGAACTGTGTCGATCTCGTCCTGTACTTGTGTTTGAATGTCATAGTTCATTGCCAGTTCATACAAACAGAAACTTACTGTGGCTGAAGTACTCTCAAAACCACCAATAAAGAAAGCAAAAGCCTGCGCCGTTACTTGATCCAGAGTAAGCGTTACATCTTCTGTAAAAATTGACACTTTATATTTAATATCTGCTCTAATATGCTGCATGTATGTCATGTAATTTATTTGCATCCAGTTATCAATTTCAAATAGATTTTGGACATGTCAGTCTTATTTTTTAGTTTATATATAATTACAAATTTCTACATTTATAGCTCATTTAAATTATACATAGCCTTATTTTTTAAATATTCTTTTAATTTACATTTAAGTTGCATTTTTGAAGTATTTGTAACAGTTTTTAATTGTAATAGTAATGCCTTATGCTAACCTCTTTCTCTGTAAGACCTTTGTTTAAATTACGTCTGTGGAAATCAAAATGTTTTCTTGTGTTGTGTTCCTGTAGTTGATAATTTTGTATTAAATTCTGTTTATCAATTATGTACAATATAGTTCTATAAACATACAGAGAATAGATAGTAAATATGTTATTATTGATCAATATCTCCCTGCATGGCTCCCTTGCTTTTAATTTGTATATCAGTCGGATGCATCTTTTTTGAAGAATAAATATTTTCTCTATTTAGTTTTTGCAGAAGAGCCCCAAAGTTTTATTCCATACACTAAGTGTGAATAAATGCAACCAAAATAAATAAGTTTCAAAATGTGTACCCCCATACATCTGAAAATACCTTAGTAGAAAAATTGATTTGCTGATGGCACTGCAAATATGATTAATATGTTCTACCAATTAGCTGATTATCGACAATTATACCTAGAAATGTATGTGATTTTACTTCCTCTATATGCCATGAAAATTCCTGTTATGCCAGCCACTTGTCCAAATGAAGGCTCTGTATTAGCATTCTTTTGTACTGGTGTTCATTTTGATCTATAATTTCCCACACACCAATAGAGCAAGAGTGGATTGATGCACCTACACTGAATTTCAACTGTTTTACATA
The DNA here is from genome assembly GCA_030762935.1 of Hymenopus coronatus. NCBI lineage: Eukaryota > Metazoa > Arthropoda > Insecta > Mantodea > Hymenopodidae > Hymenopus > Hymenopus coronatus. The sequence goes on along the minus strand of CM060897.1, from coordinate 15,150,936 downwards.
GCAACCGGCTTTTAAGACATTTCACTCTTGCTTTAGTCTATATATTCCCTTATTTCCCTTCAACGTACAAAGAAACAAGCAATAAGATAATTCTGGTAATATTTATCATCACACAGATAAAAGAGAAATGTTTTGTAAGAAAAGAAATTCATTCTCTTAGCTTGCTAAGGAGTAAACAAAAGAGAGACAAAAGAAAGATACTTCCTCTTTGACAAAAACTTAAAACTGTACCTTAAAACTGTAACCAATAACTTGGAATATCTCAAAAATAGCTAACTTACATAAAAATCTGATGTGTTACACTCCATGACTTTCTCTAGCTGCTCTACAAACCTCCTACAAAAGATTATTCTTCTTTGTATACAATACTAATTAAGATAAATATTAGCAGAATGTTCTTATTACTTAGTTCCTTATGAGTAGAAGGGAATAAGGGAATGCGCTATGCTAAAATGATTGTCAAATGTTTTAAAAGCTATCGTTATGTGATTGTCATTGCAAATCACTTCTTTGCTTGGCCAGGAGTAGAACAAAAGAAAAGCGAATACTTCCTGTCTGAGAAAAGTTTTAAGTACTTCACAATTGAAACCAATAACAAAGAATATCTCGGAAACAGTTACCTCCACAACAAAAACGTAAAGGACATAAATTGTGTGTTTTGTCGTGATGTACATTTTTTGTACAGTAAGTTTTTTTCTATCTCTTATGGTTTAGCAGTTAAGCAAAATTCGGCAAAATTCTTCCAGAGTAAAGAGGTCTTCAGAGGCTATTCGTGAAGATTTGAGATATACATTTCATTTTGGACATAAATAGCTTTAATATATGGGATTTTAATCAAAATCGTTAGAGCCATTTTTAAGAAAATCAAAATTTTTGAAATTTTTTTCCATGTAAAGGGTAGTTTGTGGTGGGGGGATTTTTGTGAAAATTTTTGTGTCGCATAAGATACTAAACCTAATATCAAGTTTGGTATTTAACAGTCTTTTCGTTTTGGGACTATGCTGTCCACAGACAGACAGACAGACACACACACACACATGGACCTTTTTTCAAAAATGCTTTTTTCGGACTCAGGGGACCCCAAAACATATATTTCCGGTGAAATTTTGGTATTGAATGTTTGGGTGCATTACAATACTTTCTCTATCCCTATGTACATTGTACATATGGGGCTAGAGAAAGTAAGAAAATGTATGACATAAATTGTGTGTTTTAATGAGATCTAGGTTTTTTGTGTAGTAGTTTTTGTCTATCTCGTATGATTTACCAGTTATACAAAAATTATGTAAAAGTCATCCAGAATGAAGATGTCTTCAGAGGCTAGAGCCATTTTTAAGAAAGTAAAGTTTTGTTGTTTTCCATGCTAGATATCTACTCACTTTTTTGTGTGATGTTCTTCACATCATCTGAATCAGGATCAACAGAACCATAGTTCTTCAACTGTATCAACAGCTGCATGAAATCATTTTGCTGGACATTATTCTTCTCTCTGTACTCCACTATATCACGCACAAGCTTTCTGAAGAAGTTGGCCATTTCATGATCTGTGTTAGAAATCCTGAACTGTTTCTTCAGAGATGGAGCTATAATAAGCAGAATGTTTTTAAGTGATTGTTTTAGATTTGGATTGAAAATCCGTGCTGCCCATTTTCTGAACTCATTATCTGGATTCCGCAGACTGTTGGATTTTACGCCAAATGCACAGGAGGCAACGATATCCATTCCAAACCGTGAGAGAGTATCTTTAATGTTAACGATTTCTTGATCCTTGTTTTCAGCTAGCACATTCATATGTGCCTGAAGTTCCTGCCCAACTTCTGCCATTGTCTGAAACATCATCTTCATTTTCCCTGAGGTAAATGTTGGACTCAGCTTGCTTCGCACATCTTTCCATCTCATTCCCTCCAGCATGAACAGATTGGATGATATTGGATCAAGTTCTTCGTCCAGTTGAAAACCATGGCTATGAAAATGATCAAAGTCTTTCACAACAACGCTCTTGATAAGGTCTGGGTCTCTTATCAAGAGTATAGGTTTATGAAACTGATAGAATCCACCATATTTTTCACCTTCTAGTTGTTTGTAAAACTCTGCGTACACTACAGGTAAGGAATCCTTTCCTAGCATGACAGTAGAAACATTGCCAAAAGGGAATGTGGGTTTGATGTATCTAACACATCTTTTCTTCCAATAACCATACTGCTTTTTGCAGTACAGGTAAATGCAGATAATAACCAGAGCAACGCCAGCGATCAAATACTGAAATAATCCCATTCTTCTGTGTTTGATGAATTCTCCTGTAACCTGCAAATGTATCAGATTTATTAAGTAAAATACACACAGCATGCAATAGATTCTTCCTTTTATTGTCTCTTTACTGCAATAATTGTTAGTCAGCCTGTGATGCATATGCTTTATCAAAATGTTATCAGAAGAGTATCTTTTTATATCTAATCTCACAACAAGATGGCACACCAGTCTTCATTTAAATGGGTTTTGCATTGTCAGCATTTTTTATTGAGCCACATACAACAAACATGACAATATCCACCACTTTTATTACCTAATTACTGATAGTGCATAGATTTAATAACGTCAGATGTACAGTTTGTAAAATGAATAACTAGACATATGAAAGGCAGATAATGCTAGTGCAGAAGTACAAATAATGCACTAAAACTAAATTACATATAATATTTTATTGTTTATTTATTTATGATAATGTCCAAATGGGCAAAAGTCGCTATAAGCGCCTGTATATAAATTGAAATGTGATATTAACAAATTACAAGTCATAATTACATAACAAAGAAAATACCACAAAAATTAAATAATGAAATATAAAAATGTTGGAAAGATAAGTACAAAATACAAATAAGCCCTTTCCAAATTTAATAAGAGTGAAACTAACTGATAAAATGATGATAAGAAGTATAAATAGCATAAAACTACTGTTTCACTAATTTTAGTTTGAATTTTATTTATTACTTTCTCTATATGTACTATGTACATAGTGTATAGAGAAGGTATTGCACTACACCCAAAAATTCGATACCGAGATTTCACTGGAAATGTATGTTTTAGGGTGCCATGTATCCAAAAAGCATTTTCAGAAAAAAGGTCCGTGTGTGTGTGTGTGTGTGTGTGTATCTGTAAACAATAGCTCAAAAACAAAAATTTGGTAAAATACCAAAGTTGGTATTTAAGTTTAGTATCTTCCAGGGATGCGACATGAAGATTTTGAGCAAAATTCCCCCACCCCAAACTACCCTTTACATGAAAATTTTGAATTTCTCAAAAATGGCTCTAACGATATTGATTAAAATTTTGTGTATTAAAGATATTTACCTGGAAAATAAAATGCATATCTTGAAATTTCTGGGAATAGCCTCTGAAGAGTACTTTATTCTGGATGAATTTTACGGAATTTTGCATAACTGCTAAACCATAAGAAATGGACAAAAACTTGTCTCACAAAAATGTATAGCACGTTAAAACACACAATTTATGTTATATACATTTTTTTCATAATAAGACTAGTTCTGCTAATTTTTTCTCAATTAGCATGAAGTAAATAGAAGCATAAGCTTTTCAACAATACTTTGTTGCAGAGATATAGAAAAAGTCATATGAATGGAACACATCAGATTTTTACTTTCTCTATATGTACTATGTACACAGTGTATAGAGAAGATATTGCACTCCACTCAAAAATTTGATACTGAGATTTCACCGGAAATATATGTTTTAGGGACCCCTGTATCCAAAAAAAAGCATTTTCAGAAAAATGTGTGTGTGTGTGTGTGTGTGTGTGTGTGTGTGTGTGTGTGTGTGTGTCCGTCTGTTCCGTGTGTCTGTGAACAAGATAACTCAAAAACGAAAAGTCGGTAAAATACCAAACTTGGTATTTAAGTTTAGTATCTTCCAGGGATGCGACACGAAGATTTTGTGAAAAATCCCCCCACCCCAAACTACTCTTTACATGGAACTTTTTTCGAAATTTTTATTTTCTCAAAAATGGCTCTAACGGTTTTGATTAAGATATCATATATTAAAGATATTTACTTGACATATAAAATGTAAAATAAGAACTAAAGCTTTCCTGGCGACGTGTTAATTCAAAATCTTCTCGGGCTTCTAGCCAGGTAAAAACTTGGCCAAGTTTTTACCTGGCTAGAAGCCCGAGAAGATTTTGAATATAAAATGTAGTATACTTTAATTTTCTGGGAATAGCTACTGAAGCTTACTTTACTGTGGATGAAATTTACGGAATTTTGCATAACTGCAAAACCGTAAGAGATAGATAAAAACTTACTACACAAAAAATGTAGAGCACTTAAAACACACAGTTTGTATAAACTTTTTTTCATGGAGTTGATCCTTTTTTTTTTTTTTTTTTTTTTTTTTAAGCTTTAAAAACCTTGTCAACTCCTATCCATACATACAAAGGAACTTTAGTCACATAGCAATTACTTTAACCTATGGTACTCCCTTATTTCGCTTCTACTTACAAGGAAGCAAGTAATAAGAATATTTCTGCTAATGTTTATCTAGATTAACATGATACAGAAAAAAAATAATCTTTTGTAAGAATAAAAAGTAAATTCCGGGCTCCGTTGGCTAGAGTTATAGCCTGCTAGGAGTCATATTCTCTGAAGATGCCCGACGGAGCTATGGGCGAAACGTCAAATGGGACCGCATCGACTCGACCGCGGCCTACAAGCCCTGAATGTACTTTTTATTGGATTAACGCCGGCCGTGAAAGCATAAAGTATGTACTTTGTAGGAATAGTTTGTTTGCAAAAGAGATAGAGAAAGTCTTATGAATGTATTAATTTCAATGTATTCTTCATATTACAAATTCTAATCTAAGTGTAATGATTGCGCGCGCACGCACACAGACACATCTTTTGTTTTAATACATACACAGAGGCAAATCGTGAGGTCTGATCATGACGAATCAGTGGTTTACAAAAAGTACTATTTTACCTGTTTTTATGCAGAAGATGCTTGCTGACCTGAGGTCTGTGTCCTGCGCTGACCTGACAGTCAGTCTCGCCTGAAGCCGGGTGAATCGCTCATTATGACGATGACGTAATGTGGGTTAGGCAGCAGATAAACTGACCTTGAACGGAAACATCCGCACAGGAAAACCAACAAAACTTTATGTTCGGCTTGGGCTGGGCTGGGCCACTTTTATGGCGTGGGTTTCTCGCGGAAGGATTTTATCTGCTTCATTTTGTCGATTAGATAGCATTTTGATGATCAGTATGCAATAGTTCCAGCATTTGTCACTATTTCAATACCTGGGTACTTTTATTGGTAATTATAGAGAACTTGGGCCCCTCTAGAAATTAAACTAATTGTGGTTTGACTGTAAGTTTGATTTATACTTGTTACGTTTTCACCAATTTTTTTTTTTTATCGGAAAAGCTCCGTAATTAAGGTAAACGCTAATTTATTACGTGCGCGTAACGATCCTTTTTTGTGAATATTTATGAAGTATGCTGCCTAGAATATAAATAAAGAAGTCTTGTAGTACTTTTGCAATGTAAATATATAATAATACTACACATTAAAGTGCCTAAAACCTGAGTTTCACTGTCGGCGGCAGGCGAACAGTGTTGTGGAATGCAACACCGGCATATGTCGCTAGACGCTGTGCTGATGTATGACAAGTATGTTTCACGCAGATACAGCTGTTCAGTGAATTTTATTGTGCAGAACTTCGGCCACTCTAAAATCGAATGAAACTAAGTGCGATTGATTGACTTTGTATTTATGATGACAATTTCAAAGGCTGTGGATTTCAAATTTAGCGCAAGGTTAGGTTCCAATCCGTTTAGGTTAGTGTGTGTATATAAATTTATGTTTCTAATTTTATATCGTGGTAGTACCTCATTATCGATATTTCCAACAACTCCTAACAGCGCAATGGATACAACATTAGTTTTTTAAACCATCTCCCCACCCATAATCCCTCTCTAACCACACCGGTCTCGTTAGAGTGCAAAACTGGCATAAGTCGCAGCGGAGAGATGTAGCGGCCCAACTTGTAAATAATTACCCTTTTATTTTTTCGTCATTAGAACCGCTTTGTGGTTACTTACTGGTATAATGGTGTAATGGTTACCATGCTAATTTCATATGCCCAAGGGCGCGGGTTCAAACCCGGCGGAGGACGATGGATTTTTTTCGGGCGTAAAAATGCTTAGCATGGCTTCCTTCGGAAGGGAAGTAAAGCCGTTGATCCCGTGTCGTAGATTTACGGCACGTAAAAGAATCTCAAGCCTGATAGAGAGGCCTCTGCGCAAAATTAAGCAGTCTTTCACGCCCAATTTAGAATGGGACACTGAGGACCACAGTAGTTAAAGAGCGTCCATAAATAACACGCCATTTTTTTTTATTTCTTACTGGTGTATTACAAACGTTTAGGGCCCTAAGCCGCAAAGCGTAGCCGGGGGATATTTTCTATAAGTAGAGGAGTATAGCCGTTGCCGCCGAAGGCCGCTACGGCACAATGACGACAGGGCGCGTAGCCAAGATATCTGTGAAGCTAAAATCCCAATGATCCCAAGAATTACTTTGGCAATTTGGCGATATTTCACATTGAACAAAGTTAATGTTTTCAACACTTTCAAATATGCATCGCCATTATTTAAACTACTTCTTAAGACCGTTGTGTGTACGTATGAGTGCTCCAACCATCGAATAGCTTTACTCCGCATTTGTTGTTCGTTTAGGCACGGTGAACCTCATGAAATATGTAGTAAAGGTTCCTTGAATCTATACAAGCTTTCATAATAAAAAAAGCTGATGTGATCCATTTACATGACTTTATCTACATCGCTGCAAAAACATATTATTAAAAAGCTTATGCTTCTATTTACTTCATGCTAATCGAGAAAAAAAAAATAGCAGAAATAGTCTTACTTGCTTTCCTGTGAATAGGAGCGAAATAAGGGACTACCATAGGTTAAAATGATAGTCAAAAGCTGGTTGCTATGTGAATGAAGTTCCTTTGTTTGTATGGACAGGAGTTGACTAAGTCCTGTGGGAGAAAACTATAAGTTTTTTAAGCTGAAACCAAAAACAAGGAATATCTAAAAAAACGATCAGCTCCACAAAAAATGTATATAACATAAATTGTGTGTTTTAAAGTGCTCAGTAAGTTTATGTCCATCTCTTACGGTTTGATAATTATGCAAAATTCCGTAAAATTCATCAGAATAAAGTAGTCTTCAGAGGCTATTCCCAGAAAATTCAAGATATACATTTTATTTGTCATGTAAATATCTTTAATATACGATATTCTAATCTAAATCGTAGCAGCCATTTTTTAGAAAATCAAAATTTTCGAAAAAAGTTCCATGTAAAGGGTAGTTGGGGGTGGGGGATTTTCTTGAAAATCTTCGTGTCGCATCCTTGGAGAGTACCACACCTAAATACCCAGTTTGGTTTTTAAAGGACTTTTTGTTTTGAGCTATGCTGCCCCCCCCCCACACACACACATACGGACATGTTTCTAAAAATGATTTTTGGATTCAGGGGGTCTCAAAACATGTACTTCCGGTGAAATCTCGGTATCGAATTTTTGGGTGCATTACAATACTTTCTCTACACACTATATGCATAGTACGTGTAGAGAAAGTAAAAATAGCAGAAATTGTCTTATTACTTCCTTTCTTGTAAGTAGAAGGGAAATAAGGAAGTACCATAGGCTAAATCGATGGTCAAATCTTTTAAAAGCTGGTTGCTATGTGACGGGAGCTCCTTTGTTTGTATGGACAAATTCTCGTATATGAAAAGTATAAGTATTTTAAAGCTGAAACTAATAACAAGGAATATCTAAAAACAGTCAACTCCACGATAAAAATGTATATAACATAAATTGTATGTTTTAACAAGCTCTACATTTTCTGCTATGTAACGGTTTACCAGTTACGCAAAATTCATCCATTGTAAACATTTCTTCAGAGGCTATTCCCAGAAAATTGAAGATATACATTTTGTCATGTAAATATCTTAAAAATAAGAGATTTTAATCAAAATCGTTAGAGCCATTTTTGAGAAAATCAAAATTTGCCATGTAAAGGGTAGTTGTGGTGGGGGGATTTTCTTGAAAATCTTCGTGTCGTATCCTTGGAAGATACCAAACCTAAATACCAAGTTTGGCATTTAACGGTCTTTTCGTTTTTGAGCTATGCTATCCACAGTGACACACACGCGCACACGGGCCTTTTTCTAAAATACCTTTTTAGGATTGAGGGGAGGGCCAAAAACAGTTATTTCCAGTGAAATCTCGATGTCGACTTTTTGGGTGCATTACAATACCTTCTCTATACACTATGTACATAGTACGTGTAGAGAAAATAAAAGTCCTTTTAGAAAAATGTCCGCATGTGTGTGAGTGTATGTGAGGGCAGCATACCTCAAAATCGAAAATTCCGTTAAATACCAAACTTGATATTTAAATTCAGTATCTTCTAAGATGCGACAAGAAGATTTTCAAGAACATCCCCCACTCTCAACTACCCTTTACATGGAAAAAAATTTCGAAAAGTTTTATTTTCTCGAAATGGCTCTAACGATTTTGATTAAAATCTCTTATATTAAGGATGTTTACATTGTAAATAAAATGTATATCTTGAATTTTATGCGAATAGCCTCTGAATACATATTTATTCTGGATAAATTTTGCGGAATTTTACATAACTGGTAAATCGTAAGAGATAAACAGAATCTTATTTAACAAAAATGTAGAGCTTGTTAAACCTACAATTTATGTTATATAGCTTTTTTTTTTCGTGGATTTGAACGTTCTTAAAATATTCCTTTTTATTGGTTTCAGTTTTAAAATACTTTTTCTCTTACGGGAACTTGTCAACACCTGGCTACACAAAGAAACAGATTTCAATCCAAGAGTAACCACATTTGACTCTTTGTGTATTCCCGCATTTCCCTTCATTTTGTATGGAACTAAGTAATAAGACCGTTTCTGCTAATGCTTATCTCGATTAGCTTGAAGTAGATAGAAGAATAAGCTTACTAACAATAGTTTGTTACAGAGATGTAGAGAGTCATGTGAATGGAGCACATAAGATTTTTTACTTTCTCTACACGTAATGTGCACATAGTATACAGAAAAGGTATTGATTGCACTCCACCCAAAAATTCGATACCGAGATTTCACCGGAAATATATGTTTTAGGGTCCCGTGTATCCAAAAAAGGTATTTTCAGAAAAAGGTCTGTGTGTATGTGAGTGCGTTCGTGTGTCTGTGAACACGATATCTCCTAAAAAGAAAAGTCGGTAAAATACCAAATTTGATATTTAAGTATAGTATTATCCAGAGATGAGACACGAAGTTTTGAGAAAAATCCCCCTCCCCAAAGTATCCTTTACATAAAAAAGATCGAAAATTTAGATTTTTTCAAAAATGGCTCTAACGATATTGATTAAAATACCGTATATTAAAGATATTTATATATCAAATAAAATGTATATCTTGAACTTTGTGGGAATAGCCTCTTTATTCTGAATGAATTTTGCTGAACTTTTGAGTACCTGGTAAACCGTAAGGGATAGACAAAACCTTGTTTAGCTTATGTTATATACATTTTTACTTTCTCTAGCCCCGTATGTACAATGTATTCCACCAAAAAATTCGATACCGAGATTTCACCGGAAATATATGTTTTAGGACCCCCTGTATCCAAAAAAAAAATCATTTTCAGAAAAAGGTCCGTGTGTGGCGTGTGTCTGTGAACAGATAACTCAAAAACGAAAAGTAGCTAAAATACCAAACTTGGTATTTAAGTTTAGTATCTTCCAGGGATGCGACAGAAGATTTGGAAGAAAATCCCCCCACCATAAACTACCCTTTACATGGAACTTTTTTTCGAAAATTTTGATTTTCTTAAAAATGGCTCTAACGATTTTGATTAAAATGTCGTATATTAAAGATATTTACCTGACAAATAAAATGTATGTCTTGAATTTTCTGGAAATAGCTTCTAAAGACCTGTTTATTCTGGATGAATTTCGCTTAATTTGGCAAACTAGTAAACCGTAAGAGATAGACAAAAACTTACTCTACAAAAAATGTAGATCTTGTTAAAATACACAAGTTATGTCATATACATTTTTCTCGTGGAGTTTACCGTTTTCGAGGTATTCATTGTTATTAGTTTCAGTTGTGAAGTATTTATACTTTTCTCAGACGGGAGTGTCCGTTTTTCTTTTGTTCTACTCCTGACCAAGAAAAGAAGCGATTTGTTTTGACAATCGCATGGCGACAGCTTTTAAAACATTTGTCTATCGGTTTAGCCTAGTGTATTCCCTTTTCTTCCTACTTATAAGGAACTAAGTAACAAGAACATTGTGCTAATGAGTCACTCGATTAGCAAGGTATAGCAAGAAGAATAATCTTATGTAAGAAGTTTGTAGAACAACTAGAGAAAGTCATGTGAGCGTAACACATGACCTTTTTTTTTTCCTTGAGTTGACTGTTTCTGAGATATTCGTTGTTATTGGTTTCAGTTTTAAAATAGGTAAAACTTCTCTCATGTGGAACTTGTCAGCTCCTGGCCATGCAAAGAGCGGATTTCAATCCCATAGCAACGACATTTTAAAACATTTGACTGTCGGTTTAGCCTAACGTATTTCCTTATTTCCCTTCTACCTATAAGGACCTAAGTAATAAGATCGTTTCTTCTAATGCTTGTCTCAATTAGCATGAAGTATATAGAAGAAAAAGCTTATTAACAATAATTTGTTACAGAAATGTAGAGAAAACCATGTGAATAGAACACATCAGATTTTTTTACTTTCTCTATACGCAATATGTACATAGAGTATAGAGAAGATATTGCACTCCACCCAAAAATTCGATACCGAGATTTCACCGGAAATATATGTTTCAGGGTCCCCTTTATCTAAAAAAAGAATTTTCGGAAAAAGGTCCGTGTGTGTGTGTCCGTGTGTCTGTGAACACGATAACTAAAAAACGAAAAGTCGGTAAAATACCAAACTTGGTATCTTTCAGGGATGCGACACGAAGATTTTAAGAAAAACCTCCCCAACCCCAACTACCCTTTACATGGAACTTTTTCAAATTTTTGATTTTCTCAAAAATGTCTCTAACGATTTTGATTAAAATATCGTATATTAAAGATATTTACCTGACAAATAAAATGTACATTTTGAATTTTCTGGGAATAGCCTCTGAAAACTACTTTATTCTGGGTAAATTTTACGGAATTTTACATAACTGCTAAACCGTAAGAGATGGACAAAAATCTACCACACAACAAATGTAGAGCACTTTAAAACACACAATTTATGCTTTATACATTTTTTTTGTGGAGTTGATTGTTTTTCAGATACTCCTTGTTTTTGGTTTCAGCTATAAAAAACGTACTTTTCTCATACAGGACTTTGTGAACTGGTGTCCATACAAACAAAGGAACTTCACATAGCAACCAGCTTTTGACTACCACTTTAACCTATGGTACTCCCTTTTTCTTCTTCTACTTACAAGGAAACAAGTAATAAGACTATTTCTGTTATTTTTTTCTCGAGAGCATGAAGTAAATAGAAGCTTTTTAACAATAATTTGTTGCAGATATGTAGAGAAAGTCATGTGGATGGAACACATCAGATTTTTTTCTGATTAGCATGAAGTAAATAGAAGTATAAGTTTTTTAAGAATAATTTGTTGCAGAGTTGAAGAGAAAGTCATGTGAAAGTACACATCAGATTTTCTGCCATTGCACTCATCTGCCCTCTACCAAGGAGATACGATGATGCCTCGCCTCTATAGCGAGAATGTCATCTTGCGGCGAATGCATGAAATCATGGTGTATGCATGATGTAGTTGACAACTGTGTCTACAGATGGCGGTATAAGTCTCGAATTAGCTAGCGATGCGGAGGCCATGGCGGCCACCAGGGACGGGCTGGAGCTGGTATGTAAATATAATGAATTTGTTAATCTGTCAATGAAAGTTTTGCTGTTTTATATGTATAATTGTGGTTTTTATAAGCCCTTGAATATTCTAAGAACATTTACACAGCTGGAAGCTTGTTAGTTATGCTGCGAAGGATAAGTGTTTTGACGTTTGTTTGTGTACTCTCTCTGCTATGTAATTTTTTTCGATTGCGAATATCTGGCGAAGACAAAATGACCTTATCAATAATGATAATAAACGTTGCATTCATATGCAGTTGTGCAGCTGTTAATAATGATACTTGCGTTTTAAGTATGCTTTCATTGCAATATAAACAGAATTCGGGAGAATCTATGTACATCCTTTCACCGGTTACGGTTTTTTGTTGATGTTTACATCTGTAGGATAACAATACTTTCACTACAGAAATAAATTAGCTGCAATTTTAGGCTTAATAGTAAATTCGACTTCCACAAATTTTACCATTTTCGTTTTGTTGTTATTTAATAGATAAACAAACGCAATCGTAAGCGAAAATCACACACTAAATATAGGGAGCTGGTTTTTGCACCTTGAATGTTGCTAGGCACTTAATCAAAACAAAGATTTAATTCTGACTTCAGCAATCGATGAATTTATATACCGAAATGATTACTGCGGACAAAGGGAGAAGCTATTCTCAAACAAGAGCAATGGATTGGTGATTATGAAACTAAACTTATAAATTGAATTATTGTTTGGACGATGTTAAAATGTAGATATGATGTAATTAAAATAATTTAATTTAATTTTCAAATCTTAAGGTAATAGCTTTTCAAAACCTGTAAACATTCTACAGAAAATGTTGGCTTTATTGGAAAGTGAAGCCATTAATTATTTTCTCTACACGTACTATGTACATAGTGTATAGAGAAGCTATTGTATTGCACCCAAAATTCGATACCGAGATTTTGCCGGAAATGTAGGTTTTGGGACCCTCTGAATAAAAAAAAAAGCATTTTTAGAAAAAGGTCTATGTGTGTCTGTGGGCAGCATAGCTCAAAAATAAAAAGTACGATAAATACTAAACTTTAATTTTAAGTTCAGTATTTCCCAAGGATGCGACACAAAGATTTTCAAGAAAATCCCCCACACCAACTACCCTTTACATGGAAACAATTTAGAAAATCCTAATTTTCTCAACATGGCTCTAACGATTTTAATTAAAATATCTTATATGTCATATTTTTATGACAAACAAAATGGTTATCTTCAATTTTCTGGGAATAACCTCAAGGCTTCTTTATTCTGGATGAATTTTCAGAATTTTGCGTAACTAGTAAACCGTAAGAGATACACAAAACTTATTTCACAAAAAGTGTAGATATACTTAAAACACAATGCATATAGTGGTTAGATAAAGTATTGTATTGCACCCAAAAATCCATGTCGCGATTACACCGGAAATATATGTTTTGAGGTACCTGAGTCCGCAAAAACATTTTTAGAAAAAAGGCCGTGTGTGTATGTGGGCGTGCGTGGGCAGCGTAGCTCTGAAACGAAAAGTCTGTTAAATACTACATTTGGTATTTAAGTTAAGTATCTTCCAAGGATGTGACACGGAAATTAAAAAAAAAAAAAAAAAAAAAAAAAAAAATACCCTTTACATGGAAAATTTTTTGAAATTTTTGTTTTTATCAAAACTGGCTCTAACAGTTTTTATTAAAATATCGTACATAAAAGATATTCACATCACAAATAAAATGTATATTTTTAATTTTCTGAGAATAGCGTCTGTACAGCTGTGAATTTTCCATAATTTTGCATAATGGTTAAACCGTAAGAGATAGCCAAAGCTTACCGCACAAAAAATGTAGATCTTGTTAAAAAACATAGCTTATGCACATAACTTTTTACTTTCTCTATACGTGCTATGTACATAGTGTATAGAGAAGGTATTGCATTGTACCCAAAAATTCGACACCGAGATTTCACCGGAAATATATGTTTTGAGACCACCTGAATCCAAAAAAAGCATTTTTAGAAAAATGTCCGTGTGTGTGTCTGTGGGCAGTATAGCTCAAAAGACCGTTAAATACCAAACTTGGTATTTAAGTTCAGTATCTTCCAAGGATGCTACACGAAGATTTTCAAGGAAAGCCCCCCACCCCAAGTACCCTTCACATGGAAAAATTTTCGAAAATTTTGATTTTCTAAAAAAATTGCTAACGATTTTGATAAAAATGTCATATATTAAAGATATATACTTGACAAATAATATGTACATCTTGAATTTTTTGGGAATAGCCTCTGAAGACTACTTTAAACCGGATGAATTTTACGGAATTTTGTGTAACTGGTAAACCGTAAGAGATAGACAAAAACCACGCAAAAAATTTAGATCACATTAAAACACACAATTTATGTTATATACAATTTTTTCGTGGAGTTGATAGATTTTTAGATATTCCTTGTGTTTTGTTTCAGCCTTAAAAACTTATACTTTTCTCATACAGGAATTTGTCAACTCGTCAACTCGTGTCCATACAAACAAAGGAACTTCAGTCACATAGCAACCAGCTTTTGCTATCATTTTAACTTATGTTACTCCCTTATTTCGCTTCTGCTTACAGAGAAAATGGAAATGACCTGTTATTTATGGACGCTCTTTAACTGCTTTGGTTCTCTATATTGGGCGTGAAAGATCGCTTAATTTTGCTCAGAGGCCTCTCTTATCAGGCTTGAGGTTCTTTTACGTGCCCTAAATCTACGGCACGGGACCCACAGCTTTACTTCCCTTCCGAAGGAAGCCATGCTAAGGATTTTTACGCCCGAAAAAATCCATCGTCCTCCGTCGGGTTTGAACCCGCGACCTTGGGTATATGAAGTTAGCATGGTAACCATTACACCACGGAGGGCGAGAAGCAAGTAATAAGACTATTTCTGCTAATTTTTTCTAACTTGGCATGAAGTAAATAGAAGCATAAACTTTTTAACAACAATTTGTTACAGATATATAGAGAAAGTCATGTGCATGGATTACATCCAATTTTTCTAGTGGAGTTCATCGTTTTCCAGATATTCTTTGTTATTGCTATTAATTTTAAAGCAGAACTTTTCTCAACCAGTGCCCTGCAAAGTGAACCGAACCTCAATTGTTTCACATTGCGACCAACTTTTAAAAGATTGACAATCGCTTTAGCCTAATGGATTCCCTTCTACTTACAGGGAAACAATAATAAGAAATATTGTACCAGTGTTTATCTCAATTAGCATGATGCAAATAAAAGAATAGTCTTTAGTTTGTATATGGAACAGCTAGAGAAAATAATGTGAATGGAACGCATCAGACTTTTTGTTGTTTTCCCCTTTTACTTTCTCTACACGTACTATGTACAGAGAAGGTATTGTAATGCACCCAAAAATTCCATAGCGAGATTTCACCGGAAATACATGTTTTGGGTCCCCTGAATACAAAAAAAGCATTTTTGGAAAGAGGTCCGTGTGTGTACGTGGTGTGTGTGCTTATGGACAGCATAGCTCAAAAACGAAAAGACCGTTAAATACCAAACTTGGTATTCAAGTTTGGTATCTTCCAAGGGTTTGACACGAAGATTTTAAAAAAAATCTCCCCACCCCCAACTACTCTTTACATGGAACATTTTTCGAACATTTCGATTTTATCAAAAATGGCTATAGCGATTTTGATTAAAATCTCTTATATTAAACATATTTACCTGACAAATAAAATGTATAATTTGAATTTTCTGGGAATAGCCTCTGAAAACTACTTTATTCTGGATGAATTTTACTAAATTTTGCATAACTGCTAAATCGTAAGAGATGGACAAACACTTGCCACATATCAATGTAGAGAACGTTAAAACACACAATTTATGTTATATACGGTTTTTTTTTTTTTTTCGTGGAGTTATCGTTTTTGAGATATTCCTTGTTTTTTATTTCAGCTTTAAAAAACTTATACTTTTTTCATACAGTAATTTCTCAACTCCTGTGCACACAAACAAAGGAACTTCAGTCACATAGCAACCAACTTTTGACTATCACTTTAACCTATGGTACTCCCTTATTTCGCTTCTACTTACAAGGAAGCAAGTAATAAGACTGTTGCTTCTAATTTTTTCTCGTTTCTATTTGTAGTACTTAGAAGCATGAGCTTTTTAACAGTAATTTGTTACAGAGATGTAGAGAAAGCTATGTGAATGGAGGACATCAGCTTTTTTTTAAAAAAAAAAAACACACACACACAGACAGACAGTTGAGACATTAGCATGGTAATAAAATGCATTGATGCATGAAGACGTGTTGAATTTCCAATATTTTAATCTGTGCTCTTTGAAATGGTAAATAACATTTTCTCATGCGGCATACATACATATATAGAACTGTGGTTTAAACATTTGACTGTCGTATCAACACAAAGCGTGTGATCTAGAACTTTTGGTAATGATTGAAATCATTTGCTTCTGGCAAACAGGAAACTCAATAGAAATGTGAATTTCTGATCGAATAATTGTTGAGTAGCTATGAATGATGGATAGAAAATGGAAATGGTGTGTTATTTATCGACGCTCTTTAACTGATGTGGTTCTCAGCGTCCCATTCTATACTGGGAGTGAAAGACCGCTTAATTTTACTTAAAGCCTCTTTTTTCATCCGTGAGCTTCTTTTACGTGCCGTAAATCTACGACACGGGACCAACGGCGTTACTTCCCTTCCGAAGGAAGCCATGCTAAGCATTTTTACGGCCGAAAAAATCCATCGTCCTCAGCCGGGTTTGCAGTTTGTACCCGTGATCATGAATACCATTACACACGGGGGGGGGGGCGACAAAAAAAATATCTGATATGTTACACTCATATGACTTTCTCTAGCTGCTCTACAAAGTTCTTATAAAAGATTATTCTTCTTTCTACACAATGTTAATGGAGATAAACTTTAGCAGAATACACTAGGCTAAACTGATAGTCAAATGTTTTAAAAGCTGTCGTTAACCGATTGTCATTGCAAATCGCTTCTTTGCTTGGCCAGTAGTAGAACAAAAGAAAAACAGACACTTTTCTGTCTGAGAAAAGTTTAAGTACTTCACGATTGAAAACCCAATAACAAGGAATATCTCGGAAAGTTTACCTCCACAACAAAAACGTAAAGGACATAAATTGCGTGTTTTGACGAGATCTACATTTTTTTTGTGTAGTGAGTTTTTGTCTATCTCTTACGGTTTTTGGAGTTCGGCAAAATTCATTAAGAATAAAGGGGTCTTCAGAGACTATTCTCAGAAAATTAAAGATATATACGTGTTTTATTTGGGATGTAAATAACTTTAATATACGGGATTTTAATCAAAATCGTTAGAGCCATTTTTTAAGAAAATCAAAATTTTCGAAAATGTTTCCATGTTAAGAGTAGTTCGTGGTGGGAAGGATTTTCTTGAAAATCTTCGTCTCGCATCCTTGGAAGATACTAAACATAAATACCAAGTTTGGTATTTAATGCTCATTTCGTTTTTGAGTTATGTTGTCCACAGATACACACACGGACCTTTTTGTAAAACTGCTTTTTTCGGACTCAGGGGACCCCAAGACATATATTTTCGGTGAAATCTCGGTATCGAATTTTTGGGTGGAATGCAAAAGATACTTTTCCATCCCTATGTAGTACATTGTACATATGGGGCTACAGAAAAAAAATCTGATGTGTTCCATTCACATGACTTTCTCTACATCTCTGCAACAAATTATTGTTAAAAAGCTTATGCTTCTATTTACTTCATGCTAATCGAGAAAAAATTAGTAGAAATGGTCTTATTACTTGCTTCCTTGTAAGTAGAAGCGAAATAAGTGAGTACCATAGCTTAAAGTAATAGTCAAAAGCTGGTTGCTATGTGACTGAAGTTCCTTTGTTTGTATGGATAGGAGTTGACAAATTCCTGTATGAGAAAAGTATAAGTTTTTTTCAAAGCTGAAACCAAAAACAAGGAATAACTAAAAAAAAAAAAAATCAACTCCACGAAACAAATGTTTATAATATCTCCTTTTTTTTTTTTTTTTTTGTAACTTTTTCTCCATCTCTTACGGTTTAACAGTTATGTAAAATTCCGTAAAATTCATCCGGAATAAAGGTTTTCAGAGGCTATGCCCATCTACTTGTTTGAAAATGAATGAATGCGCGATTCACATCTTGTTTTTTCCACCCTGTGTCCACAGGTCTGCAGATTTTTTCGACCTTTAATACCAGTGGGTTTAGATGCATGACGTCATTATTAGATCAGCGAGTCCCTTGTTTCAAAGGGGAGGTGCGGAATTGAACCTTCGGCTGCATGCTTTGATTACCGACTTAGTAAACGAATTATATATTTTTTATCATTATTTTTAAGAGTTGCAAATAAATTCATTTGAATTCATAATAACTTCTGATTTATTTGTTTATCAGATTGTTTTATTTTTACTTTCTCTACACGTACTATGCATTAGAGAAGGTATTGCATTCAGAATTCGATACCGAGAAGTTTTGGGACCTTATGAACTTAAAAAAAAAAAATTCTAGAAAAATGTCCGTGTGTATCTGTCTGTGGACAGCGTAGCTCAAAAACGAAAATTCTGTTAAATACCAAACAAGGTATTTAAGTTTAGTATCTTCCAAGGATGCGACACGAAGAATTCCCCCACTGTAAAACTACCCTTTACATGGAAAAAATTTCGGAAATTTGATTTTCTCAAAACGGCTCTAACAATTTTGATTAAAATACCGTACATTAAAGATACTGACGGGTCATATAAAATGTATATTTTGAATTTTCTGGGAATAGCCTCTGAAGACTATTGTATTCTGGATGAATTTTGTATAACTAGCAAAATACCTTGTTATTGGTTTCAAATTTGAAATATACTTTTCTAACTGAGGAAGTGTCCGCTTTTACTTTCTCTATAAGTACTATGTACATAGTGTGTAGAGAAGGTATTGTATTGCACCCAAAAATTATATATTGAGATTTCACCGGAAATACATGTTTTGAGACTCCCTGATTCCAAAAACATCATTTTTAGGAAAAATGTCCGTGCGCGCGTGTGGGTATGTGTGTGTGTGTGTGTGTGTGTGTGTGTGTGTGTGTGTGTGTGTGTGAAAATTGTAGTTTTCTCAAAAATGGCTCTAATGGTTTTTGTAAAATACTTTATGTTTAAAACATGTTTATGGCAAACGAAATATATATTTTGAATTTTCTGGGAATAGCCTCTGAAGACCTCTTCCTTCTGAATGAGTGCGGTACCGAAGCCTCCTGGACCCTTAAAGGCCCCTAATTACATAGCCCCCAAGCCTAAGGGTCGAAACAGGTAACAGTTGCAGTTTGGTGTTTATAATATTTGATTATTATATTAGTTTTGATGGTCTTTCACACATAGATCTTCCGTAGCTTTTCTGTTCAGATCACAAAGTACTTTCTGTTTCTGAATTTTGTCACTAGGTGGTGCTGGTCCTCTTGAATATCCAGGACATCTATTTCTTCAGTGGAAAAGGTTTTAATAAAACGTTTGCAACTTTTAACATTGCACGTCCATCGCGCTACCCCACCTTGTAAACACTTGAGTGTAGACTTCCTTCCTATCCTACTCCCAGTAATTTGTCGTACACTGAAAGAAATCATATAAAAAATTAGGCGTACTCATCCCACCCCACCTGCTGACTAATTACACCGTTTTTTTTTTAAATAGTACCGGAGTCCTGATCTGTATCCCCGTTTACATCCCCCCCCCTAAGTTTAGTGTATGATTACTGTTCCTTTTACACAAACATATACACATTGCACAAACATATAATACCCAAGGCGGGACTCGAACCCACGAAGCACCAAAGCTAGACGCATTAGCGAGCGCGGCCATGGGGACCGGCAGGCTTGGGGGTTGTTACTGTTAAGCTTACCTGGGCTCGGGAGGCTTCGGTCCTGCGCCCTTTTGAATAACTTTAGAAAAAATCTGATGTGTTCCATTCACATGACTTTTTCTACCTCTCTGCAACAAAGTATTGTTAGAAAGCTTATGCTGCTATTTACTTCATGCTAATCGAGAAACAATTATAACAGAAATAGTCTTATTACTTGCTTCCTTGTAAGTAGAAGCGAAATAAGAGAGTACCATAGGTTAAAGTGATAGCCAAAAGCTGATTGCTATGTGTTCCTTTGTTTGTATGGACACGAGTTGACAAATTCCTGTATGAGAAAAGGTATAAGTTTTTCAAAGCTGAAACCAAAAACAAGGAATATCTCAGAAACGATCAATTCCACGAAAAAAATGTATACAACATAAATTGTGTGCTTTAATGTGCTCTGCACTTTTTGTATGGTAAGATTTTGTGCATCTCTTACGGTTTAGAAGTTATGCAAAATTCCGTAAAATTCATCCAGAATAAAATAGTCTTCAAAGGCTATTCCCAGAAAATTCAAGATATACATTTTATTTGTCAGGTAAGTATCTTTAATATACGATATTTTAATCAAAATTGTTTGAGCCATTTTTGAGAAAATAAACATTTTCGAAAAAAGTTCCATGTAAACGGTAGTTGGGGGTGAGGGGATTTTTTTTTTCAAAATCTTCGTGTCGCATCGTTGGAAGATACCAAACTTAAATACCAACTTTGGATTTAACGGTCTTTTCGTTTTTGAGCTATGCTGTCCACAGTCACACACATGGATCTTTTTCCAGAAATGCGTTTTTTGGATTCAGGGGGACCCAAAACATGTGTATCTCGGTATCGAATTTTTGCGTGCATTACAATACCTTTTCTGTACACTGTGCACATAGTGCGTGTAGAGAAAGTAATTACTACATTAAAAATGTATATCTCATTAAAACACATAATTAATGTTGTAGTAGTATATACTTTTTTTGTAGAATTAACCGTTTTCGAGATATTCCGCATTATTGGTATAAATTTTATAGCATTTAAATTTTTCCTGAACGGAAGATATATTTCTTCTCGTTTCTCATTTGTTTACTCCTGCCAACCATCAAGATGGCATTTCAATTGTTTCACAAAGCGACCGGCTTTTAAAGGGCTGCACTATCGCTTTAGCCTGTGCATTTTCTTATTTCCTTTCTACTTACAAGGGAACAAGTAATAAGACTAATTCTGATTATGTTTATCTTGATTAGCATGATGTAGAAAAAATATTTATCTTTTGAATGAAACGTTTGGTTGCTCAACAGCTATAGAAAGTCATATGAATGGAACACATCAGATTTTTACTCTCTCTACACATACATGTACAAAGTGTATAGAGAAGGTATTGCAAAAATTCGATACCGAGATTTCATCGGAAATATATGTTTTAGGGTACCCTTTATACAAAAAGCATTTTCAGAAAAAGGTCCGTGTGTGTCCGTGTGTCTGTGAACACGTTAACTCAAAAACGTAAAGTCTGTAAAATACCAAACTTGCTATTTAAGTTTAATATCTTCCAGGGATGCGACATGAAGATTTCGAGAAAAATCCCCCACCCCAAACTACTCTTTACATGGAACTTTTTTCGAAATTTTTTATTTTCTCAAAAATGGCTCCAATGATTTTGATTAAAATATCGTATATTACAGATGTTTGCCTGACAAATAATGTGTATAGCTTGAATTTTCTGGGAGTAGCCTCTGAAGACTACTTTATTCTGGGTGAATTTTACGGAATTTTGCATAATTGCTAAACCGTAAGAGATGAACAAAAACTTAACACAGAAAAATGTAGAGCACGTTAATACACACAATTTATGTTATATACATTTTTCCCTGAAGCTGATCGTTTTTTAAATATTCCTTGGTTTATGTTTCAGCTTTAAAAAGCTTATAATTTTCTCATACGACTTTGTCAACTCCTGTCCATACAAACAAAGGAACTTCAATCACACAACAACCAGCTTTTGACTATCATTTTGGTACTCCCTTGGGATTATCATGAAGTAAATAGAAACATAAGCTTTTTAACAGTAATTTGTTGCAGAGATGTAGAGAAAGTCATGTAATGGAACACATCAGATTTTTTATAATGATATTTGCCCAATCTTCGGTCCAAGCATTTGTCCAAAAACGGAAAGTACTTAAGGTTAATGTGTGTACATAAATTTGATGTGGTTGTGAAACGAGTGCAGTGTTTTGGAACGCTGACCTGATAAAAGGTCACCTCTACGATGGCGCCACCTGTTATATGAGTATGTCCTTGTACTTAATGACCAAGCGATACACATTTAAAATGCATCTCCAAGATTAGCCGCATAAATCCTATATTTACGTGGTGCCGTCATTTGCATTGACCTTGGGCATATTTATCAAACTCTCCACCAGGTGTAAGAGATAATTCTGGTGCACCTGTACCCATAACAAAGATCTTTCAGGCACGGGGTACGTACAGAAACCCGATATCAAGACCGGCGTTGTCATGCCTACTTTTTAATTTCTCTACACGTACTGTGTATAAAATCTATAGAGAATAGCACCCAAAAATTCCGGAAATACATGTTTTGGGACTCCCTGAATCCAATAAAAGCAGTTTTAGAAAAAGGCCCGCGTGTGCGTGTCTGTGGTCAGCATAGCTCAAAAACGAAAAGACCGTTTAACACCAAACTTGGTATTTAAGTTTAGTATCTTCCAAGGTGCGACACTTAAGATTTTCAAGAAAATTCTCCCACCCCAAAGCACCGTTTACCTGAAACATTTTTCGAGAATTTTGATTTTCTCAAAAATGACTAACAATTTTGATTAAAATAGATTATGTATAAGATGTTGTTATGACATGAAATTTATAGCTTGAATTTTCTAGGAATAGTCTCTAAAGACTAGTTTATTCTAGATGAATTTTACGGAATTTTGCATAACTGCTAAACCGTAAGAGATGGACAAATACTTAACATATAAAAATGTAGAGCACGTTAAAACACACAATTTATGTTATGTGAATTATTTTCATGAAGTTGATCGTTTTTGAGATATTACTTGTTTTTTGGTTTCAGCTTTGAAAAACTTATACTTTTCTCACACAGGAATTTGTCAACTCCTGCGCATACAAACAAGGAACTTCAGTCTCGTAACAAAATTCGATACCGAGATTTCACCGGAAATATATTTTTTGAGACCCCCTGAATCCAAAGAAAACACTTTTTGAAAAATGTCCATGTGTGTCTGTCAGTCAGTCTGTTTGTGTGTGTGTCTGTGGACAGCATAGCTCAAAAACGAAAAGACTGTTGAATACCAAACTTCGTATTTAAGTTTGGTTTCTTCCAAAGATGCGACACGAAGATTTTCAAGAAAATCCTCCCACCCCCAAGTACCTTTTACATGAATATTTTTTCGAATATTTTGATTTTTCCAAAAATGGCTGTAATAATTTTGATTAACATATCGTATATTAAAGATATTTACCTGACAAATAACGTGTATACCTTGAATATTCTGGAAATAGTTTCTAAAGGCCCGTTTATTCTGGATGAATTTTGCTTAATTTGGAATAACTAGTAAACCGTAAGAGTTAGACAAAAACTTACAATAAAAAAATGTAGATTAGTTAAAATACACAAGCTTTGTCATGTACATTTTTTTCGTGGAGCTTACCGTTTTCAGGTATTCCTTGTTATTAGTTTCATTTGTGAAGTACTTAATACTTTTCTCAGATGGAAGAGTCCGTTTCTCTTTTGTTCTACTCCTGGTCAAGCAAAGAAGGATTTGCAATGACAATCGCATAACGACAGATTTAGCCTAGTGCATTCCCTTAGTGCCACTCTACTTATAGGGAACTAAGTAATAAAATTCTGCTAATGTTTATCTCGATTAGCATGGAATTATCTTTTGTAAGAAGTTTGTAAGGTAACTAGAAAAAGTCATGTGAGTAACACATCAGATTTTTTTTTGTCATGCAAATAGCTTAAATATAAAAAATCAACATCGTTAAAGCCCTTTTGAAAAAAAAAAAGAACAACTATTTTTCTTAAAGGGTAGTTTGTGTTAGGGGAATTTTCTTGAAAATCGTTGTGTTGCATCTTTAGAAAATGCTAAACGTTTTCTTCGCTTTTGAAGTATGCTATCCACAGACAGACAGACACGCGTGCACACACATACACACACAAGGACATTTTTTTTTTCAAAAAATGCTTTTCTTGGATTAAAAAAAATCATATTTCCAGTATCAAAATTTTGGGTGCAACACAATACCTTCTCTATACACTATGTACATAGTGTACATATATGTTTAATTTTATATTTATAATTGTGTTAGCTTAAATTTATCTGTAAATGATGTAAGTATAAATGTGAAGATTTATAAATATAAAAAAATCTGGGATATTAAGCCTTGTGTACGCAATTGGGTACCAGAGTTTTTATTATTATTATTATTATTATTATTATTATTATTATTATTATTATTTTATTGTTAATATTATTGTTATTATTTTTATTATTATTTGTTATTATTATTTTGATTATTGTTGTGATTATTATTATTTTGTTACTATTATTATTATTTTTATTATTATTATTGTTATTTCATTATGAATATTTTTATTATTATTTTGTTATTATTATTTTTATTATTTTGTTACTATTATTATTATTATTGTTATTTTATTAAGAGTATTTTATTATTTTGTTATTATTGTTATTATTATTATTATTATTATTATTATTATTATTATTATTATAGTGCGTGTAGAGAGAGTGAAAATAGCCAAGACCACATAAATGTTAGATACAGGTCCTCGTTTGTTTCACTCTTGATCCAAACGTATAACAAAAGACTACGCACCCGGTATTTTCGGGAATTTATCCCATAAAGATCAGAAAAGAGCAAAGTGTGAGACAATTAAGGGCAGGGCTATCAGCAGGAGCAGTCAGTTGTTTTTTCCGTCACGCTGCTGATATATAAGTATGAACACGCAACTGTGCGTCAAGTTGCATCAGCTGGTTATGTACCGTCTGGGGTTTCCGCTCTAGGCCCACCTCACTTTCCTCTTCCTCTTACTCCACAAATTAGTTGAGTTATTCCTTACTTTTCCTTATCGATCAAAGTCCTCTTTCTTACCACAAAGTATCTTATTACTTTTTTAATTTACTCTTCCTGTCCCAGCTACAGGTTACCATTTAGACAAAAGAGTTTCAAAAAGATAACAGTGACAAAATAATAATAGATGATAACAATGTATAAGAGCAGTAATTATAAAGAAAGTAATACAGTGATAAAAAGAATCCAAGGCAAGCGGCTCGTAATACAGGATGATTCAAAAACATTTTTACAACGTTTGTGGATGAATTCCGGACATCGAAACAAGAAAATAAGTTCATATAAACATGTACTCTAAATCGCTTCGTTTTCGCGTTATCAGTTTTTTAATGTGTCACCTTCGACGGTTTTCCGGGTCCAATCTAATAACTGATTTATTTATGTACTCTTTTATAGAAGGCTTTGACCCTTTTACCCTGCGGAGTTGGCCTTGTTACCATGGCTACTTGTTAACATTTGTCATTTATCAGTCTTGCAAGTACTGTCTACAAGGATTTCATTCAGAACACTCCCCCAGACTTATTAGAAAATGTGCCTCTGCAAATAAAAATGTGGTTTATCCACGATGCTCTAGCAGATTTTAGTCTCATTGTGCGAGATGCACTGGCTGGTATCTAGCATAACAAATGGATAGGTAGAAGAGAACCAGTTTCATGGCCTACATTCCCCCGACCTCAATCCATCTTTTGGGGGCACCTTAAACCACTGGTTCATACAATAGACATCCCGGATTAAGAAACTTTTAATTTACGTGTCATTGAAGCCTGCGAAATTGTAGGACACGATATGGGATATTTGACATCCATGCTTCGACGAGTGCATGTGTGTCTAGAGTAAGAGGAAGACTTTTGGATCGTTTGCTATGAATGGTGTCTATGTGGAAACCGTCCTAACAAGCTGAAATCGTGAAAAACAAAATAATGTGCCACTTTAAAATGTTTTGATTAATAGCAGTTTGAACCTCAATAAATCGAGAACGAAGGGTTTTCGGACATGTGTTTATATGAACATTTTTTCTTGTTTTGATGTAAGGAACGTCTTGTAAAAGTATTTTTGAATCACGGTAGACAAGTATCCGCAATACAAAATTACAGGAAACGTTTTGCTTAGGAACCTGTCTGGAGCCTGGGGTAATGCCGTTGTACATGACAACACTATTAAACGAAAAAGAAGTGCCTATATATTGTGATGATTGATTAAACATGGTTCCTACACTCGTGTTTAGCTCTCTCTCATTTGAAGAGCACGTTAAGTAGTAGGCAGTAGTTTTCTGAAGCTTGCGCCAGTTCCAGATGGGCACCGTTTGAACTTATAAGCCACTATGCATAAGGCTAGATCGTTCGTTTATTGTGGCTGCTTATGGGTGGATGTGATATCGAGGTTGACCTGGCGCACAGTCTCCGTTTCGCCCTCCAGAGCGCAGTAAAGCACAGTATTACCTGCTACTGAAAATGTTAACATTCGCTTTATCTTTATTAATAGAAACCTTTCGCTGATTGTTCTGGGAAGTCGCCGACGTTTTGCAGTGCATCGATGAGCGCGTCACTTCAGCCAAATGACTGAAATGCGTTAACTGCACGTGGAGTAAAATACAATGTTGCAACATCTTCCTGTTTTCTCGTTCATCTCATACATGTAGTTTTCTTGTGAACGTCACAGTGCGGTTTGCGTAAATTTCGTTGCGGTGCTTTAATAATCCGTTATAAGAGTCTATAGTGGGTAATAATACCTAATAATAATAATAATAATAATAATAATAATAATAATAATAATGTAAAATCCCGTCATTATGCTGTTCATGGAACTGTGATTTTTATGTATAATAATCGGGATAGCCTTACACACGGGATATAATTTATTAGGTATGAAAAAGTTATATTTACAAAATTTAATAGGAAAATGTAGCACAACACATTTTATTTCTGAATATTCGGGTGCAGTGCAGTGAAAAATGTAGAACAGATAAATCTTTGATTGTTGATTCCTGTGCACTCATATAGCTACTTATTGCATTTACGCTTTGGCATTTTATCCTAACCTGCGATAACTGAGTATACACTGCGCAGAATTCACATTGATAAGGAGCCATTTGAAAGTATAAATTCCTTTCAATAAAAGATGCTGTTATTGGTCCAATAGCAAAGCGCTCAGTTCTGTCACAGATTAAAAAATCTGACGTGAGTCCATTCACATGACTTTCTCTACATCTCTGCAACAAATTATTGTTAAAAAGCTTATGGTTCTATTTACTTATTGCCACTCGAGATAAACATTAGCAGACATGGTCTTATTACTTATTTATTTGTAAGTAGGAGGGAAATAAGGGAATACACTAGACTAAACCAACAGTTTTAAAATATAGTTGCTATGGGATTGGAATCCTTTTCTTTGCGTGGCCAGGAGTTGACAAGTTCCTAAATGGTAAAAGTTTAAAGTATTTTAAAACTGAAAACGATAACAAGGAATATCTCGGAAACGCTCAACTCCACGAAAAAAAGTATATGACATAAATTGTGTGTTTGAACGAGATCCACATTTTTTGTGCAGTAAGTTTTTATGTATCTCTTACGGTTTACTAATTATGCAAAATTCAATAAAAACCATCCAGAATAAAGAGGTCTTAGAGACTATTCCCAGCGAGTTACTGTATGAAAAACACTTGTTGCTAAGTATGGCCACATATTGGCCCAAGTTAGCTGATGCAACTTATACAGAAGAAGAATGGTTCAATCTGACGCAATCCCTAGCAACCCCCTTGCTGTACATCAACCAGAATATCAGCTGGTCCCTATCATATTTCCATGCGGAATTGAAATCGATTTCAGTCCAATTCCATTTCAATGTTAAATTCAATACTAATAAAGATCGTTTTGAATAGGCAAACTTTCAGAATATTTTTAATCACCATTTATAATGGTCAACTTAAAAAAAAATAGCAGAAATAGTCTTATTACTTGCTTCCTTGTAAGTAGAAGCGAACAAAGCAGTACCATTGGTTAAAGTGATAGTCAAAAGCTGGTTGCTATGTGACTGAAGTTCCTATGTATGAACAGGGGTTCACAAACTCCTGTATGAGAAAAGTTTTTCAAAGCTGAAACCAATAACAAGGAATATCTAAAAAAAACAATCAACTCCACGAAAAAATGTATATTATCCACCTAAAAATTCGATGTCGAGATTTCACCGCCGGAAATACATGTTTTAAGACCCCTGAATCAAAAAAAGCATATTTAGAAATAGGTCCGTGTGTGTGCGTGTGTGTGTGTGTGTGTGTGTGGAGACAGCATATCCCAAAAACGAAAAGGCGGTTAAATACCAAACTTGGTATTTAAGTTTGGTGTCTTCCAAGGAAGCGACACGAAGATTTATAAGAAAATCCCCCCACCCCCAACTACCCTTTACATGAAAAAAATTTCGAAAGTTTTGTTTTTCTTAAAAATGGCTCAAACAAATTTGATTAAAATACCACATATTAAAGCCATTTCTATTACAAATAAAATGTATATATTGCATTTTCTGGGAATAGCTTCTAAAGACCTGTTTATTCTGAATGAATTTTGCTTAATTTGGCATAAATAGTAAACCGTAAGAGATAGACAAAAACCTACTATACAAAAAATGTTAAATACCAAACTTGGTATTTAGGTTTAGTATCTTCCAAGGATGCGACACGAAGATTTTCAAAAAAAATCCCCATACTAAAAACTACCCTTTACATGGAACAAATTTAGACATTTTTTATTTTATTAAAAATGGCTCTTACGATTTTGATTATAATATCGTATATTAAATATATTTACCTGACAAATAAAATGTATATCTTGAATTTTCTGGGAATAGCCTCTGAAGACTACTTTATTCTCGATGCATTTTACGGAATTTTGCATAACTGCTAAACCTAAGAGATGAACAAAAACTTAGCACACAAAAAATGTGCAGCACGTTAAAACACACAATTTAAGTTACACGCGTTTTTTTTTTTGGTGGAGTTGGTCGTGTTTTAGATATTCCTTATTTTTGGTTTCAGCTTTGAAAACCACAGTTTTCTCATACAGGAATTTGTCAACTCGTGTCTATACAAAGGAACATCTGTCACATAGCAACCAGCTCTTGACTGTCACTTTAACCTATGGTACTATTTCACTTCTACTAACAAGGAAGCAAGTAATAAAAATATTTCTGCTATTTTTTCTCGATTATATGAAGTCAATAGAATAATTTGTTGCAGAGATGTAGAGAAAGTCATGTGCATGAAACAAATCAGATGTTTGTAAATTCTCTCGCCTAATATTTTTAAACACAAATATATGAAAGGCATTACACATTATTAGAGTATCACTCTAATTTGTAAATCATTTTTTCTTGTCTAACTTGGGCCTATCGGAGAGAAAGCCAAGACGGATGTATTTATTTTTGATCTACTTTCACTAACAAATCCCAGCTTGATTTATAATATCAGCGTGGCCGTGGCCCCTTATTAGTATCGAACTTTAGGGTGAAATTCAACACTTCCCTACTTATTACACGTAAGAGAGAGAGAGAGAGAGAGAGAGAGAGAGAGAGAGAGAGAGTAAAATGTTTGTTTTAGTTTCATAAGTTTATTAGCGTAATTCTAATTGCCCTAAGGCGGGCAATTTTGATGTATTGAATACAAATTATTGCATGAAATAATTGCATAGCTTGCAAGGAAAGCGAGTTATTGTATGAGAAACACTTGTTGCTAAGTATGGCCACATATTGGCCCAAGTTGGCTGATGCAACTTATACAGAAGAAGAAGGGTTAAATCTGATGCAATCCCTTGCAAGGGGTGCTGTACCCAACCAGTAGTGGTTTAGCGAACTCCATATATGCTAGAGTCAAACATATTAATTAAAAATCTGTAGTGCTGTATCAACATGGCTTTCTCTACATCTCTGTAACAAATTAGTGTTAAAAAGCTTATGTTTCTATTTACTTCATGCTAATCAGACTAAAATAGCAGAAATAGTCTTATTACTTGCTTCCTTGAAAGTAGAAGGGAAATAAGGGGGTACCATAGGTTAAAGTGACAGTCAAAAGCTGGTTGCTATGTGTCTGAAGTTCCTTTGTTTGTATGGACACGATTGACATTTTCCCCGAATGAGAAAAGTATAACTTTTTCAAAGCTGGAACCAAAAACAAGGAATATCTAAAAAACGATCAACTCCATTAAAAAATGTATATTACATAAAGTGTGTGTTTTAACGTGCTCTACATTTTTTGTGTAGTAAGTTTGTATCAATCTCTTGCGGTTTACCAGTTATGCAAAATTCAGAAAATTACATGCAGAATAAAGAGGTCTTCACAGGCTATTCTCAAAAAATGCAAGATATACATTTTATTTGTCATGTAAATATTTTGAATATTAAAAGATTTTAATCAAAATCGTTAGAGCCATTTTTGAGAAAAGCAATATTTTCGAAAATTTTTCATGAAAAGGTTAGTTTGGGGTGGGGATTTTCTTGCAAATCTTCGTGTCGCATCCTTGGAAGATACCAAACTTAAATACCAAGTTTGGTATTTAACGGTCTTTTCGTTTTTGAGCTATGCTGTCCACAGACACATACACACATTACATAGTATGTGTAGAGAAAGTAATAATGTTTGCTTTTAAATTTTGCAGCAGTTATTCCAAGATTACTTAACTTTATATTTTACCAAGGGAATCAGATCACTTGCAAATATATAAACTGCTATAACAGACAACTTTGCGAAGAAGTTTGAATCGAAGCGTTTCCGAAAATGCTCGCTACGCCACTGACTGGTTATGACGCCAGTAAAACTCTGGCACCTTGTCAAGCTGCTAGAGCCGATGTGCAGCTTAGAGGGGGCACTCAAATTGAACCATTCTCTGCCTCGCCTGAGAATAATAAAAAACCTCCAAGATTAACTCTCTTTGGTCCTTATTAACACGGATTTCCCATTCCGTTGTTACTTTCTCTACACATACTATGTACACACTGCATAAAGAAGGTATTGTATTTCACCTAAAAAATCCATACCGAGATTTCACCGGATATAGACGTTTTAGGGTCCCCAGTATAAAAAGAAACAAACAAAACACATTTTTAGAAAAAACAAAAAGTCGGTAAAATCAAAACTTGGTGTATAAGTTTAGTATCTTCCAAGGATGCGACACGAAGATTTTGAGGAAAATCTTTCCATCCCAAACTACCCTTTACATGGAAACATTTTCGATTTTTTTTTCCTCAAAAATGGCTCAAACGATTTTGATTAAAATATTAAAGATATTCATTCACACGACAAATAAAATGTATATCTTAATTTTCTGGGAATAACCTTGAAGACCTCTTTATTCTGGATGAATTTTGGTGGATTTTGCATACTGGTAAACAGTAAGAGATAGACAAAAACTTACTATAAAAATGTTGATCTCGTTAAAACACACAATTTATGTCATCATTTTTTCGTGCAGTTGACCATTTCTGAGATATTCCTTGTTATTGGTTTCAGTTTTAAAATACTTTTGACATGCGGCATTTGTCAACTGCTGAAAATGCAAAGAAACGGCAACCAGATTTTAAAAGTGTGACTACCGTTTTCCTCTAGTGTATTCCCTTATTTAGCTTCTACTTACAAGGAAGCATTTCTGCTAATGTTTATCTCAATTAGCATGTCGTAGATAGAACAATAAGCTTTTTAACAAAAAATTGTTATAGAGATGTAGAGAAAGTTATGTGAATGCAACACTTCAGATTTTTAGAAAAAGGTCTATGTTTGTGTGTGTCTTTGAACACGATAATTCAAAAACGAAAAGTCGGTAAAATACCAAACTTGCTATATATTTTCCAAGGATGCACACTAAGATTTTGTGGAAAATCACCACACTCTAAGCTGCCTTTTACATGGAAACATTTCAAAATTTTTGATTTTCTCAAAAATGGCTGAAACGATTTTGATTAAAATACTGTATATTAAATATATTTACACGACAAGTAAAATGTATATCTTCAATTTTCTGAGAATAGCCTCTGAAGACCTCTTTATTCTGGATGAATTTCGCTGCCTTTTGCATAAATAGTAAACAGTAAGAGATAGACAAAAACGTACTACACAAAATATGTAGATCTTGTTAAAACACACAATTTAAGTTATATACATTTTTTCGTGGAGTTGATCGTTTTTGAGATATTCCTTGTTATTGATTCCAGCTATAAAATACTTATACTTTTCTCAGTTGTCGCCCTCCGTGGTGTAATGGTTACCATGTTAGCTTCATATATCCAAGGTCGCGGGTTCAAAACCGGCGGAGGATGATGGATTTTTTCGGGCGTAAAAATCCTTAGCATGGCTTCCTTCGGAAGGGAAGTAAAGCCGTTGGTTCCGCGTCATAAATTTACGGCACATAAAAGAACCTCAAGCTTGATAGAGAGGCCTCTGAGCAAAATTAAGCGGTCTTTTACGCCCAATATGGAATGGGATGCTGAGAACCAGAGTAGTTAAAGAGCGTCCATAAATAAAACTCCATTTCTTTTCATTTCATTTCTTTTTTCATACAGCAACTTATCGGCTCCTGGCCACGCAAAGAAGCTGATTTCAATCTCATAGCAACCACATTTTAAAACATATGACTGTCTGTTTAGCCTATTTCCCTTCTACTTACCAGAAACTAAGTAATACGACCGTTTCTGCTAGTGTTTATCTCGATTAGCATGAAGTAGATAGAAGAATAAGCTCATTAACAATAATCTGTTGCAGAGATGTAGAGAAAAAACTCATGTGAATGGAACACATCAGATATTTTCTTTTTGTTTTTTTTTTTTATCCAGGGGACCCTAAACCATTTATTTCTGTTGAAATATCGCTATAGATTTTTCGGTGGAATACGTATGTATTACGTATGAAGTAAGAAAGTAAAAATTGATATATACTGAAAATATCTTGGGTTACATTGTGAATATTTACATCATGATATGAAAAAAAAATCTGATGTGTTTCATTCACATGACTTCCTCTACATCTCTGCAATAAATTATTCTTAAAAAGTTAATGCATCTATTTACTTTATACTAATCGAGAAAAAATTAGCAGTAATAGTCTTATTACTTGCTTCTTTGTAAGTAGAAGCGAAATATGGGAGTACCATAGGTTAAAGTGATAGTCAAAAGCTGGTTGCTATGTGACTGAAGTTCCTTTGTTTGTATGGACAGGAGTTGACAAATTCCCGTATGAGAAGTATACGTTTTTCAAAGCTGAAACCAAAAAACAAGAAATATCTCGAAAACGATCACCTCCACGAAAAAAGTATATAACATAACTTATGTATTTTAACGTGGCCTACATTTTGTGTGTGATAAGTTTTTGTCCTTCTGTTACGGTTTGCCAGTTAATGCGAAATTCCGTAAAATGCATCCAGAATAAAGTAGTCTTCAGAGGCTATTCCCAGAAAATTCAAGATATATATTTTATTTGTTTGGTAAATATCTTTAATATATGATATTTTAATCAAAATCGTTAGAGCCATTTTTAAGAAAATCAAAATGTTCGATAAAAGTTCCATGTAAAGGGTAGTTGGGGGGGATTTTCTGGAAAATTTTCGTGTCGCATCCTTGGAAGAAACCAAACTTAAATACCAGGTTTGGTAATCAACGTTCTTTTCCTTTTTGAGCTATGCTGTCCACAGACATACACACAGACTCGCACACAGACATACAGACACCCATAATAGACATTTTTTTCTAAAAGTGCTTTTTTTGGATTAAGGAGGTCCTAAAACATGTATTTCCGGTGAAATCTCGGTATGGAATTTTTGGGCGCATTACAATACCTTCTCTATACACTATGAACATAGTACGTGTAGAGAAAGTAATAAATCATATTAGACATTAATCCTACTGTATATGATGCTTGAACTGGCTTGCAAACTACAAATTTGAACATGGCATCTTAAACAATTTTATTTCCACTAAACTACTGGAAACGTGAACTCTATTAAAAGCAAATGTTGCGAAAATCCAAGTGATTCTGCCATGACCTTCCTCAATAATTTTTAGTTCCTTGACTCTAAGCCAACAAATGAATGTCTACCATTTGCTTAAAATATACTTAGTCGCTTCCGCTTGTCTATCCCAACCATGTCAAAACACGATGATAATGTAAATAATACTTATATTTGGTTCTCATATCTACTAGCTGGATTTTCAGAAAATAAAGCTTAGGATGTTTTAAAACCAGAAGGCCAAAGAGATATTCCAACTTGTCCTTGGTGCGAATTTTAAACTCGGACTTCCGGATGAAATTGCCGATGTTTACTTTCTCTACTGCGTCCAGAAAGGTACAGGAAGTGCTGGATTCTACCCAAAAGTTTGATACTGAGGTTTAATCAAAATAAATCTTTCAGTCTAAAAAAAGCACTTTTGTAAACATTTGCTTTATCGTGTGAGTACAATGTGCATAATAAAGTATAGTGTTCCACCCAAAACTCGATGCCAAGCCTTCACCGCAGGATGAAGGATGAGGATCCCTGAATTTAAAAAATATATTTTAGAAAAAGGTCCGCGCGCGCGTGTGTGCGACTAGCATACCTCTAAAACGCAAAATTAGTTCAAATACCAAATTTGATAAGTTCAGCATCTTCCAAAGATGCAGCACAAAGATTTTCACGTCAAACCACCCTTTAAATGAAAACATTTTCGAACATTTGGATTTTCTCAAAATTGGAACTAATGGTTTTGATTAAAATACGTATACTAAGGATATTTATATGGCAAATAAAATATATGTATCTTGAAATTTCTGGGAATAACCTCTGAAGAGCCTTTATTCTGAATAACTTTTACATAACTAGTAAATTGTAAGAGACAGGCAAAAAGTTACTTGCTTCACAAAAAACGTAATCTCGTTAAAACATACAATTTTGTCATATACTTTTTTTTCTGTACATAGTGGATAGAAAACGTATTATATTCCACCCAAAAATTCGATGTCGAGATTTCACCGGAAATATATGTTTTGAGGTCCCCTGAGTCCGAAAAATACACAATTTATATCATATATTTATTTATTTTTCGTTTTCGAGCTATTCCTTGCTATTGGTTTCAGTTTTAAAATACTTTTAACTTTTCTCATACGAGAAACAAACTCTTGGTCACGCAAACAAACGGATTTTAATTCAATAGCAACCACATTTTAAAACATTGACTGTCGGGTTAGCCGTGTATTCTCTTATTTCCCTTATAAGGAACTAAATGATAAGACCATTTCTCGATTAGCATGAAGTACATAGAAGAATAAGCTTATTAATAAAGTTTGCTACAGAGAAGTAGAGAAAGTCATGTGAATGAAACACATCGATTTTTGTTCATTTTTGACTCAAAAAAGCACTAATTGCGGGATTTGGAAGCAATAAAATGGGCAAAATTATGCAGTATTGATATGGAATGTCCAAAGACTTATAAATAAAGCCTAATGAACAGGATAGCGTTATAATCAGGAACGTAATCACGGGGGTTTACTGTATTTCAATCAATAATTTAATTGGAAAGCTATAGTGCGATCCATATAAACCTGAACCATTTTAATAGGTCATAATTTCTCGTAAAAATGTGAATTTTGTTTTAATGATCTCAGTGGCTCAGGGAGAATCGACAACAATCATGGCAACAATCAATCAATGCCATCGATGGAAATTATGAACATTGTAGACAGTCTGTAGTTTGCAGTCATAACAGCATGCAGTACTCACTTGGAGAGCGTGTTTTCATTGTGAAGACAAATTCCTTGGTAACAACGCAACGGGAATTTCCAAGAGAATTTAATGTACGGGATGTTCCGACAAAGGCAACAATTTTATCGCTAGCAAGAAAGCTGGAGACAAATGGGATACTCGTTAGTGATTCCTGGCCCAATCGTTGCAACGATTTGTTTGGAGAGTTCACTGGCATTCTTCGACATTTGTAACAGTCTCTGCACTCAATGGTGGTCTATGTTTTCCACTCTCACTTGCGGTCGCAGGCTACTGTTAAGATACAGCCACGGTCTTCAAGCTATACCTGCATTTGAAGCCCACATCAGGAGAAGGGATGGAAAAGCAGCAAACATAGACCCCGATTTCTTCCTAACTCCAGCCGTGAACACCGAAGAATGGAAGAAGTCTAACTTCATGTTACGACACATACACACGGACTCCATCGCAAGATTTGTGGACGGCGAGGACACCATCTGGCGTCGGAATTATGTACATACACTTTCTATGGACAATATCATGCTGTTCGACGGATAACTCTACTGGAAACCCCTTCAGCCGACTATTCTTCTACAATGAGGTCCATATAAACCTGAACCATTTCAATAGGCCATAATTTCTCTCTGAAAGCGCGTAGAAATGTGAAATTTGTTTTAATATTTTCAGTGGCTCAGGGAGAATCGACAACAATCGATCAATACAATCTGTGACTATATTGATGATTTCATAGAAATTACGAGCATTTTCATGGCATTGTAGACAGTCGTAGCTCTTTGACTAGTGCATATGAATAGCCTAATTCCTGGCCCAATTGACGCAACAATTTGTTTGGATACATAGACCAACATTGAGTGCAGAGACTGTTACAAATGTTCAAAGAAGGCCAGTGACTCCCCAATATATTCATTGTGTCGAGTGAGCCAGGAATCAAACTATTTATAATAAGATACATATGAGTGTAGGTACATACGAGTAAATACAGAGATATGATCGTCCTTTGCATCAACCCTCAATGAGTGAGTCCCTGATTGTCACGTGAGTATATTATATTGTCCACAGAGAGTGCATGTACATAATTCTGACGCCAGATGGTTTCCTGGTCGTCCACAAATCTTGTGATAATCCATGTTCTCGTCTATACGTGCCGCAACTCGAAGTTAGGCTTGTTCCATTCTTCGGCTGGAGTTAGGAAGAGATCGGGGTTTATGTTTGCTGCTTTTTCATCCCTTCTCCTGATGTGGGCTTCATATGCAGGTGTGGCTTGAAGACTCTGTCCTAACTCTTTCGCCAAGTAGTCTGCGTCCTGGTTTGGGTAGATTTGGATACTTGGAGTGCGCTCTTGAGGAAGGATGCATTCACTGCCTCGAGTCTCCTGCTCAAACATTTGTGTTCATAAAAACAAATTTTCTAAGTTTTGTTTAACATTGTGCCAAATAATGTAAAAGATCTTTCGTTTGCAGTTCTTAAGAGAACTATAAAATCAACATTGTTATCTAATACTTTTTATAGCCTTAAAGAATTTTATGACAGCAGAATATTTTAATGTTTTACGTAATATTTTGTAATTTTATTGTATTGTTTCGACGTTGCTATACAATTTTTATTGTCCGGCAAATAAAGAGATCTATCTGTCTGTCTATGGCACTTGTAAAAGAGAACACAACGTAACAACACCACGGGAATTTCGAAGAGAATTTAATGTAGGGAATGTTCCCACAAAGACAACAATTTTATTGTTAGCAAGGCAACTGATATACTCGTTAGTGAGAGTGGAAAACATAGACCATCACTGAGTGCAGAGGTTGTTACAAATGTCCAGTGACTCTCCAAACAAATCGTTGCGTCGATTGAGTCAGGAATCAGGCTATTCATATGGCATATGTCAAAGAGCTGTGACTGTCTACAATGCCATGAAAATGCTAGTAATTTCCATCGAAATCATCAGTATAGTCAACAGATGGCATTGATCAATTGTCATGATTGGTGTCGATTCTCCCTGAGGCACTGAGATCATTAAAACATGTTTCACATTTCTAGGAGCTTGGAGAGAGAAATTATGGTCCATTAAAATGGTTCAGGTTTATATGGATCATACAGTAGAAGAATAGTCAGGTGGAGGGGTTTCCAGTAGAGTCATCCGTCGAACAGCATGATATTGTCCACAGAAAGTGCATGTACATAATTCCGACACCAGATGGTGTACTCGTCGTCCACAAATCTTGTGATGGAGTCCGTGTGTATGTGCCGTAACATGAAGTTAGGCTTCTTCCATTCTTCGGTGTTCACGGCTGGAGTAAGGAAGAGATCGGGGTCTATGTTTGCTGCTTTTTCATCCCTTCTCCTGATGTGGGCTTCAGATGCAGGTGTGGCTTGAAGACCGTGGCTGTATCTTAACAGTAGCCTGCGAGAGTGGAGAGTGGAAAACATAGACCACCACTGGGTGCAGAGACTGTTACAAATGTCCGAAGAAGGCTAGTGACTCTATCGTTGCGTCCATTGAACCGGAATCAAGCTATTCATATGCCTCATGTCCTCAATGCTATGAAAATGCTCGTAATTTCCATCGAGATCATCGATATAGTCAACAGATGGCATTGATGGATTGTTGTCGATTCTCCCTGAGCCACTGAGATCATTAAAACAAAGTTCGCATTTCTACTAGCTTTGAGAGAGAAATCATGGCCTGTTAAAATGGTTCACATTTCTATGGATCGCACTGTATAGTTTGTTAGAGTCGTTGAGTTGAGTGGAGCGCGTGCTTCCCCAGTTATATTTAGAGATGTATGGTTGACTTGGCTTGACTATCTGTAACACAGCCAACATAACGAACACCATGCGAGATACACGTGGCCTGTACCACCTCTTCTGCCAACTCACCAAACTTCCCATACAAACAAAAATTGAACATTTACAGCTAATCGGTTAGTGCGTTTATCTTATCTTACTTAACGATTCTTCTGCGCCAGAAATAGAGGCTTTATCTCTGACAAGGGATTAGTAGGTAATAAAGTGTGTGTGTGTGTGTCTACCAACGAATGCTAATGGTGTGTGTGCGTGTGCGCGCGCGTCACACGAATCGAGACAGAAGTTTAAAAAAACCTCATGTGTTCCACTCACATGACTCTCTCTACATACCTACAAAAAAATTATTGTTAAAAAGCTTATTCTTCTATTTACTTTATGATAATCGAGAAAAAATGAGCATAAATGGTTTTATTACTTGCTTCCTTGTAAGTAGAAGGGAAATAACGGAGCACCACAGGCTAAAGCGATAGTCAAATCTTTTAAAATCTCTATGCTATGTGATTGAAGTATTTTAAAGTTGAAACTAATAACCAGGAATATCTCAAAAACGATCAACTCCTCGAAAAAATGTATGTATCATAAATTGTATGTTTTAATGAGATTTACAATGTATATTAAGTAAAGTTTTTGTATCTTACGGTTTAGCAGTTAAGTGAAATTTGGCAAAATTCATCCGGAATAAAGAGCTCTTCAGATGCTATTCCCAGAACATTCAAAATTTACATTTTAATTTGATGTATGTATCTTTAATATACGGTATTTTAATCAACATTGTTGAGAAAATTAAAATTTTCGAAAATTTCTTCAAGTAAACGGTGGTTTATGGTGTGGAATTTTCCAGAAAATGTGTCGCATCCTTGGAAGATTAACTTAAATACCAAGTTTGGTATTGAACAGCCTCTTCGTTTTTGAGCTATGCTGCCCACAGACACATAAACACTGAAAGACACACACGGGCATTATGTAATTTTTTTTTTTATTCAGGGGGTCTCAAAACATATTTATGGTGAAATCTCGGTATCGAATTCTTGGGGGAATACAATACCTTCTGTATCCATTATGTACATTGTACATGCGGGCTAGAGAAAGTAAAACATTTTTAGAAAATGTCCGTGTGTGTGGTCAGGGTAGCTCAAAAACTAAACTTGGTATTTAAGTTTATCATCTTCCAAAGATGCGACAGGAAGATTTTCAAGAAAATTCCCCCATCCCCAAACTACCCTTTCCACCAATATCACCACCAACACCACCTCCTCCTACGCCGCCGCCGAACATTAAGGATACCCAGCCGTGAAAATTGATCAAAAAGTGCAAAATATGAAGAAGAAAAAAAAAAAAAAAATGTTTTTCCTCATTAATTAATGTAATGCTTGTAGTTCAATTTCCTGTTGTTTTATTACCATGCGGCGCTTTAAACCGTATCACGTGACGAAGTAAATGGATGACTGTTGGTGAGTGTGGTGCTTTAACCTTTTCATAATGGTGAAAAATTGGTAAAAATCCGAAATTTGGTTTTGACCAATAACATTTTGCCTTAAAGACATTATTCGTTTAAAATTTTCTGCGGAAGATTATGAAATTCTAAGACTTACAACAAAAAATAGTGTTAAATTGAATGTTAAACCTTAAAATCTATTTTCTCGTGTTTTCCTTTTCAGCGTTTTCAAAACTTTAAATTGTTCCACACGCTGCAGTTTTCGAAACGGATGTTTAAAAAATTGTTATGCTTGGATAAAAATAGTACAAAAGAAAATTAATGAGATGATTTTTTTTAATATCACCAGTGCTTGTGTAATTAAATAATAAACTTCATATTCAATAACAAAAATAAAGAAATAATAAAATAATTTTTCTCCTCCTAAACCAATGGTCAGATAAAAATGTCATCTCGTCAATTTACTAATACTGTATTTATCAGTATAACTGCAAAGTGTTATATTTCTGTAACTGAAATTGCATCGTGTGTAAAGATTTAATTAAATAACAATAAACACTGTAAATATGTTAATATGACAGAACTATTTTTAACAAAAGTCTGAGAAATAGCATGTAAACTATTCTTAATACTGCAATTGCTGTGATAAAGTTTCAAATCAATCCAAGCAAAATTGTAGATTTTAGGTTTTTCACACATGGATATCCTTAAACACACGAAACAGAAAACTTTTTCGTACAACGAAATATAATTTTTTTTTTTTTTTTTAGTAAAAGAAGCTCTACTTTTACATTGGAGTTGTACTTGCATAATGTACGCTCAGACTTTGATCGGCTACTGTTTTTTCATTCTAATTACTTTCTCTACACGCACTATGTACACAGTGTATAGAGAAGGCATTTTACTCCACCAAAAAAATCGATACCGAGATTTCACCGGAAATATATGTCTTAGGGTCTCCTGTATCCAAAAAAAATATTTTCAGAAAAAGGTCCGTGTGTGTATGTGTGTCTGTGGACACGATAACTCAAAAACGAAAAGTCGCTAAAATACCAAACTTGTTATTTAAGTTTAGTATCTTCCAGTGATGCAACACGAAGATTTTGAGGAAAATCCCCCACCCCAAACTACCCTTTACATGAAACTTTTTTTGAAAATTTTGATTTTCTAAAAAATGGCTCTAACGATTTTGATTAAAATGTCATATATTAAAGATATTTACCTGACAAATAAAATGTATATTTTGAATTTTTTGGGAATAGCCTCTGAAGACTACTTTATTCTGAGCGAATTTTATGGAACTTTACATAACTGCTAAACCGTAAGAAATGGACAAAAACTTACTACACAAAAAAATGTAGAGCACATTAAAACACACAGTTTATGTTGTATACATTTTTTCGTGGAGCTGATCGTTTTTGAGATATTCCTTGTTTTTGGTTTAAGCTTTGAAAAACTTAACTTTTCTCATACAGAAATTTGTCGACTCCTGTCCATACAAACCAAGGTACTTCGTTCACATTTCAACCAGCTCTTGACTATCATTTTAACTTATGGTGCTCCCTTATTTCGCTTCTACTTACAAGGACGCAAGCAATAACATTATTTCTGCTATTTTTTTTTCTCGATTAGCATGAAGTAAATAGGAGCATTAGCTTTTTAACAATAATTTTATTTGTTGCAGAGATGTAGAGAAAGTCATGTGAATGGAACATATCAGATTTTTTTTTTTTTTTTTTTTTTTTTTTTTTTTTTTTTTTGGGATAAACT
Source organism: Hymenopus coronatus (assembly GCA_030762935.1). Taxonomy (NCBI): domain Eukaryota; kingdom Metazoa; phylum Arthropoda; class Insecta; order Mantodea; family Hymenopodidae; genus Hymenopus; species Hymenopus coronatus. The sequence goes on along the minus strand of CM060897.1, from coordinate 15,109,223 downwards.
TAGCAAGCTTAATACAACCTTTTTCAGTTGACAAAGTTTCACTGTTTCGTGGTTGTATCGCATTGTAACTGAGTTCCAAGCCAACTGGTTACTGTGCCTGAACATCAAAGGCAACAGGTCAAAGAACTGTAAACCCAGAAATATCCATACAGGGAAAAATCATATCCCTTTTCTCACTTCAGGTAAACGCGTCCTCGGAGGTTAAATCGGAGTGGTCATTTCCAACGTTCATATCTTTAATAAACTGCCAGACAATTTAAATTGCGGGTATCCTCTATGTACCTAAAAGTAACATTTGATTGTACGATCAAGTATTTTTCAATAATTAAACACTAACCTTGTCAACGTCACAGAAAGAGTAACAAGTTTCCACTCTATACATTCCATGACACCTGAGCTGATATTTCTCAGCCCCATGCTGGACCTATCTAGGGGAACGGGACAACCTTATAACTAGGGATAGCAACTTGGGGACCGATAGCGGGACAAAATCAAAGTTACTGCAATATGGTATATAGTTGTGATATGTTGACAATGCAGTGTGTATGTAGTAGTACTAATAGAAGGAAAATGGGGCAGTGATAGACTGTGATGTTTTCACTAGCAGTGGAATACGATTGAAGTTTGGTGGGTGGTAAACATAAATATCACTGATTTACGGGAACTTACAATTTTAATATTTACATACATTCAACAACAAATTTGTGCAACAAATCACCAGCATCATTATCCGTTTAATTTTCTCTCAAGATACATAGATTACAATTCACAACATACAATTGTAACGTCTCTAATGATAATCGTCTCCGATTGGCACATAAACAGGCTTTATACTGTAAAAAACTTCGCTCCACATCACAAGATGTGATTGGGTAAGATACTCCACCAGCAATTATTTCCGTAGCAACACCTCGTAACCGCCTGCGGTGCCATAAGCAGTTAAAGCGGGCGTTAAACACTACAAAAAAAAAAAAAAAACACCTCGTAGCAAATTTCGTTTTTCACGCATTATTAAAAATCTGATATTTTTCCTAAACACTGCCTTCATCTTCTTTTCCACGCGGTCTAAAACAGGTGCCACGGGTCTCTGATTAATTGCTTACAAGTTCATCGATAGCTTTCGGGGCTTGAGGCTTTTCAATGTTCGATGTTTCCAAATATGTATTGTTGTCGTAGATATATCTGCAAAGTTCTTCTATATTAATTGCAAATCTTCATTTAATCCATTTGAAGCAAGAGTTTTACAATCTTGATTGAAGAGCATGCGCTATCATCAAAGGCATTAATTACCTGTTTAACTCTAGACTAGCTTGTATCCATAGTTACAGGTCAATAGCTTGTTTAGTTTTTGAGTGACAGCGTTTTAAACAAGACAACTTTAGAGTTTTCACGAAAGTGGAGGATTTGGAAAACCGAACAGTCATGAAATATTTCTATTTGAAAGGTTTAAAGCCTAAAGAAATCAAGGAGTAAATGGACAGTACATTGAAAGACTCTGCCCCTTCATATTCAATGATTAAAAGGTGGGTTGCAGAGTTTAAAATGGGACGTACGAGCACTAGTGATGAGCCTCGCTCTGGACGCCCTGTAGAAGTGACAACTCCAGAGATCATTGAAAAAATTCATCGTTTAGTACTGGAAGACCGCAGATTAAAGTTGTTTGAGATAGCAGAGGCTGTAAACATATCAAAAGAACGAGCAGGTAATATTTTAAGTAATGTTTTGGACTTTCACAAGGTCTGTGCAAGATGAGTGCCGCGTTTGTTGACACCTGATCAAAAGTTGCAAAGAAAAACTGTTTCTGTTAAGAATGTGGAGCTCTACAGTAAAAACCCCAGCAAATTTTTGAGTCGGCTTATTACCATGGATAAACTTGGATACTTCACTACACTCCAGAAAGTAAATCACAGTCAAAACAGTGGATTGAGCCAGGTGAGCCAACTCCAAGAAAGGCAAAATCACTTTTGTCAGCTAACAGGGTTATTGCGAGTGTTTTCTGGGATGCACAGGGAATTATTTTTGATTACTCGCAAGAGGGTAAAAGTATCACTGATAACTACTGCGCAAGCTTACTGCAACGTTTTAGTGATGAGGTGAAAAGAAAAAACATCATTTGGCACAAAAAAAAAATCTTCTTTTATTAGACAATGCTCCGGCCCATCGTCCAGTCCTTGCAATGGGAAAAATCTTATGTGTTCCATTCACTTGACTTTCTCTATATCTCTGTAAATTATTATTGTTAATAAGCTTGTCTTTTATTTATTTCATGCTAATCGAGCAAAATTAGCAGAAATAGTTTTATTTCTTGCTTTATTGTAAGTAGAAGCGAAATGAGGGAGTATCATACGTTAAAGTGAAAGCCAAAAGCTGGTTGCTATGTGACTGATGTTTCTTTGTTTGTATGGACAGGAGTTGACAAATTCCTGTATGAGAAAAGTATAAGTTTTTCAAAGCTGAAACCAAGAAAAAGGAATATCTCAAAAACGATCAACTCCACGAAAAAAATGTATATAACATAAATTGTGAGTTTTAACGTGCTCTACATTTTTTGTGGGTTAAGTTTTTGTCCATCTCTTACGGTTTAGTAGTTATGAAAAATGCATCCAGAATAAAGTAGTCTTCAGAGGCTATTCCCAGAAAATTCAAAATATACATTTTATTTGTCAGGTAAATAACTTTAATATACTTTTAATCAAAATCGTTAGAGCCATTTTTTAGAAAATCAAAATTTTCGAAAAATGTTCCATGTAAAGGCTAGTTTGGAGTGGGGGGATTTTTCTCAAAATCTTCGTGTCGCATCCCTGGAAGATACTAAACTTAAATTCCAAGTTTGATACTTTACCGACTTTTCGTTTTTGAGTTATCGTGTTCACAGACACACGGACACACACACACACACACACACACACACGGAACTTTTTCTGAAAATACTTTTTATGGATACAGGGGACCCTAAAACATACATTTCCGCTGAAATCTCGGTATCGAATTTTTTGGTGGAGTGCAATACATTCTCTATACACTATGTACATAGTGCATATAGAGAAAGTAAAAAATGTGCGAATTAAAATTGGAATTGCTTGAACATCCAGAAAAAAAAATACAAAAAATACATAAATATATTTAAATTTCTTAAAGAAACTACCTCTAAAATTATATCCCCTATTCGCCAGATCTAGCACCCAGTGACTACCACCTGTTCCCAAACCTCAAAAAATTTCTTGGAGGACGAAAATTTCATAGCAACGAGGTCATTGATGCTATTTTGAGGACCTTGATAAATCGCACTACAGAGATGGTTTAATTAAATTGGAACACCGATATGACAAATGTATTAGCCTTTCTGCAGATTATGTTGAGAAATAAAGCAAAAAAATCTTATGTATTCCATTCACATGACTTTCTCTACATCTCTGCAACAAATTATTGTAAGAAGCTTATGTTTCTTTTTTGGTTCATGCTAATCGAGCAAAAATTAGCAGAAATAGTCTTATTACTTGCTTCCATGCAAGAAGAAGGGAAATAAGGGAGTAGCATAGGCTAAATTATTATTCAATACTGGTAGCTATGTGACTGAAATTTCTTTATTTGTATGGACAGGAGTTGACAAATTCCTGTATGAGAAAAGTGTAAGTTTTTTAAACCGGAAACCAATAACAAGGAATATCTCTAAAACGATCAACTCCACAAAAAAATGTATATGACATAAATTGTGTGTTTTATCGTGATTTACATTTCCTATAAAGTAAGTTTTTGTCTATCTCTTACAGTTTATCAGTTATACAAAATTCAACAAAAATCATCCAGAATAAAGAGGTCTTTAGAGGCTATTCCCAGAAAATTCGAAATATACATTTTATTTTTCTTGTGAATATCTTAAATATAAGAGATTTTAATCAAAATCGTTATAGCCATTTTTGATAAAAATCAAAATTTTCGAAATTTTTTCCATGTAAAGGGTAGTTTTGGGTGGGGGGGGGATTTTCTTGAAAATCTTCGGTCGCATCCTTGGAAGATAGCAACCTTAAATATCAAGTTTGGTACTTAACGGTCTTTTTGTTTATGAGCTATGCTGCCCACATACACACAGACAGAAACACGGACATTTTTCTAAAAATGCTTTTTTTGGTTTAAGGGGGTCCCAAAACATGTATTTTGGTGAGATCTCGATATCGAATTACTGGGTGCAATACAACACCTTCTCCATACACTATGTACATAGTACGTGTAGAGAAAGTAAAACAAAAATTAATGCTGTTTTCATTGAGAGACCCGGGACTTATCAGCCGACGCTAGTATAATAGACATATTACGACCAAATAAGATCACTTTCAGTTTTTAATAAGGGATCCGCCGCCCTTGAGCCGCCACTGATTTTGATATTCCGAGTCTTTATGGAACTAAGTTCTATTTTTGTGTATGAAAGTACCAGTTAAGTCACGAAAACGAATTCTTTGCTGTAACTCGGGAACCGTAAGCTGATGTAAGCATGATGGCATAATTGCCAACTGTTTTGCAGGGCTGAGGTGCACAAATAGAATGCGAGCATTCATTTTAAAACGTTAATTGTTATATACAACATTGAGCAACGCTCTCGCTGTTTAATAATAGTATTGGACCAGGTTTAATGTCAATTACTGAACTGCTACCAATGTAAGTGTTTTAATTAAACTCTAACCGTATTTGCATCAACCACAAAGATCAAAGGAAAACAAACCAAATGCTATCCCTCCGAGATTTTGGCACTTGCCAAATTGTTCGCATTTTCTTTTTCTATTTTCGCTTTTATTGTAATTGTTTTTCTCGTTTTTCTCTTTCCGTATACAAAAACGTTCACTGGCAGGTAAACAAACTTTGCTCGACGAGTGGCTTGACTTGCCAAGAACCATGCCGTCTGAAACGCGAATGCCAGAACCAGAGAGGGGGTGTAGGACCCCCGTGTATTCCCAGAACTTCTAGCAGTGTCTCCATTTCCGAAACTTTCGGCGAGGAAGGTCACCGTGCTACGAATGAGGACGCCATTTGTCTTGAATACAAATTATTTATATAATATTGTATAATAATGTATATAAAAGTATGGCATTAGGTAGAGATGGTATTGCACTCCACCCAAAAATTTAATACCGAGCTTTCGTCGGAAATACACGTTTTAGGGCGCCCTTTATAAAAAGGCTGATGTGTTCCATTCACATGACTTTCTCTATATATCTGTAACAAATTATTTTTAATAACCTTATTCTTTTATTTATTTCATGCTAATCGAGAAAAATTAGCAGAAATAATCTTATTTCTTGCTTTTTGTAAGTAGAAGCGAAATAAGGGAGCACCATAGGTTAAAGTGATAGTCAAAAGCTGCTGCTATGTTACTGAAGTTCCTTTGTTTGTGTGGACAGGAGTTGACAAATTCCTGAATGAGAAAAGTATAAGTTTTTCAAAGCTGAGAACCAAAAACAAGGAATATCTAAAAACCGATCAACTCCACGAAATATATATATATAAAACATAACTTGTGTGTTTTAACGTGCTCTACATTTTTTGTGTGTTAAATTTTCGTCCATCTCTTACGGTTTAGTAGTTATGCAAAATTATCCAGAATAAAGTAGTCTTCAGAGGCTATTCCCAGAAAATTCAAGATATAGGTACATTTTATTTGTCAGGTAAATATTTATAATATACGATATTTAATCAAAACCATTAGACATTTTTTAGAAAATCAAAATTTTTGAAAAAAGTTCAATATAAAGGGTAGTTGGGAGTGGGGGGGGGGGGTTCTCGAAAATCTTCGTGTCGCATCCTTGGAAGATACCAAACCTAAATATCAAGTTTGGTTTTTAACGGACTTTTCATTTTTGAGCTATGCTGCCCACACATACACACACACACACACACGGGCATTTTTCTAAAAATGCTTTTTTCTTTATCCAGGAGGTCTCAAAACATGTATTTCCGGTGAAATCTCGGTATCGAATTTTTGGGTGCATTTCAATACCTTCTCTATACACTATGTACATAGCACGTATAGAGAAAGTAAAAATCTGATGTGTTACACTCACATGACTTTCTCTAGCTTTTCTACAAACTTCTTACATAAGATTATTCTTCTTTCTGCACCTTGCTAATCGAGATAAACATTAACAGAATGTTCTTATTGCTTAGTTCCTTATTAGTAGGAAGAAAATAAGGAAATACACTATGCTAAAGTGATAATCAAATGTTTTAAAAGCTGTCGCTATGCGATTGTCATTGCAAATCACTTCTTTACTTGGCGAGGAGTAGAACAAAAGAAAAACGGACACTTACTGTCTGAGAAAAATATAAGTACTTCACAACTGAAACCAATAACAAGGAATAACTCGGAAACGGTTACCTGCATGAAAAAAATGTATATAACATAAATTGTGTGTTTTAATGTGCTCTACATTTTTTGTGTGGTAGGTTTTTGTGTAGCTCTTACGGTTTTACAGTTATGCAAAATTTATCCAGAATAGAGTAGTCTTCAGAGGCTATTCCCAGAAAATTCAAGACATACATTATATTTGTCATGTATTTTAATCAAAATCATTAGAGCCATTTCTGAAAAAATCAGAATTTTCTAAATTTTTTCCATGTAAAGGGTAGTTTGGGGTGGGGGTTTTTACTCAAAACCTTCGTGTCGTGTCCTTGGAAGATACTAAACTTATATATTAAGTTTGGTATTTTACATACTTACACTCGCACACACAAGCATACGAACCTTTTTCTTTAATTTTTGATTTTCGGATACAGAGGACCCTAAAACATATATTTCCGGTAAAATCTCGGCAATACTTTTTGTACCTATGTACTATGTAGAGAAAGTAATAATTAAAACGTTGCTCCAAAATGTCGGTTTTCTGTTTGCGGTCCGCTTAAGCTGGTTTCAAACCGCACCCAACACAATTTCTGGCATTAAAGGGATATTATTTGTTGTGCATTTTCAAACGTTCTCGTGCTTGGCTCATTTCACAGCAAAGAGGTTAATCAGATTTGCAGGTTAACAGTTTCTTTGTGATTATAAAGGTTACTCTTGTACATTTGTAAGCTTATTCAGCATCATTTGTGCGTGTTTTGTCTTGCGTGGCTTTAATACACCGGAAATAATCTCATATTACTTCACTACAGCAGATCCTCGTAATCATGCTGCGTGGTCATTTTCGCTTCGGAATAAATAACGCATGCTTATTATTTTCTCTAATCGTACTATGTACATAATGTATAGAGAGAGTATTGTATTGCACCCAAAAATTCGATACCGAGATTTCATTGGCCGAGAGGTGAGATCACTCGCCTGTCACCTAGGCGGCCCGGGTTCGATCCCAAACGATCGCATGTGAGATTTGTGGTGGACAAAGCGGCGCAGGGGCGGGTTTTATCCCGTTTCCCCCGCCATCACATTCCACCGGTACTCCATCTTCATATATCATCTGTGTCATTGCCTGCGGTGCCATATCAGTAAAGGCGGGCATTAAACACAATCGAAACAAAACCGATATTTCACCGGAAATAGACCCTTTGAATCCAAAAATAAGGGTATTTTAGAAAAAGGTCCATGTGTGTGTATGGACTGCATAGCTAAAAAACTAAAAGACTGTTAATAAACTTAAATACAAGTTTGGTATTTATCTTCCAAGGATGCGATATAAAGATTTTCTAGAAAATCCCCCCATCGCAACTATCCTTTACAAGGAAATTTTTTTGAAAATTTTGTTTTCTTGGAAAATGGTTCTAACGATTTTGATTAAAATACCATATGTGTAAGATATTTGTATTACAAAGGAAATGTATATCTTAAATTTTCTGGGAAATTTTCTAAAGACACCTTTATTCTGAATGAATTCTGCTGAATTTTGTATAAGTGGCAAACCGTAAGAGATACACAAAAATACACTACACAAAAAATGTAAAACACGCAACCAATGTATATGTTTTATTTTCATTTGTTATTTTTGCTTTCTCTACACGCACTATGTGCGTAGTGTATAGAGAAGATATTGCACTCCACCCAAAAATTCGATACCGAGATTTCACCAAAAATATATGTTTTAGGGTCCCTTGTATATACATATAAAAAAAAGCATTTTCACAAAAAGGTCCGTGTGTGTGTGTCCGAGTGTCTGTGAACACGATAATTCAAAAACGAAAAGTGGGTAAAATACCAAACTTGGTATTTAAGTTTAGTATCTTCCAGGGATGAAATACGAAAGATTTTTAGAAAAATCTCCCCACCCCAAACAACCCTTTACATGGAAAAAATTTCGAAAATTTTGATTTTCTCAAAAATAGCTCTAAAGATTTTGATTAAAATATTGTATATAAAAGATATTTTACCTGCCAAATAGAATGTATATTTTGAATTTTCTGGGAATAGCCTCTGAAGACTACTTTATTCTGTGTGAATTTTATGGAATTTTGCATAACTGCTAAACCGTAAGAGATGGACAAAAACTTACTACACAAAGTATGTAGAACACATTAAAACACATAATTTATGTTGTATACATTTTTAGTGGAGTTGATCGTTTTTTAGATATTCCTTGTTTTTGGTTTCAGCTTTGAAAAACTTAACTTTTCTCATACAGGAATATGTCAACTGCTGTGCATATAAACAAAGGAACTTCAGTCACATAGCAACTAGCTTTTAACTATCACTTAAACCTATGATGCTCCCATATTTCGCTTCTACTTAAAGGAATCAAGTAATAAGATTAGTTCTGCTAATTTTTTCTCACTTAGCATGAAGTAAATAGATGCATACGCTTTTTAAGAATAATTTGTTGCAGAGATGTAGAGAAAGTCATGTGAATGGAACACATCAGATTTTTTTTTTTTATTGTAGAGATATTCCGGATTATTGGTTTCAATTTTAAGCCACACCTTTCTTGTCGTTTATTTACTCCTTGTAAGCAAATTTGTTTCATATATCGACCGGCTTTTAAAAGACTTGACTATTGCTTTAGCACGTGCATTTTCTTATTTCCCTACTACTTACAAGGAAACAAGTAATAAGAGCAATTCTGGTTTTGTTTATCTTGATTAGCATGATGTAGATTAACGTTTTCAATAAAAGTTTCTTTTTTGGAGAACAAATAGAGAGGCATGTAAGTGAAACACATTAGGTTTTTTAAAAGTAAATACAAATTTTTACTTTCTCTACTCGTTTTATGTGTATAGAGAAGATATTGCACTCCACCAAAAAATTCGGTACCGAGATTTGACCGGAAACATATGTTTTAGGGACCGCTGTATCTCTCAAAATATTTTCAGAAAAGGGTCCGGGTGTGTGTGTCCGTGAACAGGATAACTCAAAAACGAAAAGCCGGTAAAATACCAAACTTGGTATATTCGAAAATTTTGATTTTCTCAAAAATGGCTCTAACGATCTTGATTAAAATATCGTATATTAAAGATATTTATCTGACAAATAATATGTATATCTTGAATTTTCTGGGAATAGCCTCTGAAGACTACTTTATTCTGAATTTTACGGAAGAGTACCACACAAAAAAAAAATTAGAGCACATTAAAACACACAATTTATGTTGTATACATTTTTTTCGTGGATTTGATGGTTTTTGAGATATTCCTTGTTTTTGTTTACAGCTTTGAAAAACTTATACTTTTCTCATACAGGAATTTGTCAACAAACAAAGGAACCTCAGTCACATAGCAACCAGATTTTGACTATCACTTTAACCTATAGTACTCCCTTATTTCGCTTCTACTTACAGGGCAGCAAGTAATAAGACTATTTCTGCTGATTTTTTCTCGATTAGAGTGAAGTAAATAGAAGCATAAACTTTTTAACAATAATTTGTTACAGAGATGCAGAGAAAGTAATGTGAATGGAACACGGCAGTTTTTTTGTAAGTTTGATTGGAAGGGGTGGGGGGACTGAATCACCTGAAATACTAACAAAGGAATTACTATTACATTTCCGAGAATTGTGAGACTTTTAAATCAAATCCGGAAGCGGAAAGGCGCGGAAGGCTATTTGGATTGATCGAGAATCGACATCGAGGCCACTGGTATGTTCTTGGTTCGTGCAGTGTTTCGAAATGGTAGTGTTAACACGCTTCAAAGAAAAACGATACTCCCTGGCGAAACCCAGTAACAACCTTCAACATGTAATGTTAATACCCGCTCACTTTTCAGGCGGTGATATCTGGGTTACAGCATACCGCGTGAAACATGGGTTCACTGTCCGCAGCCTACTCTAAAACACATGACGATCTGTTGGCGTACCACGCTTTTAAAAGCCTTTTCTTTTTTTGCTTTCTTTACCAAAAATCGAGGAAATTGCATTCCAAATATTCCAACCCAATATTTCAATGCAAATGTTGGTTTTGAGGCCATTTGCTTGAATACATTTTTAGAAAATCTACCATCTGTGTTTGCATCGGAGAAATACCCAACTTGGTATTTAAGTACAGCATCTTCCAAAGATACGACAAGAAGATTGAATCCACCCAACCCAAAGTACCCTTTACAATAGTTATTTTCAAAAAATGCCTGTGATTATTTAAATATCGTAAACATTTTAGATATTAAATGACAAATAACAGTAATGCCTAATGATTTAATCCATCCGTTCTCGTCCATGCCATCATCCATTCATCCACCCGTCCATCCCATCATCCATTCACCCACCCGTCCATCCCATCATCCATACACCCACCCGACCATCCCATCATCCATAAATCCACCCACCCGTCCATCCCACCATCCGCACATCCACCCACCCGTCCATCCCATCATCCACACATCCACCCACCCGTCCATCCCATCATCCATACATCCACCCACCCGTCCATCCCATCATCCACACATCCACCCACCCGTCCATCCCATCATCCACACATCCACCCACTCGTCCATCCCATCATCCACACATCCACCCACCCGTCCATCCCACCATCCACACATCCACCCACCCCTCCATCCCATCATCCATACACCCACCCGTCCATCCCATCATCCATACATCCACCCACCCGTCCATCCCACCATCCACACATCCACCCACCCGTCCATCCCATCATCCACACATCCACCCACCCGTCCATCCCATCATCCACACATCCACCCACCCGTCCATCCCATCATCCACACATCCACCCACCCGTCCATCCCATCATCCACACATCCACCCATCCGTCCATCCCACCATCCACACATCCACCCACCCGTCCATCCCATCATCCACACACCCACCCACCCGTCCATCCCATCATCCATACATCCACCCACCCGTCCATCCCATCATCCACACATCCACCCACCCGTCCATCCCATCATCCACACATCCACCCACTCGTCTATACCATCATCCACACATCCACCCACTCGTCCATCCCATCATCTACACATCCACCGACCCGTCCATCCCATCATCCATACACCCACCCACCCGTCCATCCCACCATCCACACATCCACCCACCCGTCCATCCCATCATCCACACACCCACCCACCCGTCCATCCCATCATGCACACATCCACCCACCCGTCCATCCCATCATCCTTACACCCACCCACCCGTCCATCCCACCATCCACACATCCACCCACCCGTCCATCCCATCATCCATACACCCACCCGTCCATCCCATCATCCACACATCCATCCGTTCTCGTCCATCCCATCATCCACACATCCACCCACCCGTCCATCCCATCATCACATATCCACCCACCCGTCCATCCCGTCATCCACACATTCATCCACCCGTCCATCCCATCATCCACACATCCACCCACCCGTCCATCACACCATCCACACATCCACCCATTCGTCCATCCCATCATCCACACATCCACCCACCCGTCCATCCCATCATCCACACATCCACCCGCCCGTCCATCCCATCATCCACACATCCACCCACCCGTCCATCCCATCATCCACACATCCACACATCCACCCACTCGTCCATCCCATCATCCACACATCCACCCACCCGTCCATCCCACCATCCAAACATCCACCCACACCTCCATCCCATCATCCATACACCCACCCGTCCATCCCATCATCCACACATCCACCCACCCGTCCATCCCATCATGCAGACGTCCAACCACCCGTCCATCACATCATCCACACATCCACCCACTCGTCCATCCCATCATCCACACATCCATCCACCCACACGTCCATCCCATCATCCACACATCCACCCACTCGTCGATCCCATCATCCACACATCCATCCACCCACCCGTCCATCCCATCATCCATACACCCACCCACCCGTCCATCACATCATCCACACATCCACCCACCCACCCACCCACCCGTCCATCATATCATCCACACATCCATCCACCCACCCGTCCATCCCATCATCCACACATCCACCCACCCGTCCATCACATCATCCACACATCCACCCACTCGTCCATCCCATCATCCACACATCCATCCACCCGTCCATCACATCATCCACACATCCATCCACCCGTCCATTACATCATGCACACATCCACCCACCCGTCCATCCCATCATCCACACATCCACCCACCCGTCCATCACATCATCCACACATCCACCCACCCGTCCATCCGTCTATCTGTCCAAGTACTCATTTACACGTCCCCGTGTACATCCACACATTTAGCCCATCCAGCCCTCCATCACGTTCTCTTTGCTCTCTCTAGTCACCCATTTAAGGAACTTCTTTGATATTTTAACCTCTTCCATTCTTATGAGGTGTCCATGATATCTTAAACGTAATTCATCTATGTTTACTTTCTCTACTTCGTACGTAGTAGTACATGGAGATGGTAGCGCATACCACCCCAAAATCCCATACTGAGATTTCACTGGAAATACTCCTTTTAGGATCCCCTGATTCCAAAACAGTTGCTGTTTTAGAAAAAGTTTGTGTGGGTATTCTTAAATACCAAACTTGGTATTTATGTACAGTAGGCATCTTCCGGATGCGACACGAAGATTTTATTCCCCCCACCTCAACATGGAACATTTTTCAAAAATGTTGATAATCTCAATAATGGCTCTAACGAATTATATTAAATGCCATATTTTTAAAGATATTTTCTTGACAAACGTAATGTATATCTTGAATTTCCTGGGAATAGCCTCTCTATTCTAGTGACCTTTTTTTGAAACTGGCTAACCGTAACAGATAAAATTTGCTACAGAAAAAGTTTTGATCTCGTAAAAACACACAATTTATATATATATATTTTTTTAAAATTAGGTGCCTTAATCTTTCCTTGATATTCCTTGTTATTATTTAAATTTTAAACTAAAACGTTTCCCAAATGTGAAGTCATCTTTCGTTTCATACTAATTTTTACTCCTAGCCACGCAAAGAGAACCGCAGTTCAGTTGTTTCACATAGCGACCGGCTTCTTAAAAACATTTGACTATCGGTTTGGCCTAGTATATTCCCTTATGTCACTTCTAATTACATGGGAGAAAGTAATAAGACAATTCCTGCTAATGTTTTTTGGATTAGGAATGATAAAGGAATCGTATTTAAAAATATTTTGTTTGCAGAATGGCTAGAGAAAGTGGTGAGAAAGTAACACATAAGATTGTTTGTACGCATAACAATTCTTTGTAAGTGACAGAAAGACTACTATGAAAAACGAAGATGTCACAAGAACCTTGTTGCCGTTAGGGCAGCTGGACGGAGACAATGAGATCCTTGGTTCACATCCTAGCAATGGTATTGAATTGTTCAGTTTGATTCTACATTACTCGAGCTACAAGAAGTTCTCGTTATATTACTTATGATAAAATAATATGTAGTTGGAATAGTTTACAGAAGAGATAGAGAAAGTCATGTGAGTGTAACACATCAGATGTTTACTTTGTCTAAACGTACTATGTACATAGTGTATAGAGAAGGTATTGCATTCCACCCAAAAATTTGATTCCGAGATTTCACTAGAAATACATGTTTTGGCTTCCGCTGAATCAAAAAAAAGTATTTTTGAAAAAAGATCCGTGGGTGTATGTGCGTCTCTGGACAGCATAGTTCAAAAACGAAAAGGCCGTTAAATACCAATCTTGGTATTTAAGCTTGGTATCTTCCAAGGATGCGACACGAAGATTTTCAAGAAAATACCCCCACCCTAAACTACCCTTTACATGGAAAAACTTTAGAAAATTTTGATTTTCTTAAAACTGGCTCTAACGATTTGATTAAAATGTCTTATATTTAGGATATTTCGTTGCCAAATAAAATGTATAAATGTATGAATTTTCTGGGTATAGCCTCAAGAGATCTCATTATTCTAGATGATTTTTATTGAATTTAGCTTAATAGTAAACCGTAAGAGATAGACAAAAGCTTACCACACCAAAAATGTAGATCACGATAAAACACACAATTTATGTATTTACATTTTTGATGGAGTTGATCGTTTTTTGAGATATTCATTGTTATTGATTTCAGTTTTAAAATACCTACTTTTCTCATATAGGTATTTGTCAACTCTTGTCCATACATACAAACAAAGGAATTTCAGTCACATAGCAACCAGCTTATGGCTAGCACTTTAACCTATGGTATACCCTTATTACTTTCTCTATACGCACTATGTACATAGCGTATAGAGAATGTATTGCACTCCACTAAAAAATTCGATACCGAGATTTCACCGGAAATATATGTTTTAGGGTCCCCTTTATCTAAAAAAAACCCATTTTCGGAAAAAGGTCCATGTGTGTATATGTGTGTGTGTGTCCGTGTGTCTGTGAACACGGTAACTCAAAAACGAAAAGTAGGTAAAATACCAAACTTGGTATTTAAGTATCTTCCAGGGATGCGACACGAAGATTTTGAGAAAAGTCCCCCCACCCCCAACTACCCTTTACATGGAACTTTTTTCGAAAATTTTGATTTTCTGAAAAATGGCAAACGATTTTGATTACATTTTCGTATACTAATGATATTTACCTGAAAAATAAAATGTATATCTTAAATTTTCTGGGAATAGCCTCTGAAGAGTAGTTTATTCTGGATGAATTTTACTAAATTTTGAGTAACTGCTAAACCGTAAGAGATGGACAAAAACTTACTACACAAAAATGTAGAGCAGGTTAAAACACACAATTTATGTTATATACATCTTTTCGTGGAGTTCGTCGTTTTTGTGACATTCCTTATTTTTGGTTTCTGCTATGATAAACTTATACATTTCTCATACAGGAATTTATCAACTGATGTCCATACAAACAAAGGAACTTCAGTGACGTAGCAACCAGCTTTTGATTATCACTTTAACCTATGGTACTCCCTTATTTCACCTCTAGTTACAAGGAAGCAAGTAATATGGCTATTTCTGCTAATGTTTTACTGATTAGCATGAAGTTAATAGATGAATAAGGTTTTTAGCAGTAATTTGTTGCAGAGATGTAGAGAGAGTCATGTGAATGGATCACAACAGATTTTTCCTTTGGTTATAGCAGACACATTCATGCTTGAGTCTGAATTGTAAAAGTCTCCGTAGGCTTGAGCCACTTGAAATGGCCTGATTCTGTGCCACGTTGTGTAATCACGTAGGTAAATGTGTAGATTTCTAGTGGAGCCTTTGTTGGGGACAAAATCAGGAAAGTGAAAAGTGATTTAATGCTCTAGTTGAGTCAGTGTCGATGTAGTGGCACTGATTTCTATTCGACTCAGTGGTGCATAACGCCGTTGTCAATACACGATACCAAAGCTTGCTACAAAAATAGCTCATGTGCATTTTTCTGTCTGAACCTTAAACGTTAAATACAGTGTGAGCCATACAAACCTGAACCATTTTAAGTGCAATCTCATACACCTTTAACCAAAATATATCTAGCACGTTTGGAAACATTTCATTAGTTCTTACTTTCTCTATACGTAATATGTACATAGTGTATAGAGAAGGTATTGTATTGCACCCAAAAATTCCATACCGAGATTTCACCGAAAATATATGTTTTAGGTCCCCCTGAATCCAAAAAACAGTTTTACAGAATGGCCCGTGTGTGTGTCTGTGGACAGCATAGCCCGTTGAATACCAAACTTTGTATTTGGTTTCTACCAAGGATGCGACACGAAGATTTTCTAGAAAATCCTCCCACCCCCAACTACCCTTTGCATGGAACTTTTTTAGAAAATTTTGATGTTCTCAAAAATGCCTCTAACGATTTTGATTAAAATTTCGTATATTAAAGATATTTACCTGAAAAATAAAATGTATATCTTGAATTTTCTAGGAATAGCCTCTGAAGACTACTTTATTCTGGATGAATTTTAAGGAATTTTGAATAACTGGTAAACCATAAGAGATGGGCAAAAACTTACTGTCCATACAAACAAAGGAACTTCAGTCACATAGCAACCAGCTTTTGACTGTCACTTTAACCTATGGTACTCCCTTATTTTGCTACTACTTACAAGGAAGCAAGTAATAAGACTATTTCTGCTATTTTTTTTTTTTTTTCTGATTCATTTTCATGAAGTAAATAGAAGCATAAGCTCTTTAAGAACAATTTGTTGCAGACACGTAGAAAAAGTCATGTGAATGGTACACATGAGATTTTTACTTTTTCTATACGTACTACGTATTAGTGTATAGACAAGGTATTGTATTGCACCCAAAAATTCGAGATTTCGCCGGAAATACATGTTTTGAGACCCCTGAATCCCAAAAAATCTGATGTGCTACAATCACATGACTTTCTCTGCATCTCTGTAACAAATTACTGTTAAAAACTTATTCTTCTATCTACTTCATGCTAATCAGGATAAACATTAGCAGACATAGTCCTTATTATTGTCAGTAGAACGGAAACAATCTAACGTGTTCCATTCACATGATCTCCTCTAGCTTTTCGGCAAACAAACCTTTTATTCAAAACATTAATCTGTTATCTACACCATGGTAATCAAGATAAACATAAGCTGAAATAATGTTATTACTAGCTTCTTTGTAGGTAGACGGGAAATAACAAAATGCACAGGCTAAAGAGATAGTCTCCTCTTTTTGAAGCCGGTCGCTATGTGAAACAATTGAAATTCCAATCTCTTTGCTTACAAGTAGTAAACAAACGAGAAACGAGAAGAAATATGTCTTCCCGTTTGAGAAAAGTTTAAGTGGATAAAATTGATACCAATATCCGAAATATCTCGAAAACGGTTAACTCTACAATATATATTTTGCCAGTCATACAAAAATTCTCCAGAATGAAGTGGTCTTCAGAGCTATTCCCAGAAAATTCAAGATATGCATTTCGTTTGTTATAAAAATATCTTAAACATAAGGTATTTTTATATAAATCGTTAGAGTCATTTTTGAGAAAATCAAAATTATCGAAAACTATTCCATGTAAAGAATAGTTGGGGTGGGGAGATTTTCTTGAAAATCTTCGTGTCGCATCCTTGGAAGATACCAAACTTAAATACCAAGTTTGATATTTAACGGTCTTTGAGCTATGCTGCACACATACACATCACACGCACACGGAAATGCTTCTAAAAATGTGTTGTTGTGTTTTTCTGATTAAGGGTGTCTGTAAACATGTATTTCTGGTGAAATCTCGGTATCGAATTTTTGGGTGGAATGGAATACTACGTACATAGTACGTGTAGAGAAAGTAATAAGTTAATGGGAACCGTTGCCCGAAAATAAGTGTCACATTGCTATTAGAAGCAGGTTTAATTACAACGCCGGTTAAGCTTTTGTGCGGGAGAGTATAACTCGTGTGAGTCAGGGAGCTGTTAAACCAAAGCCGTGGCGACAGGCATTTCAATGGCTTCTGTGCTTAACCTTCGGGAAACCTTTTGGGTTCTAGCTCGCCAAACATTTCCTTACCTTTGCAAGCTAGCAGCTTAGATGTTAGGTATTTTACAACAATACTGCCACCACTTTTTTTACTTTCTCTACACGTACTATGTACATAGTGTATAGAGAAGTTATTGTATTGCAATTCGATACCGAGATTTCACTGGAAATATGTTTTAGGGTCCCCTGTATAAAAAAAATCAGATGTGTTGCATTCACATGACTTTCTCTACATCTCTGCCATGTTTGACAAAATCGTGTCGCATCCTTGGAAGATACTAAACTTAAATACGAAGTTTGGTATTTCACCGACTATTCGTTTTTGAGTTATCGTGTACACAGACACACGGACACACACACACGAACCTTTTTCTGACAATGCATTTTTTGATTACAGGGGACCCTAAAACTATTTCCGGTGAAATCTTGGTATCGAATTTTTGGTGGAGTCCAATGCTTTCTCTATACACTGTGAACATAGTACGTGTAGAGAAAGTAAAAATGCAAAAAATGTAACTCACCCTAAGAGAGATTCGAACTCATGACCTTTTGAATGTGAGGCAGACACATTACGACCACACTACCCGGGCCAATTGTATTTCATACTAGGGTTCAAATAAATTATTATTATTAAGGCCAGCGAACAATGGAATCGTTCCTCACCTGTAGCTTGATTTTAAGCATCATTTTAATCAAGTTAGTATTGCATTTCTGATTATCTATGGGCTCCTTACTGGTAAACAGACGCTTTATATATTTGTGAGAGAGGCAGGTGCAGAGCCCCACTTTCCCAAGCACAGTCTCGACAATTGAGAGTCTATTTGTCGCGCTCGTTTGTCTCAAAGTACTGCAAACAAGAAGCGAGCGAGGTATGCCATGCTGGGGATGACATTGAAATGTTCCTACTCCATCCGTGGTTTACGTGACTCAAGTCAGGCACGCTGACCACAAGTGAAGGAAGCTTTCAGGCTTCTTGGTTTCTTTCTCCCACATTTCGTTGCCGTTTTATTCTCCATGGAAAAATCTATGTAGGGAATTGGAATACATCACAGCGTTTAATTAGCGGAGAGCGAACATTTAGACACTGCAAATTAGCATTTAGGCTCTTTAAATATTGTACTTAAGGCTATTAGTATCAAAAATCTGATGTGTTCCATTCACATGGCTTTCTCACAGTTCTGCAACAATTAACACGACTGTTCTATTTACTTCATGCAAGTTGAGAATAAAGTAAGTCTTTAGAAGCTATTCCCAGAGAATTTAAGATATACCCATTATTTGTCAGGTAAAATATCTTTAATATACGATATTTTAATCAAAATCGTTCGAGCCATTTGTGAGAAAATCAAATATTTTCGAAAAAAGTTCCATGTAAACGGTAGCTGGGGTGGGGGATTTTCTTGAAAGTCTTCCTGTTGCATCCTTGGAAGATACCAAACTTAAATGCCAAGTTTGGAATTCAACGTTCTATTCGTTTTTGAGCTATGCTGTCCACAGACACACACACACGCGCGGATCTTTTTCTGAAAATGCTTATTTTGGATTCAGAAGACCCAAAACATGTAATTCCGGTGAAATCTCGATGTCGAATCTTTGGGTGGAATGCAATACCTTCTCTATACACTATGCACGTAGTACGTGTAGAGAAAGCAAAAATTAGCAGAAATAGCCTTATTACTTGCTTCCTTGTAAGTGGAAGCGAAATAAGGGAGTACTATAGGTTAAAGTGATAGTCAAAAGTTCCTTTGTATGGACAGTAGTTGACAAATTCCTGTATAAAGTATAAGTTTTCTTAAAGCTGAAAGCAATAACAAGGAATATCTCAAAAAAGACCCACCCCACGAAAAAAATGTACAGAACATAAATTGTGTGTTTTAAAGAACTTTACATTTTCTGTTCTGTAAGTTTTTATCTATCTCTTACGGTTTGTCAGTAATGCAAAATTACGTAAAATTCATCCAGAATAAAAGTAGCCTTCAGAGGCTATTCCCAGAAAATTCAAGATATACATTTTATTTGTCATGTAAATATCTCAAATATAAGAGATTTTAATCAAAATCGTTAAAGCCAGTTTTGAGAAAATCAAAATTGTCGACATTTTTGCAATGTAGAGGGTAATTGGGGGTGGGGAGATTTTCCTCAAAATCTTCGTGTTGCATCCTTGGAAGATACCAAACTTAAATACCAAGTCTATCTTGTTCACAGACACACGGACACGCGCGCGCTAGGACCTTTTTCCAGGAATACTTTTTTTTTTTTTTTTTTGGATTAAGGGGACCCTAAAACGTCTATTTCTCCGTATCGCATTTTGGATGGAATCCAATACCTTCTCTATACATTATGTAATAGTTCGTTTAGAGAAAGTAAAAAACTACAGAAGATACATAAACGATACTGGAAAGGCAAAGTCATATGAATATTAACATCAGATTTTTTGCAGTATATTAGTGTCTATGAATTTGTTGATTTGCCGGTACTTTTATTACGCACACCGCTGTTAATCAGTTAATGGAAAATTGCCTTTAGATAAGTCTGCTCGAAATGGGCTTTTGAATCACCATCATAATAATATATTTGGTCAAAGCGTTCCACCAAAGGTATAAATACGGCATGTAGCACTATAAATAGACGACGCAAATAGCCCTTGATAAATTAAAAAGAGAACATTAAAATAATTAGTGTCTCCGCTCGGAAACTGAAAGCCCAGCGCTTATGACGTCATTAGGAATGGTCAACATTTCGGAATAAAAAAGCAACGTATCGAGATGATTCACGACTGACAGTAAAAATGGAGAAAAAGGATCAGCGGCTGTGACGTGGGAATCCGCGTGCGGGTTAAACTGTATGAGATCACGTAAACTTGTTAGCTGGCTTCGTAGTTACGTAAGTAACATTTCTGTAGTTCCCACAAAAAGATCTTCATTCTAGGGTTGTCTGGCAAAGGCGTAGAAGAAAAAATATGATGTACTACATTCATATGACTTTCTCTACATCTCTGCAACTAATTATTGTTCACAAGCTTATTCTTCTATTTACTTAATGCTAATCGCAAAAAAAAAATAGCAGAAATAGACTTATTACTTGCTTCCTTGTAAATAGAAGTGAAATAAGGGAGTAGCATAGGTTAAAGTGATAGTCAAAAGCTGGTTGCTATGTGACTGAAGTTTCTTTGTTTGTATGGACAGGAGTTGACAATGTCCTGTGTGAGACAAGTATAATTTTTTAAAGCTGAAATCATAAACAAGGAATATCTCGAAAACGATCATCTCCACGAAAAAAATGTATGTAACATAAATTGTATACTTTAATGAGCTATACATTTTCTGTTAAGTAAGTTTTTGTCCATCTCCTACGGTTTGCCAGTTATGCAAAATTCCGTAAAATTCATCCAGAATAAAGTAATCTTCAGACGCTATCCCAGAAAATTCAAGATATACATATTATTTGTCAGGTAAAATATCTTTAATATACGACATTTTAATCAAATTCGTTAGAGCAATTTTTGAGAAAATCAAAATTTTCGAAACTTTTTCCATGTACGAGGTAGTTGGGGATGGGGGGGGGATTTTCTTGAAAATCTTTGTGTCGCATCCTTGGAAGATACTGAACTTAAATACCAAGTTTGGTAATTTAACGGACTCTTCCTTTCTGAGCTATGCTGTCCACACACACACGACACATACGTACCTTTTTCCAAAAATGATTTTTCTGTATTCAGGGGGGCCCAAAGCATGTATTTCCGGTGAAATCTCGGTATCGAATTGTTGGGTGCATTACGATACCTTCTCCATACACTATGTACATATATGTGTAGAGAAAGTAAAAATTGAGAAAAAGGACCAGCAAGAAAGTCGCTTTATTACGGCTGTGACGTAGGAATCCCGGTTCTGGGTTAAACTGTATGAGATCACGTAAACTGGTTACTTAGTTACGTAAGTAACATTTCTGTAGTTCCCACGAAAAGATTTTCTTTCTAGGTTTGTCTGGCAAAGGCGATATAACAAATTACATTCCGGAGTTTGATAATTGTTTTTCCGTAGAAGAAAAAAGAATCTGAAGTGTTCCATTCACATGACATTCTCTACAGCAAATTATTGTTAGAAAGCTTATGTTTCTATTTACTTCACGCTAATCCAGAAAAGACTAGCAGAAATAGTCTTATTACTTGCTTCCTTGTAAGTAGAAGTGAAACAAGGGAGTACCATAGGTTAAAGTGCTAGTCAAAAGCTGGTTGCTATGTGACTGAAGTTCCTTTGTTTGTATGGACAGGAGTTGACAAATTCCTGTATCAGAAAAGTATGTTTTCAAAGCTGAAACCAATAACAAGGAATATCTCAGAACCGACCAACTTCATGTAAAAAATGTATATAACATTAATTGTGTGTTTTAACGTGCTCTACATTTTTTGTGTGGTAAGTTTTCGTCCATCTCGTACGGTTTAGCAGTTATGCAAAATTCCGTAAAATGCATCTAGAATAAAGTTCAGAAAATTCAAAATATACATTTTATTTGGCAGGTAAATATCTTTAATATACAATATTTTAATGAAAATCGTTAGAGTTATTTTTAAGAAAATCAAAAATTTCGAAAAAAGTTTCATGTAAAGGATAATTGCGGGTGGGGGATTTTCTTGAAAATCTTCGTGTCGCATCCTTGGAAGATACCAAACTTAGATACCAAGTTTGGTATTCAATGGTCTTTTCATTTTTGAGCTTTGTTGTCCACAGACACACACGAACCTTTTTCTGAAAATGAATTTTTTAATCCTGGGGTACATAAATACATGTATTTCCGATGAAATCTCGTTATCGAATTTTTGAGTGGAATGCAATTCCTTCTCTATACACTACGTACATAGTACGTGTAGAGAAAGTAAATATCTGATTACTACATTTGCTTGGCTTTCTCCGCCTACTACATTTTATTCTTACATAGCTAATACAAAGTATTCTTACAACAGCTTATTAGTTTCTCTAGCACCTATTTACAAAAATTAAAATTGAAATTCGCTTCTTTGTAAGGCCAGGAGTAAATCAAAAGACACACGGACGACTTCCTGTTCGAAAACACTATTTAAAAAAACCTGATGTGTTCCATCGACATGAACTTCTCTGCATCTCTGTAATAAATTATCGTTAAAAAAACTTATTCTTCTATTTAATGATACTCGAGAAAAAATTGGTAGAAAGTGTCTTATTATATAAGTAGAAGGGAAATAAGGGAGTACAATAGACTAAATCGATAATCAAATATTTTAAAAGCTGGTTGCTATGAAATTGAATTACCTTTGTTTGTATGGACAGGAGTTGACAAATTCCCGTATGAGAAACGTGTAGTTGTTTAAAGCTGAAACCAACAACAATGAATATCTCAAAAACTCCACCAAAAAATGTACATAACATAAATTGTCTGTTTTAAGGAGCTCTCCAATTTTTGTGTGGTAACTTTTTCTCTATCTCTTTTGGTTTACCAGATATGCAAAATTCCGCAAAAGTCATCCATGTCCTCAGAGGCTATTCCCAGAAAATTGAAGATACGCATTTTATTTTTCACATAAATATCTTAAATGTAAGAGATTTTAATGAAAATCATTAAAGCCATTTATGAGAAAATAAAAAGTTTTCAAAATTTTTTCTATGTAAAGGGTAGTTCGGCGTGTGGAGATTTTCTTCAAAATCTTCGTGTCGTATCCTTGGAAGATACCATACTTAAATACCAAGTTTGGTTTTTAGCGGTTTTTTCGATTTTGAGCTATGCTGCTCACAGACACACACAGACAGACACACATGGGCATTTTTCTAAAGATGCTTTTTTGGATTCAGGGGGTCTCAAAACATATATTTCCGGTAAAATCTCGGTATCGAATATTTGTGTGCAATACAATACCTTCTCTATACACTATGTGAAGAGAAAGTAAAAATTGAAACTAATAATAAAATTTTACCACTCGCCTCTCACCAAGGCGAGCCGATGAGGGATCCCTGGTGACCGCGTGTGGGATTTGTGGCGACAAAGCGGCTCAGGGGAGGTTTTTTCTCTTGGTTCTCTGGTTTGCCTTGCCATCGCATTCCACCGCTGCTCCATCTTCATTCCATGTATCATCAGTGTCATCGCCTGATTTGCCATAGTAGTAAAAGCGGGCGTTATCTTAACAGTACAAAACTAAATAGATAAAAATAACAAGGAATACCTCGGAAATGGTTAGCTCAATAAAATGTGTTGGACATAAATTGTATGTTTTGACGAGATCTACATTTTTGTCTATCTTTTATGGTTTACCACTTGTGCAAAAGCCATTCAGAATGAAGAGGTCTTCAGAGGCTATTCCCAGAAAATTCAAGATATACATTTTATTTGTCCTTCATAAAAATATCTTAAAGATATAGTACTTTATTCATAATAGTTAGGGTCATTTTTTTAAAAATGTTAACGTTCAAAAAAAATGTTTCAATTAAATAGTAATTGGGAGTGGAAGAATTTCTTTAAAATCTTCGTGTCACATCCTTGCAGCATGCAGAACGTATATATCAAGATCAGTAAACAACCGATCTATCGCTTTGAGTTATCCTGTTCGCATATATGAACCTTTTCTAAAACTCTGATGTGTTACATTCACATGACTTTCTCTATATCTCTGTAACAAATTATTGTTAATAAGCCTATCTTTTATTTATTTCATGCTAATCGACAAAAATTAGAAGAAATAGTCTCATTTCTTGCTTTATTGTAAGTAGAAGCGAAATAAGGGAGTACCATAGGTTAAAGTGAAAGCCAAAAGCTGGTTGCTATGTGACTGATGTTCCTTTGTTTGTATGGACAGAAGTTGACAAATTCCTGTATGAGAAAAGTATAAGTTTTTTTAAAGCTGAAATCATTAACAAGGAATATCTCAAGAACAACTCCACGAGATAAATGTATATAACATAAACTGTGTGTTTTAACGTGCTCTTCATTTTCTGTTAGGTAAGTTTTTGTCCATCTCTTACGGTTTGCAAGTTATGAAAATTCTGTAAAAATCAACCACAATAAAGAGGTCTTCAGAGGCTATTACCAGAAAGTTCAGGATGTACATTTTATTTGTCATGTAAGTGTCTTAAATACACGGCATTTAAATTAAAATCGTGTCATTTTTTAGAAAATCCACATTTTCGATTTTCTTCCTCGTAAAGGCTAGTTGGAGTGGGGAATTTTTTGAAAATCTTCGTGTCGCAGCCTTGAAATATGCTAAACTCAAACACCATGTTTGGTATTTTAAGGACTTTTCCTTTTTAGGTTATCATGTTCACAGACACACATGGACATTTTTCTAAAAATGTGTTGTTGTTTTTTTTGGATTCAGGGGGTCTCTAAACATACATTTCCGGTGAAATTTCGGTGTCGAATTTTTGGGTACAATGCAATATCTTCTCTATACACTATGCGCATAGTACATGTAGAGTAAGTAAAAGCGTATATGACATAAATTGTGTGTTTTGACGAGATCTACATTTATCAGATATGCAAATTTCAACAAAATTCATCCGGAATGTACAGGTGCTCAGAATCTATTCCCAGAAAATTCAAGATATACACTTTATTTGAATTGTACTTAAATATGCGGTATTTTAATTAAAATCGTTAGATGCATTTTGAGAAAAACAGAATTTTCAAACGTTTCTCCATGTAAAGGGTAGTTTGGAGTGGGGGAATTTTCTTGAAAATCTTCGTGTCGCATTCCTGAAGATACCAAACTAAAATACCAGACACACAAGCACACACGCGGACCCACACACACACGGACATTTTTCTAGAAATACCTTTTTGGATTCAGGGGGCCCCAAAGCATATATTTCTGGTGAAATCTCGGTATCGAATTTTTTGGTGGAATACATATTTTCACTTTACACTATGTACATAGTACTTATAGAGAAAGTAATCTTAATTATACGGTATAAAGTTTTATGGCACTTTATAATTTCTTGTATAAAACATCAGTCTATTCACTTTCTTATTCGGATCCGATATTTCGCCGGATATAAATGTTCTGAATCCAATTTTTACTTTCTGTATACGCACTATGTACATAGTGTATAGAGAAGGTATTACACTCCACCAAAAAATTCGATATCGAGATTTCACCGGAAATATATGTGTTAGGGTCCCCTGTATCAATAAAAAAGTATTTTCAGAAGAAGATCCGTGTGTGTGTGTGTGTGTGTGTGTGTGTGTCCGTGTGTCTGTGAACACGATAACTCAAAAACGAAAAGTCGGTAAAATACCAAACTTGGTATTTAAGTTTAGTATATTTCAGGGATGTAACACGAAGATTTTGAGAAAAATCCTCCCACCCCAAACTACCCTTTACATGGAACTTTTTTCGAAATTTTTTATTTTCTAAAAAATGGCTTATAACGATTTTGATTAAAATATCATATATTAAAGATATTTACCTGACAAATAAAATGTATATTTTGAATTTTCTGGGAATAGCCTCTGAAGACCTCTTTATTGTGGTTGATTTTTACAGAATTTTCATAACTTGCAAACCGTAAGAGATGGACATAAACTTAGCTAATAGAAAATGAAGAGCACATTAAAACACACAGTTTATGTTATATACATTTATCTCGTGGAGTTGTTTGAGATATTCCTTGTTATTGATTTCAGCTTTAAAAAAACTTATACTTTTCTCATACAGGAATTTATCAACTCCTGTCCACACAAAGTAACTTCAGTCACATAGCAACCAGCTTTTGACTGTCACTTTAACCTATGGTACTCCCTTGTTTCCCTTCCACGTACAAGGAAGCAAGTAATAAGAAAATTTCTGCGATTTTTTTTTTTTTTTTTTTTTTTTTTTTTTTTTTTTTTTTTTTTTTTTTTGTACAGCACCCCCTTTAATTTTAATGGTCATATCGGGGGCTTTGACTTGTGAAACTGTAGGTTCAGAGCATTGGGTTAATAAACTTTATATTACTAAACACACGCACATTCACTCTCACATTCATACTTCCAGACTCTATGAAGGATAGGGAATAATTCTGGTTAAAGTGGGGAATCGAACCCGGGACCTCCGGGTGAGAAGTCAGCTTGCTGACCACTTGACCACGGAGGCAGTCTTTTCTGCTAATTTGTTCCCGATTAGCATGAAGTAAAATGAAGCATAAGTTTTTTAAGAATAATTTGTTGCAGAGATGTAAGGAATGTCATATGAATGGAACACATCATTTTTTTTGTTTTATTTATTTATTTTTACTTTCTCTATACGTACTATGTACATAGTGAATAGAGAAGGTACTGTATTGCACCCAGAAATTCGATACGGAGATTTCACTGGAAGTATATGTTTTGAGACCCCCTGAATCCAAAAAAAGCATTTTTAGAAAAATATCCGTCTGTCTGTCTGTGTGTGGGTGTCTGTGGACAGCATAGCTCAAAAATGAAAAGACTGTTAGAAACTAATTTTGGTATTCAAGTTTGGTATCTTCCAAGGATGCGACACGAAGATTTTCCCCAAACTACCCTTTACATGGAAAAAAGTTTGAAAATTTTTATTTTCTTAAAAATGGCTCTAACGTTTTTGATTAAAATCTCGTAAATTTAAGATATTTACTTTACAAATAAAATGAATATCTTGAATTTTCTGGGAATAGCCTCTGAAGACTAATTTATTCTAAATGAATTTTACGGATTTTTGCATAACTGCTAAACTGTAAGAGATGGACAAAAACTTGACACACAGAAAATGTAGAGGACGTTAAAACACACAGTTTATGTTATACAAAAGTTTTTCGTGGAGTTGGTCGTTTTTAAGATATCCCTTGTTTTTGTTTTCAGCTATGAAAAGCATAATTTTCTCATACAGGAATTTGTTAACTCCTGTCCATACAAATAAAGGAGCTTCAGTCACATAGCAACCAGCTTTTGACTATCACTTTAACCAAAGCTACTCCCTCATTTCGCTTCTGCTTACAAGGAAACAAGTAATAAGATTATTTCTGTTAATTTTTTCTGAATTAGCATGAAGTAAATGGAAGTAAGAGCTTTTTAACAATAATTTGTTGCAGAGATGTAGAGAAAGTCATGTGCATGGAACACATCAGATATTTTTCAGATACATTTGATTTCCTTAACTCGCTTACTAAAGTGACGAATAATTTTTGCCGATCCCGGTGGCCGCGTTCGCTAAAGTGTCTCGCTTTGGCGCTTCGTAGTGCACAGGATCGTGGGTTCGAGTCCCGCCTTGGGCATGGGTGTTTCTGTGTTTGTAAATGTGTCTATGTTTGTATATGTATATGTAAAAGGAAAACGTTAAGAATAATAAGGTCTACTAAGGAAATATAGGAAACTGGAAAAAATGGAGAAAAAAGGAATACAGCGCCGGAGTCCTGACAAGCCTCCGGAACTGTATTTTTATTAAAACAAAAAACAGTGAGTAAGCAAATGCAGAGAGTGCCCGTGGCACAGGTTGACGTAATAGCGAGCCTATTCGCTTGACATTTGTTTTTTAACTGTTCTGGTAAGGTCGATATCTGACGCCAGTAGTTATACAATCCGCTTGAGCAACAAGTTTATTGAACTTGAACGTGGTAAACCAAGACACCATAGTGTTACGGTATGTAAGATTACGTCTGGTGAGGACATATGATGTAATAACCCCTATTAAATAAAAATCCTTTTACTAAATCTGCTTCAGGCTGCAGTATAACCGCTTACCTGCTCACATAACCACGTACAATCTTGGTGAACTACATAGCTGTGGGTATCAAGCGGGCATTATCCTGAACTTCTGAAATGTAGTATTAGCGCCAACAGAGTTTTTACTTTCTCTAGCCCCATTTTTACAATGTACATAGAGGATGTAGAAGGTATTGTATTCCTCCTAAACATTTATATGTAGAGATTTCATCGGAATATATGTTTTGCGGTCCCCTGAGTCCAAAAAAGGCCCATGTGTGTGTGTGGACAGCATAGCTCAAAAACGTAACGTCCATTAAATATCAAACTTGGTATTTGAGTTGAGTATCTTGCAAGCATGCGACACGAAGATTTTCAAGAAAATCCCTCCACCCCCAACTACTTCTTACATAGAAGATTTTTCCAACATTGTGATTTTCTCAAAAATGAATATAAGGATTTTTATTAAAATACCATATGTTTACGATATTTTCGTCCGTCTCCTTAGTGCGGTAGTAGCAGCTGCTTACCAAGCGGGAGACCCCCGGTACCGGCGATGTGATTTTTCCCCCATTGGCAGACCTGGTCCGGGGTTCACTCAGCCTCGTGAGGTTCCTGGGGGGCCAATTGAGGAGCTACTTGATGAAGAAGTAGCGGCTCCAGGTCCTGAGGACCACATTAACCGGCCGGGAGGGTTCGAGGCGCTGACCACGTCTCACCCTCCAATACTGCTGCTTTGGGGAACGCAGCGGCCGGGCGGTAGGCCAAGGTTCCTTGTGAGCTGTCATGCCATGGAGTTAGTTATTTACAATATTTTCATCACAGACTAAATGTATAACTTGACTTTTCTGGAAATAGCCTCTGTAGATCTCTATATTTTTCATGTAAGATGTTTGTATAACTGTTAAACCGTCAAAGATATTTAAAAAATCTGATGTGTTCCACTCATATGACTTTCTCTATATCACTGCAACAAATTATTCTATTTACTTCATCTAATGGAGCAAATATTAGGCTTATTACTTGCTTCCTTGTTAGTAGAAGCGAAATAAGGGGGTACCATAGGTTAAAGTGATAGTCAAAAGCTGGTTGCTCTGCGAATGAAGTTCCTTTGTTTGTATGGACACGAGTTCACAAAGTCCTGTATGAGAAAAGTATAAGTCTTTATAGCTGAAAAAAACAAAACAAGGAATATCTCAAAAACAACCAACTCCACGAGAAAAAAAAATGTATATAACATAAATTGTGTTTTAAGGTGCTCTACATTTGTTGTGTGGTAAGTTTTTGTCCAACTCTTACGGTTTAGCAGTAATGCAAAACTCCGTAAAGTTGACCGAGAATAAAGTAGTCTTCAGAGGCTATTCCCAGAAAATTCAAAATATACATTTTATTAGTCATGTAAATATCTGTAATATACGATATTTTAATCAAAATCGTTAGAGCCATTTTTTAGAAAATCAAAATTTTCGAAAAAAGTTCCATGTAAACGGTAGTTTGGGGTGGGGGGATTTTTCTCAAAATCTTCGTGTCGCATCCCTGGAAGACACTAAACGTAAATACCAAGTTTGGTATTTTACCGACTTTTCGTTTTTGAGTTATCGTGTTCACAGACACACGGACACACACACACACGGACCTTTTTCTGAAAATACTTTTTTTGGATACAGGGGACCCTAAAACATATATTTCCGGTGAAATCTCGGTATCGAATTTTTTGGTGGAGTGCAATATCTTCACTATACACTATATACAGAGCACGTATAGAGAAAGTAAAAACATGTCATTAAAGCACACACTTTATGTCTTAAACACTTTTTATTTAGAGTTAGCCGTTTTCGAGATATTATTTGTCATTGGTTTCAGTCTCAAACTACAGGGTTACTACAAAAGAAATAGACAACTTCAACTGCCTGTAAAACAAAAACTATTAGAGATAGCAACCTAATTATTTTGGAGGTATGTTGAGAAACTCTCAAAGTTTCGTTTGTTACTATTGGTAACGCTGTAGTGTTTTGTTTGTTGTTGCTGAAATGGCGGAAAATCCTGTGGAAAAGGCATATTGCGTGTTGGAATTTTCTAGAACGCAATCAGCAACTGTTGTCCAATGACATTTTAGAACACGTTACCACAAAACGCCACCGACTAGACAGTCAATCTACGACTGGTATAGAAAATTCGAGACAACGGGATGTTTGTGCAAAGGGAAGAGCTCGGGAAGACCAAGAGTTTCAGAAGAAAACGTTGAACGTGTTCGTTCTGCCTACATAAGAAGCCCACAGAAATCGACATCTAGGGCAAGCATGCAATTACAAATTCCACAGCAAACTCTATGGAAAATCTTGCGGAAGCGACTGCACATGATGCCTTACAGATTACAGATGTTGCAGTTTCTGAGTGAAGAAGATAAGGTCATACGGCGTGACTTTTGCATCGACATGTTGCGACATGATGAAGACGATGCTGGTTCTTGTGAGCGCATCATTTCATTTTTGTGGTAACGTATTCTAAAATGTCGGTGGACAACAGTTGCTGATTGCGTTCTAGCAAATTCCAACACGCAATATGCCTTTTCCACAGGATTTTCCGCCATTTCAGCTTCTGCAACAACAAACAAAACACTACAGCGTTACCAATAGTAACAAACGAAACTTTGAGAGTTTCTCAACATACCTCCAAAATAATTAGGTTGCTATCTCTAATAGTTTTTGTTTTACAGGCAGTTGAAGTTGTCTAGTTCTTTTGTAGTAACCCTGTACTTTAACTTTTCTCATGTCACCTTTCTTTTGTCTCTTTTGTTTTACTCCTGCGCAAATATTTGTTTCACATAGGGACGATTTTGAAAAGATTTGACTATCGCTTTAACCTATGTATTGCCTTATTCCCCTTCTGTTTACAAGGAAGTAATATAACCATTTCTGCGGTCTTAGCATTAAAATGGCTTATTATGACGGCATAAATTACCTTATTTTGGTACCACTGCCAGGAAATTAATGGCCTAATTACCATGGCAACAAGACAGCAATAACTTCATCACCTCCACAACATAATTTTCTCCACTGGGCCTGTAAAAAATTTTGAAATCGTCAATCTCCCGTAAATAAGGAGCTTTCAACAAGAAATTGATTAACTTCAGATCTGGATATCACATTTGATTTTTACTTTCTCTATAAGTGCTATGTACAGATGTAAAATAAAGGTGTTGTATTCCACCCAAAATCAAAGTTTTCTAAAAAAGTTCCATGTAAAGACTATTTGGGGGTGGGGGAATTTTCCTGAAAATCTTCGTGTCGCATCTTTGGAAGATACCAAACTTAAATACCAAGTTTGGTATTCAATGGTGTTTTCGTTTTTAAGTTATCGTGTTCACAGACACACGACACACGGACACACAAACAACACACACACACACACACCCACACATGAACCTTTTTGTGAAAATGCTTTTTTTGGATACAGGGACCCTAAAACATATATTTCCGGTGAAATCTCGGTATCGAATTTTTGGGTGGAGTAGTACCTTCTCTATACACTATGTACGTATACAGAAAGTAAAAATATGTTTTAACAGGTTCGCCAACGCAATTCCAAGCTGACCAACATAAAGTGTTGAATTAACCTGTTCTCCAAGCTTACATATTTAAAACGATCTCAGTTCCTATTGAAGTAACATGTGAAACGCGGAACGTATTAGATGGAACTGGACTCGATTTCAATTCCGCATGGATCCGTGGTAATTAAATTGACACATCATACAGGGCGATTTATATAGAGCTGACACATTTCTTTCATTAATTATTTCAAAACGTATAATGCTAGCGACAACTTTTTATACCTAAACTGTAGAGGGATTTTGGGAGATTATTTACCTCTATAGCAAATGTTGAAAATGTCCTTCATCCTGCATAAGGCACAACTCAACACTTCGTTCCAAGTTACTGGCCACTCGTTGGAGAACTCGGTTGTAAATAGCTTGAATCTCCTTTGTGATGTTGTGCTTCAGATCGTCCAACGTCTGGGGACGTGTGGCGTAAACTCTGTCTTTTAAGTAACCTCATAGAAAGAAGTCCGGCGGTGTCAAAACCGGAGATCTCGGTGGCCACAGGTTTCTGGAAATTATTCGGTCGTCAAAGAAACTTGCAATTAGGTTCATGGATTCATTTGATGTATGGCATGTATCGCCATCTTGCTGAAAATGTCCTTGACTCAGCTCTACATCGTACTGCATTTTCACGTTGACTACTGCCAACAATGCAATTAGGAATAAAACATTAAACATCTGCGCATCTAGTGACAAGGAATTCCAGAACATTCTGCTTAATTTGGTGCTAAAATTGGCTCATTGAATGAATTTCCAGCGGAATAATTAAAGAAAGAAATGTGTCAGTTCTACATAAATCACTCTGTATTATCACAATTTTCGTGGCAGGCTGGGTAACGCCACTGCAAGAGTCTTTGGCCTCGTCCAGAATTAGATCGTACCGAACACCTCACGGATCTCATCTTGCTTCCCTGTCCTCCTTATTTCTTTTTAAACAAGACTTCCATCCATCCGGGAACCAAATTAAAGTGTTTATTCAGCCACGTGCTGTTTGAAGGACTGCCATAACACTGGACCAGTTAAATGTCTTTAACTGCGCACTAATGTACAGCAAAATCCCCTTTAAAAGCCAAATTAAAACTCACCGCGATTTTACAGCTAAAAATATTATGTGTTCCATTCACATGACTTTCTCTACATCTCTGCAACAGATTACTGCTAAAAAGCTTACGTTTCTATTTACTTCATGCTAATCGAGAAAAAATGAGCAGAAATAGCCTTATCACTTGCCTCCTTGTAAGTAGAAGCGAAATAAGGGACTAGCATATTTTAAAGTGATAGTCAAAAGCTTCTTGCTATGTGATTGAAGTTCATTTGTTTGTATGGACAGGAGTTGACAAATTCCTGTATGAGAAAAGTAAGTTTTTCAAAGCTGAAACTGAAAACAAGGAATATCTTAAAAACGATCAACTGCACGAAAAAAATGTATATAACATAAATTGTGTGATTTAATGTGCTGAACATTTTCTGTGTGGCAAGTTTTTGTCCATCTCTTACGGTTTAGCAGTTGTGCAAAATTTCGTAAAATTCATCCAATAGTTTTCAGAGGCTATTCCCAGAAAATTCAAGATATACATTTTATTTGTCGTGTAAGTATCTTTAATATGTAGCAGTTTAATCAAAATTGTTAGAGCCATTTTTAAGAAAATCAAAATTTTCGAAAAATGTTCCATATAGTTGAGAGTGGGCAGATTTTCTTGAAAATCTTCGTGTCGCATCCTTGGAAGATACCAAGTTTTGTTTTCATCGGACTTTTCGTTTTTGAGCTATGCTTTCCACAGACACACACACATACACACAGATACACACACTGACACACAAACGGACATTTTTCTAAAAATGCTTTTTTTGGATTCAGAGGGTCTCAAAACATGTATTTCTGGTTAAATCTTGGTATGGAATTTTTGGGTGCATTACAATACCTTCTCTATACACTATGTACATAGTAGGTGTAGAGAAAGTAAAAATATGATGGGTTCCATTCACATAACTTTCTCTTGCTGTTCCAATACACGAACTATTCTTTCAAAAGATTATTCTTTTATCTACAGCATGATAAACATAATCAAAAGTGTCCTTTGTTTGCTTAGTTGTAAGTAGGAGGTAAATAAGGGAATGCATAGTTTAAAGCAAGACTGAACTCTTTTGAAAGCCGGTCACTAAGTAAAACAATTGAAGTTCAGTTCTCTTTGCTTGCTAAGAGTAAATAAAAGAGAGCCGAAAAGAAAGATACTTCCCGTTTGAAAATTAAGTATTATAAAACTGAAACCAATAATTCGAGATATCTCGAAAACGAATAAGTCTACGAAAAAAAATGAATATAACAAATACTGTGTGTTTCAAGGAGATCTACATTTTTAGTACAGAAAGGTTTTGTCTATATCTTATGGATAACCAGTTACACAAAAGTCATCCGATTGATCTTTTAAGCGGCCATTCCAGAAAATTCAAATTATACATTTCGTTTGTCATGAAAATATCTTAAAACGTATGGTATTTTAATCAAAATCGTTAGTCCCGCCTAGGTAGGTGGTGGTAGCGTGTCTGCCTCATATTCAACAGGTCGTGAGTTCTAATCTCGCTTAGGGTGAATTACCCGGATAAGGATTTTTTCGGGATTTTCCCTTATCCTAAGAAGACAAATGTTAAATAACTTTAAGCTCCATGTACACGAGGTCATTTGAGCATCATTTCACAAATTTCATTCATCGTCCGATATGGCCAACCAGGTTAAAGGACGTTAAGCTACCAAAATAACAAAACAAAAAAAAAACGTTAGAGCCATTTTTGAGAAAATCAAGAATTTCAAAAAATGTTTCCATGTGAAGGTAACTGGGGGGAGTTAGTGAGATTTTCTTGAAAATCTTCGTATCGCATGCTTGCAATACGACTTTTCGTTTTGAGCTATGGCGCCCACACATACCACGCGCGCGCGGACATGTTTCTAAGTATACTTTTTTTTTGGATTCAGGGATGCATCTCCGGTGAAATCTCAGTATCGAATTTTTTGGTTGGAATTTACTTTATACTGCATACATTGTAAATACGTGTTAGAGAAAGCCATTCATATAACTTCCCTTATCTTTTTTGCAGATATACTATTTTGTTTATTTATTTATTTTAACAATAATGGTCATATCGGGGGCTTTGACTTGTGAAACTGTAGGTTCAGAACATTGGGTTAAACTTTATATACTAAACACACGCACATTCACTCTTGCATTCATACCTCCAGACTCTATGGGAATAATTCTGGTTAAAGAACCCCCCCCCCCCGCAGCCGGGAATCGAATCCGAATAAATTTTTGTTGAACATTTTTTCATACCTAATAGTAAACTGTAGGAAATAAAAGCTTACAATATATTTCGTTAAAACACAATTTATTTCATATATATTCTTTATTATTGGTTTCAATTTTAAACTACTTAACTTTTCTTAAACGGGTCACCGTTCGATTCATTTCTCTTTTGTTTATTGCCGGCAAGCAAAGATAACCGAACTGCAGATGTTCACATAGCAACCAGCTTTTAAAAGATTTACAATCACTTTAGCCTAATGTACTCCCTTATTTTCCTCTTACTTATGTACAAGAAAACAAGTAATAAAACCATTTCTCCTAATGATTAACATGATGTAGATAAAAAAGAACTCTTTGGTAAGAATAGTTTGGTTGCTGAACAGAAAAATCTGATGTGTAACATTCACATGACTTTCTCTACATCTCTGCAACAAATTATACTTCAAAAGCTTATACTTCTATTTACTTCATGCTAATCAGAAAAAAAAAAATAGTAGAAATAGTCTTATTACTGGCTTCCTTGTAAGTAGAAGCGAAATAAGGGAGTAGCACAGGTTAAAGTGATAGTCAAAAGGTGGTTGCTATTACACTGAAGTTCCTTTGTATGGACAGCAGTTGACACATTCCTATATGAGAAAAGTATGTTTTTCAAAGCAGAAACTAAAAATAAGGAACGTCTTAAAAACGATCAACTCCAAGAAAAAATGCATATAACTTAATTTATGTGTTTTAACGTATTCTACATTTTTTGTGCAGTAAGTTTTTGTCCACCTCTTTAGCAGTTATTCAAAATTCCGTAAAATTCTTCCAGAATAAAGTACTCCCAGAGGCTATTCCCAGAAAATTCAAAATATACACTTTATTTGCCAGGTAAATAGTTTTAATATACGATAATTTAATCAAAATCGTTAAAGCCATTTTTGAGAAAAAAAATCGAAAAAAGTTTCATGTAAAGGGTAGTTGGTGGTGAGGGGATTTTTCTCAAAATCTTCGTGTCGCATCCCTACAAGATACTAAACTTAAATACCAAGTTTGGTATTTTACCAACTTTTCGTTTTTGAGTTATCGTGTACACGGACACACACACACACACACACACACACACACACACAGATGGACCTTTTTGTGAAAATGCTTCTTTTTTTAGGATACATGGGACCCTAAAACATATACTTCCGGTGAAATCTCGGTATCAAATTTTTTGGTATAGTGCAATACCTTCTCTATACACTATATAAATAGTACATGTAGAGAAAGTAAAAAGTTATATGAATGGAACACATATTACTGTCTCTACTCGTACTATGTACATAGTGTATAGAGAAGGTATTGTATTGCACCCAAAAATTCGATACCGAGATTTCACCAGAAATACATGTTTTGGTTCTCTCTGAATCAAAAAAAAAAAAACATTTTCAGTGTGTGTGTGTGTTTGTGTGTAGGTTGCGGAGGGATATTCCACAGTGAAGCAGGGCCGCGCCATGGCCGAGTGGTTAGATAGCAAGCGACCGCATGTGGGATTTGTGGTGGACAAAGCGCTACAGGGGGCGGGTTTTCTCAGGATTCTCCGGTTTCTCCCGCCATCACATTCCACCGGTGCTCCATCTTCATTTCATGTGTCAGGAGTATAATCGCCCGCGGTGCCATAGTACTAAAAGCGGGCGTTAAACACTATTTAAAAAAATAGTGCAGCGGTTAGCTTATTGTAAGTCGGACCTCTGGTGGAGAGGATGAGAAGAGTGTAATTTCAAAGGGCGGCCGACATCCGGACAGGCTAGAGAGCCGCTATGGAAGGCCCTAACAGCTCACGGAAAACGCTAGGAGTCCCTGTCTCAACCCGAATAGACCACCTGAGTCCGCAGACAACTACCAGCATTATATCGCCGTTGTATTTCCTGTTACCTCCATGGAATGGCGCCTCTGCCGCAGTCTTCGTTGACACTCAACCTTAAAGAGACCGGTTGGTATGAAATGAAGGGGCAGTGAGTTCAGCGGAATAAAGAACCCTCCCCAGGAATTGCCTAGTGACCCGGGAAAACCCATGGGTCAGAGAGGTCGGCGCGCGGGGAACCGATGCCACGACCTTCCGAATGTCACTCCCAGATGAAGCCACCGAGCCACTGGCTGAACGTGGGTAAACTGCGCGTTTCATTTATGAAGCAATAAAATAGAATAAAGATTACAAACAACTAAAGTTGGCATGCAGGCTTGATGTTTTTTGCCTATAAACTCGTCAGATGAAGGGTTTAGGAGTAAGAGAATGAAATGCCAAGGCTGAAGTGAACGCAAAGACGGAACTTGCGATAGAAAATTGTAATGGGTCGGATCTTCTCATGGGCTGTACGCTGTAAAAGAGAGGTCTGGTGAATGTTTTATTAGACAGGCAGCTTCTTGGCACTCTCCCACTGCCTTACAGCCTTGAGATCGCGATTATACAGGTGCACACAGAGTGCAGTACGATGTAGCTTGTATGGGGTATTCACTCACTTGTCCGGGTCCATGTCTCAATAAAACTCATAACATATGCTAACATTGAACTGAGAATTTGTGTTCAAGAAAACCATCCATTCATATAAACTTTCACTGAATTCCATAAATGATGAAGGTTAAACAAACGGAAAGTCTAATGAAATGTTGATTTTTAATCAATTCTAGGTAATCTCGGTTTCGAATTTTTGGGTGGAATGCAATACCCTCTCTATACACCATGCACATATTACGTGTAGAGAAAGTAAAAATGCGTAGTTTTTTAATACAGGGGACCCTAAAACGTATGTTTCCAGTAAAATCTCATAAGGAATCTTGAGTAGAACGCAATATCTTCTGTACTTATAACGGTCATCAAGAACTTTCTCCACATCTTGCTGCTGGCCACCGCTCGATAAAAGGTTGGCATCCCTAGGTTTATCGCA
The DNA here is from genome assembly GCA_030762935.1 of Hymenopus coronatus. Lineage (NCBI taxonomy): Eukaryota > Metazoa > Arthropoda > Insecta > Mantodea > Hymenopodidae > Hymenopus > Hymenopus coronatus. The sequence goes on along the minus strand of CM060897.1, from coordinate 15,070,954 downwards.
TTCGATTCCGACGGGATGTTATGATTATCGGCGCTATCAGCGGCTGCGAGCGCATGAGTTGTTTATTGTACTGGTTAGTATGGTCTACTATGCTGTGAGTTCTGACGTGTGCCTGAAGCGAAATCAATGTATTCTACAGAGGAGCATGTGTTTCTGGTGGAAAACGTTTGTAATGAACGTGGAAATTATACTGAGAAAGTGAAACAAAATTTCGTTGTCAGGTTCCTTAACTCAAGAGTGTCGCACCGAGATACTGTGCGTGATTTAATTAATAAATTTCGGGAGTCAGGTTCCGTGCATGATGCTGTTAGAAGTGGAAGACCCAGTGTGCTAACAGAAGAAAAAATAGCTATCGGATATATCGGATAGAATGCTTAAAAGTCCACAGAAATCAATAAACAAATTGGCCCAACAATGTGATACTTCTTACTGTTCCGCATACAAAGCAGTCAAAAAAGAACTAGGTCTGTATCCATATAAGGTATCAGTCGTCCACGAATTAAAACCCACAGATCACGGGAAAAGAGTTCAGTATTGTGAATGGTTTCAGAGGTTTCAGGAGACAATTATTTGTATCGCCATCAGATTTTAAAAACTGCCGGAGAGTTTTCAAATCCATCACGAAGACACCTCTTATTGGTTATATATCTCATCTGTTACTCCTTTCTGTTTCGCTTGTAAAAGAGAAGGCCACCTAGCACGGCACTGTAATTCGGCTGTAGCAGACTCATCGAAATATGCTGATGCTTTGATCAAAGAGACTGAAATGTTTCCTCCTCTTCCTGATATTGAAAGGGAAGAAACTATCCCACTATCGAAGAAACCATCCCACTATCGAAGAAACCAACGTATTTCCTGATCCAACCCCCAAACTTCAACATCAGTTGAAATAATTCAATCTGCTTCCTCCACTCCATGTCTTCCACCAGCAAATGCCCAAGTAAGTACACAAAGTATATCAATTCGTATAAAACGTCCCTTGTCATCAACAAACATTACTCCAATCTCTTATGCTACCAAAGGTGCAGAAACTGACTCTGACATCCCTACTAAAGTGCAAGACTCCTTAGAAAATGAGGTGACAGCTAACGCCGTCGTTCAGCCCTTACACAAAAAACCTAAGACCTCCACCACTTTACCTAACATGCGTGAATTGTTTCTTCCAATTAAGTCCATTATGGAAGACAATCCCAACACATACACATATGATTTTCACCAAGTGTCTAGTTTCTATAACAACTCAATAGGAGCAACGGATGTGACGCAAGTGGCTCTAGCATACACGTCGGATCTCCAAGGCCTTCTTGAAAAACTCCAGAAGTTACACCCTCATATTTCCGGACCTCGTTTAAAAAACCGAACTTCACGCCTAGATAAAAACTATTGGCTGCCATTAGTAAAAAAGAAAGTATACAGAAAGAGTCACAGGTGCACTGATGGGTTTAACTTACCTCGTTCCCATAATGGAAGCTCTTTCAGCAATTCTTCAATGGAATATAAATAGTTATCGAGCTCAGATAGAATGTTTACAACTTTTATTGAGAACTTATTCTCCTCATGGCATCTGCCTTCAAGAAACCAAATTCCGTGACAACACAACTGCCTCCGTACGAAATTATTCGGGCTATCGCCATACACGCGCGAACCCTAACATGCTAGTGGCGGAGCTTCAATGTACGTAAAGGAAACTGTACCACATAAGGACATATGTTTAATTACACCTTATGAAGCTGTAGCGATCTCCTTGTGCCTAACGTCTGAATTATTTATTTGCAATCCATACCTACCCAACAATACAGACAATTGATCTTTCATCCTTCACTAACCTTATCCAACAACTTCCGAAATCATTAATTTTACTTGGTGATTTCAACAGTGATATGTTATGGGGCTGGCGAGCTTCCAACCAACGGTAAAATTATTGAATCTCTTATCGACAATTGATGAGCCTGCAGATAGAAGAATAAGCTTTGTAAGAGTAGCAGAATAGGTAGGGAAAGTCAAGTGAATGGAACACAGCAGATTCTGTAAGGCACAACTGGGAGATTTGAGACGGAAGAGTTCATGTGTGTCCTGCAGGAGGTTAGCTTGGCCCCCTGGGGCGAGACATATGCTCTTCTGAGTGACTCTTGATTTCAGGCAAGTATGCGACGGGTGATATTTCACATATTACTGTCCAAAGATCATTGCTCCTTCTGCGCGTGTGAGGTGATGGAGAGGGGTTACCTTATAATGTAATGCCCTATAGATAGAAAAATAAGCTTTGTAAGAGAATAAGTAAGAAAAATCACGTGAATGGAACACATCAGATTCTTTTCTTAGCACAACGACACTGGCTTTGGTGACATTTGAGACGGAAGAGTCCATATGTATCCTTCAGCAGTACTCGGGGCAGGCATATGCTCTTTTGAGTGACTCTTGAACTCAAGCAAGGGCGCGACGGGTGATATTTCACAGGTTACTGACCAAAGATCATTGCTGCTCCTTCGCGTGTGAGGCTGATTGAGAGAAGGGTTACCTTATAATTTATTGACCCTATAGGTAGAAGAATAAACTTTGTTGCAGAATAGGTAGGAAAAGTCACGTGAATGGAACAACCAGGTTCTTTTCTTTGCACCACCACACTGACTTTTGTGAGATTTGATATGGAAGAGTCCATGTGTGTCCTTCATCAGGCTAGCTTGGCACTCGAGGCAAGCCTGAGTGGCTCTTTGAACTCAAGCAAGGGTGCAATGGGTGAAATTTCACATGTTACTGCCCAAAGATCATTGCTCCTTCTGCGCGTCTGAGGAGGATGGAGAGATTTGATGACCCTGCAGATAGAAAAATAAGCTTTGTAAGAGTAGCTTTGTTGCAGAATAAGGAGGGAAAGTCAAGTGAATGGAACACATCAGATTATTTTAGGCCCAACTGGTGAGATTTGAAACGGAAGAGTCCATGTGTGTCCTGCAGGAGGTTAGCTTGGCCCCTGGGGAGAGATATGTGCTCTTCTGAGTGACTCTTGATTTCAGGCAAGTGTGCGACGGGTGATGTTACTGCCCAAAGATCATTGCTCCTTCTGCGCGTCTGAGGCGGATGGAGAGATTTGATGACTCTATAGATATAAGAATAAGCTGTTTAAGAGTAGCTTTGTTGCAGAATAAGTAGGGAAAGTCAAGTGAATGGAACACAGCAGATTCTTTTCTTAGCACGACCGCACTGCCTGGTGAGATTTGAGACGGAAGAGTCCATGTGTGTCCTTCAGACACACTCGGGGCGAGACATGTATGCTCTTTTGAGTGACTCTTGAAGTGAAGCACCCCCACCTCCTGACGAGTGATATTTCACACGCCACTGCCCAAAGACCATTGCTCCTTGTGCGCGTGGAAGGTGAAGGAGGTGCACAAGTTCAGAGAGGACTTCCGCGAACCGACAGAAATACTCGGGCGGCAGACGCACAATCTGGCCTTCATTGCATCTCCTTAACCCACCGCTGCCAAAATCTCGAATGGCATAAACTAGGTCGTACTTGATCTGCGACACTTTTTTCACCTGGATTGCACGCTATAAATAACAGAACGTCTTGGGAAATTGCGGACTTTCCGCACGTCATCCGTGAATATTTTCAATAATTACCCGCCGCGTTGTCAGCAAACATCTGGGTAGCAGTGGCGGCTCGCGGAAAAATCCACTTGGCAACCTGCCACCCCTTTCATTTTAAACCATAAATAACTTCTATAGTTATCCTTCAAACCAAAATGAATTTTATTTCTCGCCCTCCATGGAGTAATGGTTCCCATGCTAACTTCATATACACAAGGTCGCGGGTTCAAACCCGACGGAGGACGATGGATTTTTCCGGCGTAAGAAATCCTTAGCATGGCTTACTTCGGAAGGTAAGTAAAGTCGTTGGTCCCGTGTCGTAGATTTACGGCACGTAAAAGAACCTCAAGCCTGATAAAGAGACCTCTGAGCAAAATTAAGCGGTCCTTCACACCCAGTGTAGAATGGTTACAGCAGTTACAGAGCGTCCATAAATAAAAAACGTCATTTCTCTTCAGATGTCTGTTTTGTATATGTTCTTCTGTAAGTTCTTTGCTGTTGGTATTTTGTTCCCTCTCCTTCTTCCCTGAACTTTCCACTCCAACGTCATTTTAGGAATTCTGCTACTCTATATCCTCTTTACGTGTACAAATCATTTCAATCTATTTTCTTCTAATTCGTTACTTTCTTTGCTTAGTATTTAGTATATAGGAAGAGAACCAAGAAATGTGGCTCAGGCGTTTCGTCTGGGACTGGCATTAGGGAGGCCGAGGGGTCGGTTTCCCGCGGCCGACCTCTCTGATCCATGGGTCACTAGGCGAATGCTGTGAAGGTTTTGTAACTTTTCCGAACTTCCTGTCGCTTCATTTCATCACAACGGGTCTCTTCCAGGGTTGTAAGTGTCGACGAGGACTGCGGCAGAGGCGCCATTCCGTGGAGGTGACTGCGCTCTAGAAATACACTCTCGGCGGTGGGATGACGTTAGTGGAACTCAGGTGGTCTATCTGGGACTGAGCCACGTGCTCCCCACATCGAGATGAACTGCTTGTGAATTTTTAGGGACCCTCCACGGCTGCTCTCCGATGTCATCCACCCTCTGAAATTACACTCCTTTCATCCTCTCACTCCAGGTGTCTGACATACAATAAATCAACGGCTGCACTGTGGAGTACTTCTCCGAAACATTCACAGACAGGTGGAGAAGGTATTGCATTCGATACCTTTACAAAACTTTACCACACAAAAGTGTGTAGATCTCGTTAAAGCCCACAATTATTGCTATATTATACATTGTTATGGAATTAACCATTTCCGAGATATTCCCGGATGTAAATGTTTCAATACTTGAAACATTTATCAAAATGGAAGTCGACATTCGTTGTTCTTTGTTTTACTCTTGGCCATGCACAAAGACGAACTTCAGTGCGAGGACATAGCGACCAGCTGTATATCTGGCGCAGCAGATACGGACATGTGAACATCTTAATGAGAGCTAGGAAGCGAGTTGTACTTTCAGATGAGCAGTTCACCAGTCGATTCTTGCCTGTCACAGTCAATGTCAAATATCTGTCACTGCACTGATAAACATGTGTTTTCATATGTATATTCATATCTACAAAACATCTATACAAATGGCCTACTATATAAACAATGTCAATCGTCTGCCTCCAATTCTTCCACACCTGACAGTCCTTCGTCTTCGCTCACGTCATTGTCATCATCAACGCTATCTCTACTTTCTGCACAGTTATTCTAGATTAGAATTCTTTCTATTTGATTTTCTACAATTCTTTCTTATGATTTCCAATGTTCTCAACATGTGACATACATTTTCTAATTGTGGCCTGCCAATTTCTGCAATTCGCTGGCGACTCAACTGTTCCACATCTTTTAATTTAAAAGTGATATATTAAGTTTTATTTTTCTTTCTTTCTTATCTTTGAGAACCCTGGAAACGGAGCTCAGTGAAATATCAGTTGCCTTGGCTACTCTTTCATTCACTTTCTACAGGCTTTTGGAGAACTCGGGGAACATACATGTTCTTCCTTCATCTCTGCCTCTTGTTTCATGAAGTCAAGGACATTTGCAATTATTTCTCTGCTCTGACTAAGTAATACCTTACCACTTAACTTTGAAAACGTAGGCGCCATGGTCAAAAAAATAAAATAAATAAAATGAACACTATTTACTGCCCACTTTGAATACAAGCATATTGGATACAGGCTGTACAAAGTTTGCTCGCTGTGAGTTTAAGTAAGCAAAGTATCATATCACAAACCTCGATAGGCTAGGCTCGGTAGTTGGGTTGGCGGTTAGGGTCACATTCCAGAAGTTTTGCGCCAGCAATAAAAGAATTGACTCTCGCTTTAGCCTAGTGCAGACTGTTCCAGCTTGACCCTGAAGGGGGGACATCCTCAGCTGCTGTGATGCGAGCGCTGTGAACCCCTTGCACTCGTGGTACTTCTAGCCTTACAAGAAATAAGCTCGGCCGGAAATCTGAGGCCCTCCCACAAAGTACCTGTTGTTGATTGGGTTGGACTCGGCAGTGTAATGGTTCTCAATACCCATGGGCGATTGGCTTCATTTGGGAGTTGTCAGACGCATTAATGCCCTTCGACTACTAACCTGGAGAGCTTAGTAATACAGGAACTAGTAGCTACCGAGGTTTTGGTAGTCGACCCTTATGTGGTTGACGCACGTAAATGGCGTATCATCTGCCTTCCTTGCGAAAATGAGGGAGTCATATAAAACAGTCACCTCCCTAATTGAAGTACCCATGGACGTGTTCCCTAGATGACATGGGGCACACCTGATTAGACAGGTCGCTACTTCTTGGTTATATTCCATTCTGGATCCGCACCAAAAGAGCAGTGAGTGATTCGCTACTCACAGGGGTCTATCTGAAACTTGCAATAAGGTGCAGCATTGAATCACGGCTGAATCAAGAGTTTGGAAGGAAGTGGCACAACAAAATATTTATGTTCATGTTTATTTTGATTAAACTAAAGCAGGCAGAAGAATAAGTTTTTGTGAGAACAGTTAGTCATAGAATAGGTAGAAAAAGTCACATGAATTGAACACTTACTCTTCCAAGTACTAGATATAGGTATTGTATCCCACCCAAAAGTTGGATACCGAAATTTCACCGGAAATGCATGCTATGAGAACCACTGAGTACAAACATGCGCTTTTTTTTTTTTTTTTTTTTTTTTTTTTTGCTTTACGCCCTTTAAACTGGTTGATCATATCGGACGATGAATGAAATTGGTGAAATGATGCTCAAGTGATCTCGAGGTCCATGGAGCTTAGAGTTACTCGTTTTCTCAGGATAAGGGAAAACCCCGAAAAAAAACCTTATCCGGGTAACTCACCCTAAGCGAGATTCGAGCTCACGACCTGTTGAATATGAGACTGAGGCGCTACCACCACACTACCCAGGCGGGTTTTTTTATATTGTTTAACGCCCGCTTTTACTGCTATGGCACCGCAGGCGATGACACTGATATACGGAATGAAGATGGAGCACCGGTGGAATGCGATGGCGGGAGAACCCGGAGAAAACCCGCCTCCGCGGATCCACCTCAAACTCCACATGCGGTCGCTTGGGATCCAACCCGGGCCGTATAGGTGAGAGGCGAGTGGTCTAACCCCTCGGCCATGGTGCGGCTTGGTATGCACGTGTGGGGGGGGGCAGCATAACTCAAAAACGAAAAGTTGGTTAAATACCACAGTTGATATTTAAGTGCAGCAAGTATGCGTCAGGAAGATTTTCAGGAAAATCCCCCCCTCTCCAAAATACCCTTTACATCGAATAGTTTTTCGGAACTTTCGATTCTCTAAAAACTAGCTCTAACGATTTTGATTAAAATGCAGTATATTAAAGATATTCATATAACAAGATGTATAACCTGAATTTCTTGGGAATATTCTCTGAAGACCTCCTTATTCTGAATTACCTTTGCATAATTGGTAAATCATAAGACAGACAAAAGCTAACCACACTCAAAAATGATCTAATTAAAACACACGATTTATTTCATACAATGTTTCTGTAGCGCTAACCATTTCCGAGTTATTCCCTTTTATTGGTTTAAATTTTAAACTATTAAGCTTTTCTTAAACGGAAAAGCCTCATCCGTGTCATATCTCTTTTGTTTTATTACTGACCATGGAAAGACAACTGATTTTCAATGTCAATCGCATAGCTCAAACTTGGTATTTAAGTTCAATAACTTCCAAGGATGCGACACGAAAATTTTCAAGAAAATTCCCCCACCCCCAACTACCCTTTACATAGAACATTTTTAGAAAGTTTTTATTTTTACTTTCTCTACACGTACTATGTACATAGTGTATAGAGAAGGTATGGTATTGCACCCAAAAATTCGATACCGAGATTTCACCGGAAATATACGATTTGGGTCCCCCTGAATCCAAAAAAAAATCATTTTTACAAAAAGGTCAGCGTGTGTGTGTGCGTGTCTGTCTGTGTGTCTGTGGACAACATAGCTCAAAAACGAAAACACCGTTAAATACCAAACTTGGTATTTAAGTTTGGCATCTTCCAAGGATGCGACACGAAGATTTTCAAGAAAATCCCCCCACCCCCAACTACCCTTTAAATTGAACATTTTTCTAAAAGTTTGATTTTCTTAAAAATGGCTCTAACGATTTTGATTAAAATGTAAAATATTAAAGATATTTACTTGGCAAATAAAATGTATATCTTGAATTTTCTAGGAATAGCCTCTGAAGAGTACTTTATTCTGGATGAATTTTACGGAATTTTGCATAACTGCTAAACCGTAAGAGATGGACAAAAACTTAACACACAAAAAATGTAGAGCACATTAAAGCATACAATTTATGTCATATACTTTTTTTTGTCGTTTTTTTTTTTAGATATTCCTTGTTTTTGGTTTCAGCTTTAAAAAACTTATACTTTCCTCAACTCCTGTCCATACAAACAAAGGAACTTCAGTCACATAGCACCAGCTTTTGACTGTCACTTTAACCTATGTTACTCTTTTATTTGCCTTATACTTGCAAGGAAGCAAATAATAAGAGCGTTTCTGCTAATGTTTCTGAATTACCAAGAAGTAAATAGAAGAATAAGCTTTTAAACTATAATTTGTTGCAGAGATGTAGAGAAAGTCATGTGAATGGACCACATCAGTTTTTTTTAAAAATGGCTCTAACGATTTTGATTAAAATGTCAAAGATGTTTAGATAACAAATAAAAGTATATCTTCGATTTTCTGAGAATAGCTTCTGAAGACATGTTTATTCTGGAATGAATTTACTATCTTCCAGGGATGCGACACGAAAATTTTGAGAAAAATTTTCCCACCATAAACTATCCTTTACGTGGAAAAACTTCGAAAATTTTGATTTTCTCAAAGTTGGCTCTAACGATTTTGATTAAAATATTGTATATTAAATATATTTACATGACAAATAAAATGTATATCTTGAATTATCTGGGAATAGTCTCTAAGGACCTCTGAATTAATTTTGCTGAATATTGCGTTACTGGTAAACCGTAGGCGATAGACAAAAACTTACTACACAAAGCAATATAGATTATGTTAAAACACACAATTTATGTAATATACCCTTTTTTCGCGGAATTGACCATTTCTGAGAGATTCCTTGTTATTTATTTCAGATTTAAAATACTTAAAACTTTTTTCACATGGAAGGTTGTAAACTCATAGAAACGGATTTATCCACATGGCAACCGGCTTTTAAAAAATTGACTATCGGTTTAGCCTAGTGTATTCCCTTATTACTTTCTCTACACGTACTATGTGCATAGTGTATCGAGAAGGTATTGCACTCCACCCAAAAATTCGATATCGAGATTTCACCGGAAATATATGTTTTGGGGTTCCCTGTATCCAAAAAAAAGTATTTTCAGAAAAAGGTCCGTGTGTCTGTGAACACGACAACTCAAAAACGAAACGTCGGTAAACTACCAAACTTGGTATTTAAGTTTACTACCTTCCACGGATGCAACACGAAGATTTTAAGAAAAATCCCCCACCCTAAACTACCCTTTACTTGAAATTTTTTCGAAAATATTGATTTTCTCTAAAATGGCTCTAACGATTTCGATTAAAATATCGTATATTAAAGATATTTACCTGACAAATAAAGTGCATATCTTGAATTTTCTGGGAATAGCCTCTGAAGACTACTTTATTCTGGACGAATTTTACGGAATATTGCATCACTGCTTAACCGTAAGAAATGGGCAAAAACTTACCTCACAAAAATGTAGAGCACGTTAAATCACACAATTTATGTTTTATACATTTGTTTCTTGGTGTTGATCATTTATTAGATATTCCTTCTTTTTGATTTCAGCTTTATAAACTTATACTTTTCTCATACAGGAATTTGTCAACTAGTGTCCATACAAACAAAGGAACTTCAGTCACATAGCAACCAGCTTTTGACTATCACTTTAACCTATGGTACTCCCTTATTTTATTTCTGCTTACAAGGAAAGAAGTAATAAGAGTGTGCTAATGTTTTCTCGATTAGCATGAAATAAATAGAAGCATAAACTTTTTAACAATAATTTGAGGCAGAGATATAGCGAAAGTCATGTGAATGGAACACTTCAGATTTCATTTTCCTGGTAGTTACAAGGAAGCAAGTAATTAAGACACTTTGTGGTAATGTTTATCTCGATTATCGTAAATTAGAAGAATTTGCTTTTTAACAACAATAGTTTGTTTCAGCGGTGTAGAGAAAGTCATGTGATTAGAATACATCAGAATTTTAGAAACACGTGTTGTAAAATAGCATTTGACAGCAGTGCCAGAGTACAGTTTAAACAGGAAGGTCTGTGTTTCTTTGACATCTTCCGCCTTGGAAAGTATGTAAATCATTAACCCAAATCACGGATACACTTTTAGACAGCTTATCACCAGGCTGACGTTACACAAGCCGGCGCTAATGAGCAAGCAACTCACTCCTTGAGTCAGCAAACGAAACTGCAGATTTAGGGGCTTCCCCATCTGTATCCAGGCCTCTATTACACTATCAAATCTCTGTGTCACGCAATGTGATGAAATCTTTGCATTTAAAACTGTTGGGTATATCACAGTATGTCAAATATTTGATCACATGTTTTATCCACTTCTGAAAACGATACCCAACATTTGACAATGATGTCATTATACTGGACATTTATAAATGATTTTACTGTAAGATCATTTTACGAGGGTCGGCTGATAAATCTCGGGCCTATCAATGAAAACAGCATTTAACAAAAATTGCTTTCTTTGTTTCTCAACAGAATCTCAAGAAAGGCTAATACATTTGTCATATCGGTGTTTTAATTTAATTAAACCATTTCTGTAGTGTGATTTATCAAGGTTCTCAAAATAGCTGTCAATGACCTCTTCGTTGCTGTGAAATTTTCGTCCTTCAAGACATTTTTTTGAGGTTTGGGAACAGGTGCTAGTCACTGAATGCTAGCTAGAGCTGGTGAATAGAGTGTATGTTCAAGCAATTCCAACTTGAATTCGCACATTTTTCCCATTTCAATGACTGAACGATGGGCCGGAGTTTTGTCGTGATGAAACAAGATTTGTTTTGCCAAATGAGGTCTTTTCCTTTTCACATCATCACTCAAACGTTACAGTAACCTTGCGTAGTGGTCACCAATGATACTTTTACCCTTTTCTAAATAATCAATAAAAATAATTCCCTGTGCATTCCAGAACCTTGTTAGCTGACAAAATTGACTTTGCCTTTTTTGGAGTTGGTTCACTGTTTTGGCTGTGATTTACTTTCTGGAATGTAGTGATGTATCCATATTTCATGCATGGAAATGAGCCATCTCCAAAATTCACTGGGATGTTTACGGTAGAGCTCCACATTCTTAACAGAAACGGGTTTTCTTTGTAACTTTTGATCAGGTGTCAACAAACATGGCACCCATCTTGCACAGACCTTGTGAAAGCCCAAAACATTACTTAAAATATTACCTGCACATTCTTTTGTTATGTTTACAGCTTCTGCTATCTCAAACAACTTTAATCTGCGGTCTTCCAGTACTAAACGATGAATTTTTTCAATGATCTCTGGAGCTGTCACTTCTACAGGGCGTCTAGAGCGAGGCTCATCACTAGTGCTCGTACGTCCCATTTCAAACTGTGTAACTCACCTTTTAATCATTGAATATGAAGGGGCAGAGTCTTTCAATGTACCGTCAATTCTACTTGATTTCTTTGGGCGTTAAGCCTTTCAAATGGAAGTATTTAATCACTGCTCGATTTTCCAAATCCTGCACTTTCGTGAAAACTCTAAAGTTGTCTTGTTTAAAATGCTGTCATTCGAAAACTAAACAAGCTATTGACCTGTAACTATGGATACAAGCTAGTCTAGAGTTACACTATACGATGCTACCGTCTAACTGGCCTAGTGGCACCATATCTGTGTGAGATCCGGGACTTTTCAGCCGACCCTAGTATTAAATTCACATGTAACAATTCCACCTAAAACGTAAACTCAAAAAGCAAATTTCTCAAAGAATATTAATAATGCGTTTATGAGAATTAATAACAAAGACAGCAGGCAAATAGTAATTTATGGTTGTAAATAATAACATTCATTTTCTTCAGCTAAATATTGGCTTCTCAATTAATTTATTCCTCACACCATTCACAGTATATACTTCACTAATGGCTACATATATGTTGTAATATATTTGCGGTCTTTTGTTGTATTTTTATAATCTTTATGTTTTAAATTATACATTTCATGTAATTAATGATCGGAAATGAGTAGTTTGAAGGTAGTCAGTGCCCAAGTGTGATGGTGGTATTTTTACTTTCTCTACGCGTACTATGTATATAGTGTATAGAGAAGGCATTGCACTCCACCCAAAAATTCGATGCCGAGATTTCATCGCAAATACATGTTTTGGGTCCCCCTGAATCCAAAAAGAGCATTTTCAGAAAAAAGGTCCGTGTGTGCGTGCGCGCGCGCGTGTGTGTGTGTGTGTGTGTCTGTGTCTGTGGACAGCATAGCTCAAAAACGAAAAGACCGTTGAATACCAAACTTGGTTTTTAACTTTGGTATCTTCCAAGGATGCGACACGATGATTTTCAAGAACCCCCCCCACCCCAAACTACCCTTTACATGGCTTTTTTTGTTTTAAATAGAAGCATAAGTTTTTATAACAATAATTTGTTACACAGATATAGAGAAAGTCGGTGAATGGAACACATCAGATTGCAGAGATGTAGAGAAATTCATATGAATGGAACACATCAGATTTTTTCTTCTTGTTCTGTTATTTTATTTCTAATTTCTGAAAGTTTACTCTCAAAACAAAAATAATAATCTGATAGGGCTTTGGATGAAGGTGTTTCTGGAAATCATCATCGAGGATTTTTCTCTCCGCTGGATAGATAAGATAGACAATTATTTTAATAAGGTCTTGAATAAGAACTACAAGATCATCTAATAGCTTGAAGATGCAATCCATGTGGTATTTTTTTAGAAATACAAACCATGAGGGTTATTTTTCATTTTGGCTCAAGTACCCTTTAGGGAAAGACTGAAGTGGGATCCATAGCCAAATGTCTATCAATGTCATGCTGCGAAAACATCGCAGATTTCCCCCTAGCAACTAAAATAACAAACTATTTTTATCCGGCGATGTTACCAAGTTCACGGCTCGTGGTTCGAAGGTTTTATGAACAAGGACGAAAGCAAATGCCGTAGGTCACTTCCTGAAGAGCACGTGATGAGTATATTTCCGGTTGGCGTTGAGAAATGTCCCGAACAACCTTTACAGGCGTCTGTTTGCACTCCAAGATGCAATTCAAACACAACTCTGCCTGTTTAGTTTCTCTGTGCCATGTACATAGTAGGTAGGGAAGGTATTGTATTCCACCCAAACTTTCGATACCGAGATTTCACCGGTAATATATATTTTAGGGTCTCCTGTATCCAAAAAAAGCATTTTCACAAAAAGATCCGTGTGTGTGTGTGTGTGTGTGTATGTGTGTCTGTGAACACGATAACTCCAAAAGGAAAATACGGTAAAGTACCAAACTTGGTATTTAAGTTCAGTATCCTCCAGGGATGCGACGAGAAGATTTTGAGAAAAATCCCCCCATCCCAAACTACCCTTTACATGGAAATTTTTTTCAAACATTTTGATTTTCTCAAAAATAGTTCTAACGATTTTGATTAAACTGTTGTTAATTAAGGATATTTATCTGACAAATAAAATGTATATCGTGAACTTTCTGTGAATAGCCTCTGAAGACTACTTTATTCTGCAAGAAATTTACGGGATTTTACATAACTGCTAAACCGTAAGAGATGGACAAAAATTTTCTGCACAAAAAATGTAGATCTGGTTAAAACACACAATTTATGTTATATACTTTTTTTTCGTGGCGTTGATCGTTTTTGAGTTATTCCTTGTTTTTGATTTCACCTTCAAAAACACACTCTTCTCATTTGTCAACTCCTGTCCATACAAACAAAGGAACTTCAGTCACATAGCAACCAGCTTTTGACTATCACTTTAACCTATGGTACTCCTTTATTTCGCTTCTACTTACAAGGAAGCAAATAATAAGACTATTTCTGCTAATTTTTTTCTCGATTAACTGAAGTAAATAGAAGCCTAAGCATTTTAATAATGATTTGTTGCAGAGATGTAGAAAAAGTCATGTGAATGGAACACATCAGATTTTTTGCATAGTACGTAGGTGGAGAAGTTATCGCACTCTATCCAAAAATTCAACAGCGAGGTTTTACCGGAAATGCACTTTTTAGGGTACCCTATATTTAAAAAAAACTGACTATTTCATATGACTTTCTCTACATCTCTGAAACAAATTAGTGCTTATTCTTCTATCCACTTCTTGCTAATCGAGATAAACATTAGCAGAGACGGTCTATTACTTAGTTCTTTATAACTAAAAAGGAAATAAGTGAATACACTAGGATAAACCGACTGTCAAATTTAAAATGAGGTTGATGTGGGATTGAAATCGATTATTTGCGTGGCCAGGAGTTGACAAGTTTCCGTGGGAGAAAAGCACAAGTATTTTAAAACTTAAACCAATAACAAGGAATATCTCTAAAACGGTCAACTCCACGGAAAATAATGTATATAACAAATTGTGTGTTTTAACCAGATCTACATTTTTTGTTTAGTAAGTTTTTGTCTATCTCTGACAGTTTACTACTTATGCAAACTTCCGCAAAATTCATCCAGAATAAAGAAGTCTTCATAGGCTATTCCTATAAAATTTAAAATATACATTTTACTTGTCATTAATATACATCATTTTAATCAAAATCGTTAGAGCCATTTTTGAGAAAATCAAAATTTTCGAGAATTTTTCCATGTAAAGCGTAGTTGGGGGGAGGGATTTTCTTGAAAATCTTCGTATCGCATTCTTAGAAGATACCAAACTTAAATACAAAGTTTGGCATTTAAAGACGCTTTCGTTTTTGAGCTATGTTGTCCACAGACACACACATGGACTTTTTCTAAAAATCTGATGTGTTCCATTCATAGTCTTTCTCTACATCATTGCAATAAATTATTGTTGAAACGCTTATGCTCTTCTTTACTTCATGCTAATCGAGAAAAAAATTAACAGAAATAGTCTTATTACTTGCTTTCTTGTAAGTAGAAGCAAAATATGAGAGTACCATACGTTAAAGTGATAGTCAAAAGGTGGTTGCTATGTGACTGAAGTTCCTTTGTTTGTATGGACAGGAGTTGACAAATTCCTGTATAAGAAAAATATGTTTTTCAATGCTGAAACCAAAAACAAGGAATATCTCAAAAACGATCAACTCCATGAAAAAAATGTATATGACATAAATTGTGTGTTTTATCGTGATCCACAATTTTTGTGTAGTTAGTTTTTGTCCATCTCTTACGGTTTAGCAATTATGAAAAATTCCGTAAAATTCATCCAGAATAAAGTAGTCTTCGGAGGCTATTATCAGAAAATTCAAGATATACATTTTATTTGTTAGGTAAATATCTTTAATATACGATATTTCAATCAAAATGTTAAATCCATTTTTGAGAAAATCAAAAATTTTGGAAAAAAGTTCCATGTAAAGGGTAGTTGTTGGTGGGGGGATTTTCTTGAATATCTTCGTGTCGCATCCTTGGAAGATGCCAAACTTAAATAGCAAGTTTGGTATTTAACGGTCTTTTCGTTTTTGAGCTATGCTGTCCAGACACATACACACGAACAGTTTTCCAAAAAAAATCCTCTTTTTTGATTGAGGTGGACCCAAAACATGTATTTCCGGTGAAATGTCGGTATCGAATTTTTGGGTGCATTGTAATACCTTCTCTATACTCTGTACATAGTAGGTGTAGAGAAAGTAAAAAGCATTACTGTCGAGTGTGTAGATTTCGCAGTTTGAAGGTTTAACGGCAGTGAATGTTATTCAAAGGCAAGGCAAACGGAGCTTCTGGAAGCTTTCTCCGCGGTTCCAAGGAAATTCTGGGAATCAGTTACGCCGCATTGATCCACGAGCTCGTAGGGCCTAGCCAAATGCTACCCAACTTTGTGTTCACAGTCAAAAGTAATACAAGCACCGGAAGTATTTAAATCAATAACAAGAAATATCTCGGAAATGACTGACACACACACAAAACTGACTATATATGACATAACTTGTGATTTTAACGAGATTAAATTTTTACTTTTTCTAGCACGTATATGTATCATGTACATAGGAGGTAGAGAAGGTATTGTATTCCACCGATACCGATATTTCACTGGAAATACATATTTTGTGACCCCTGAATAAAAAAAAGCATTTTTGAAAAAGGTCCGTGTGTGTGGAAAAAACTCAAAAAGGAAAAGACGATTAAATACCAAACTTAATATTTTAAGTTTATATCTTACAAGAATGCAACACGAAGATTTTTAGGAAAAGCACCCACAGTAAATTACCTTTAAATGGAAACATTTTCGGAAAATTAGATTTTCTAAAAAAAAAAAATGCCAACGATTTTTATTTAAAAACAATACCTTTAAGATTTTTTTTTAGGAAATGTCTGGGAAGATGTCTCCATTCTGGATGACTTTTTTATAACCTGTAAACCTTAAGAGATAGACAAAAGCTACATTAAAATATATTAATGTTAAAACACACAATTTATGCCATACACATTTATTTTGTAGAGTTAACCGTTTCCGAGATACTCCTTGTTATTGGTTTCATGTTTTAACTACTTAAACTTTTTCTGAAATGGCAAGACATCTTTCGTTTGATATCTGTTTTCTTTTATTTATGGCTATGTAAAGAGAACCGAAATTAAAGTGTTTCACATAGCGATCAGCTTTTTAAGATTTGACTATCGGTTTAGCCTAGTGCATTCTCTTATTTTCCTTCTACTTACAAGGAAGCAAGTATTTAAGACAATTTCTGCTAATTTTTATCTCTATTAGCATGATGTAGCTAAAAGAATAATATTTTGTAAGAATAGTTTTGTTTGTGGT
The DNA here is from genome assembly GCA_030762935.1 of Hymenopus coronatus. Lineage (NCBI taxonomy): Eukaryota > Metazoa > Arthropoda > Insecta > Mantodea > Hymenopodidae > Hymenopus > Hymenopus coronatus. The sequence continues at coordinate 15,053,909 of CM060897.1, read as the reverse complement.
TTAAGGATATACAGAATCACCCAACATTTTCTAATATAAAAAGAAAATAACGAAAATGAAATAAATTTGAGGTTAAGTTTGATCCATTCTTCAAGGGTTATAGTTTTTTCTTTTTTAAATAACACTTCATACATTTCTCATAAACTTTTCGGGATTTAGCAGGTAGTAAATTTGATTATGCTTCTTTCGCAGCTCTATGGATGTCATAATTGTAGAAAATCTGCCATTTTCTCAAAATACACCACAGAACAACAAAAATGTAATGTGTTCCATTCACATGATGTACTCTAGCTGTTCGTTAAACATATCTTTTATTCAAAACATTAATCTTTTATCTACATCATGCTAATCAAAATAAACACAAGTAGAATTAGTCTTATTGCTAGCTTCCTTGTAAGTAGAAGGGAAATAAGAAAACGCTAAACCGATAGTCTCGTCCTATAAAAGCCGGTCGCTATGCGAAACAACTGAAATTACAATCTCTTTGCTTGCCAGGAGTAAACAAACTAGAAACGAGTAGAAAGATGTCTTCCCGTTTGAGAAAGTTTAAGTGACCAAAATTGAAACTAATAATCTGGAATATCTCGAAAACCGTGAACTCAAAAAAAAAAATGTATGTAGCATAAATTGCGTGTTTTAATGAGGTCTACATTTTCTATGTAGTAAGTTTTTGTATATCTCTTACAATTTGCCAGTTATACAAAAGTCATCCAGAATGAAGAGGTCTTCAGCGGCTATTCCCAGAAAATCCAAGATATACACTTCGTTTGTCATAAAAATAACTTAAACATAGGATTCTTAAATCAAAATCGTTAGAGGCATTTTTAAGGACAAAATGTTCAAAAAATGACCCATGAAAAGGGTACTTTGGGGTGGGGGGATTTCCTTGAAAATCTTCGTTTTGCATCTTGGAAGATATTGAACTTTACCAACCTTGGTATTTAATGAACTTTTCGTTTTTGAGCTGTGCTACACACACACATGGCCGCGCCGTGGCCGAGTGGTTAGACCACTCGACTCTCATCTAGACGGCCGGGGTTCGATCCCAAGCGATCGCATGTGAGATTTGTGGTGGACAAAACGGCGTTGGGGCGGGTTTTCTCCGGGTACTCCGGTTTCCCCCGCCATCGCATTCCACCGGTGCTCCATCATCATTCATGTATCATCAGTGTCACCGCCTGCGGTGCCATTAGTAGTTAAAACGGGCGTAAAACACTACAAAAAACACACACGCACACTGACCTTTTTCCAAAAAATCTGTTGTGTTATTCTCACATGACTTTCTCTAGCTACTCTCAAACAAAAGATAATTCTTCTTTCAACAACACGCTAATCGAGTTGAACAACAGCAGAATTTGATTACTTAGTTTCTTATTAGTAGAATGGAACTAAGGAAATGCACTAGGCTAAAGTGATAGTCAAATGTTTTAAAAGCTGTCGGTATGCAATTGTCATTGTAAATCGCTTCTTTGCTTGATCAGGAATAGAACAAAAGAAAAACGGACACTTCCGTCTGAGGAAAGTAGAGGTACTTGCAATTGAAACTAATAACAAGGAAGACCTCGAAAACGGTTAGCTCCACGAAGAAAATGTATATGACATAACTTGTGTATTTTAACAAGATCTACATTTTTATAAAGTAAGTGTTTGTTTATCTCTTACGGTTTACTAGTTATACTAAATTAAGAAAAAATCATCCAGAATAAACAGGTCTTTAGAAGCTATTCCCAGAAAATTCAAAATGTACATTTTATTTGTGATAGATATGGCTTAAGTGTGTGATATTTTAATAAAAATCATTAGAGCCATTTTAAGAAAAGCAAACTTTTCGACATTTTTTCCATGTAAAGGGTAGTTAGAGGTGGGGGGATTTTCTTGAAAATCTTCGTGTCGCATCCTTGGAGGATACCAAATCTGGTATTTAACTGTCTTTTCGTTTTTAAGCTATACTGTCTACACACACGCACAGATCTTTTTCTAAAAGTGCTCTTTTTGTATTTATAAGTCCTCAAATGATACATTTCCGTGAAATATCGGTATAGAATTTTTGGGTGCAATACAATACCTTCTCTATATGCTATGGGTATAGGACTTGCGGGGAAAGTAAAAATTACTTTTTTTATTCAGGGAGTCTCAAAACATGTATTTCCGGTGAAAGTTCAGTATCGAATTTTGGGTGCAATGCAATACATTCTCTATACAGTATGTAGTTACATAGTATGTGTAGAGAAAATATATTTTTTTTTATTTGATTCTGGGAGTCTAAAAACATATTTCGGGTGAAATCTCTATACCACATTTTTGGGTACAATACAATCAATACCTTCTCTAATCATAGTACGTGTAGAGAAAGTAACGAGTGAAATGGTTCTTGAGATCAACGCGCTTTAGACAGCTTTAAGAAATGTTGGATTTAACCAGTTCAGTTTATTGAAACGAAGCGTGAAATACGTGAATACATCACTTGTCAGATGTTTGTTTGCTTATCCTCTTGTGAGAGATGTGCGAAAACAAAAGAACGAGGTCTACAATGTAAATATAACACACGCTGTTTTGATATTCTTTTCCAAAGTTTAACGTCCTCCAACTACGCACATACAATATTCTTTTATCTCTTATACTATAATAGGTTCAGTGTTTACATCACGAATTTTACGCAAGTATACGGGAATCAGAGGTCAAGAGGTCATGCTATGGATCCTTTAAAATAAAGACCAAATATTTATTGCACAACAAAACAGAATATGGGGACATTCTCTGCCCTATTACGTTTATTTTAAAACCAGGCGGAAACTTGATCAAAATGTAACGTTTCTGTTTACCGTTAATCTTGGAAATGTTTAAATATTTATGTTGTGTAAGGTGTGAAAACACTCAACTGTTGCATGATCTGAAGAGAAGTTACAGAACAACCATTTCATTGCATTTCAAAATATACTATTTTTAAAATATCTGAAATGTTCCATTCGCTTGATTTTCTCTGTATCTCTATAAAAATCATTAAATACCTTTAATATACGGTATTTTAATCAAAGTCGTTAGAGCCAATTTTTGGAAAATCTAAATTTTCAAACAAATTACAGGATTTTCCTGAAAATCTTCGTGCCGCATCCTCGGAAGATACTGAACTTAATTACCAAGTTTGGTATTTAACGGAGCTATGCTGATCACACACAGACACACGCACGGATCTTTTTCCAAAAACATGTATTTTCGGTGAAATCTCGGTATCGAATTTTTGGGTGCAATACAATAAATAACCTCTCTATACACTATGTACATAGTACGTGCAGAGAAATTAATGTGTTCCATTCACATGACTTTCCCTATATCTCTGGAATAAATTATTGCTAAAAAGATTGTTCTACAATGTGTATCATGCTAATCGAGATAAACATTAGCAGAAATTGGTTCTATTACTTGATTCCTTGTAAGTAGAAGGGTAAAATTCTAATGTTTTCCATTCACATGATGTCCTCTAGCTGTTCGGAAAACAAACCTTTTATTCAAAAGATTATTCTTCTATCTACTTCATGATAATCGAGATAAACATTAGCAGAATTAGTGTTATTACTAGCTTCCTTATAAATATAAGGGAAATAAGAAAATGCACACTCTAAAGCGATAGTCTCGTACTTTAAAAGACGGTCGCTATATGAAACAATTGAAATTCCATTCTCTTTGCTTTCCATGAGTAAACAAACCAGAAACAAAAATATACATCTTCCCGTTTGAGAAAAGTTTATATGAAATCAATAATCCTGAATATCTCGGAAACTGTTAACTGCATATAGCATTAAATGTATGTTTTAATGAGAAATACAATTTTTGTGTAGTGTTTTTTGTACAACTCTTATAGTTTGCCAGTTATACAAAAGTCATCCAGAATGAAGAGGCCTTCAGAGGCTCTTTTCACAAAATTTAAGATATACATTTCGTTTGTCATAAAAATATCTTATACATAAGGTACTTTTAGTCAAAATTGTTAAGTGCCATTTTTAAAAAATAAAAAAAAAATCGAAAAATGTTCCTTGTAAAGCGTAGTTGGGGGTGGGGTATCTTCCTGATTATCTTCGTGTCGCTCCTTTGGAAGATATTGATGTTTAATACCAAGTTTGGTATTTAACGAGCTTTCCGTTTTTGAGCTATGCTGCCCTCCACCCCCCTCCACACACACCATACACGGACAGTTTGCCAAAAATACTTTTTTCTTGGATTTTTGGATTAAGGTAATTTCAAAACCTGTATTTTCAGTGAAAACTCTGTATCGAACTTTTGGGTGGAATACAATCTTCTTTATTTAAACGCGTAAATTATGGAGTATATTATACAGATTTTGACAGTATAAATGCACGCATTTTTGGATATTTTATGCACACAAAACGATGCCTACTAATAAATAATGTGGAACTATTTGTTGCATCATCCCAGTTCTCCTGTACTTGAGGCGATAGCCATGCAGGAGAACGCACTGGAGAACTTACTGCATGGCTATCGCCTCAAGTCTCCGCCTCTTTCCCCCCACTCCTTGTACTGCGCAACTTGAGCACTCTCGCCTATTTGCAAGGATAATTACTCTTCAGAACAATGTGTTATGCAGCCCGCCTGGGTAGTGGTGGTAGCGTGTCTGCCTCACATTCAGAAGGTCGTGAGCTCGAATCTCACTTAGGGTGAGTTACCCGGAGTTTTTTTTTTTTTTTTTTTTTTTTTCAGGGTTTCCCCCTATCCTGAGAAGACTTTAAGTTCCGTGGACCCCGAGATAATTTGAGTATCATCTCACCAATTTCATTCATCGTCTGATATGACCAACCACGTTAAACTACAAAAAAAAAAAAAAAAAAAGTGTTATGCTACATTCACAATGAAATGCAAGCGCAGACGCAACGTAAGCGCAAGAGTTTGGACTCATATTATTTAATGTAAGCATTCACATAGAAACACTCAAGACGCAACGCAATGCAACGCAACGCAAGAATTTGCAAACTCCAAACTTTATCCTTGCGTTGCATGCAAAGAGGAGTAATTCTGCTTCTTTTCTCTATGCATTGCCTATGAATTCAATAACAAACGATCGCCCTGCAAGATTTTACATGGCCTGCTGTACATGCATGCTGTTCTATTTGGCCGTGCCGCGCCATCTCTAATTTCCCTCAAGAGGTTATGACAGTCTCCTTGCGAATCCTTCTTTGATTAAATGGATTCACATAACATTTATGTGTAGATTCTTTAGTTCTCATAAATCGAAGACCCAAAGAGATAATTCTTAGTTCATTAAATGTGTAGCTTTATCACTTTATAAAATCTCTTTGCTTGTACTCTTTTCAATCATTTTGAATGAGCAATTATTACGACGTCACTACCGCGAGCGTTTGTATGTAATTACTTTTTCTACACGTACTATGTATATAGTGTATAGAGAAGGTATTGTATTGCACCCAAAAATTCGATACCGGAAAAACATGTTTTGGGTCCCCCTGAATCCAAAAAAAGAATTTTTGGAAAAAGGTCCATGTGTGTGCGTGTGTGTCTGTCTGTGGACAGCATAGCTCAAAAACGAAAAGACCGTTAAATACCAAACTTGGTATTTAATTTTGGTATCTTCCAAGGATGCGACACGAAGATTTTCAAGAAAATCCCCCACCCCCAACTACCTTTTACGTGGAACTTTTTTTCCAAAATTTTGATTTTCTCAAAAAAGGCTGTAACGATTTTGATTAAAATATCGTATATTAAAGGTATTTACCTGAAAAACAAAATGTATATCTTGAATTTTCTCGGAATAGCCTCTGAAGACTACTTTATTCTGGATGAATTTTACGAAATTTTGCATAACTGCTAAACCGTAAGAAATGGACAAAAACTTAACACACAAAAAGTGTAGAGCAGATTAAAACACACAAGTTATGTTATATATTTTTTTTCGAGGAGTTGATCGTTTTTGTGATATTCCTTGTTTTTTGTTTCAGCTTTGGAAAACTTGCACTTTTCTCATACAGGAGTTTGTCAACTCGTGTCCATACAAACAACTTCAGTCACCTAGTAACCAGCTTTTGACTTCACTTTAACCTATGATACTCCCACATTTCGCTTCTACTTACAAGGAAGCAAGTAATAAGACTATTTCTTGCTAATTTTTTCTCGATTAGCATGAAGTAAATAGAAGAATAAGCTTATTAACAATAGTTTGTTACACAGAAGTATGGAACACATCAGATTTTTTTATAACATATTTATTTTTAAAAGATTGAGTGAATTTTCTTATGTGATATTGTGATTATGTTATTCAGTTTGTAACTTGCGGATCTAGAAACCCGTGCCAAATCTTTGCGTCTGCGCTTATGCTACGTTACGTCTGCGCTTGCATCTCATTTTGAATGTAGCATTATTTCCATACCAGTTCGCATGCTCTTAGCAAAATTTTGTGTGGTGTTACGCAATGTTACCAACCTCTAAAGAGAAAAAATTATAAAATATGGACTCTTTTATAACGACGAGTTTCCGCTAATGACATTCAGACACATGGATGACCTCTATTAGGCAACTTAAGGCTCTCCTTTTTGACCTAAGGCACCCAAATTACGTAAATGAAATATGTAGATGGCGATGGCCTTGAAAATAAGATTTGTTACTGTTTATCACTAATGACCTAGTGAAGATAACTTTAGATTGTACGGAAGCATCAGCAAATACATGCACTGTTGGCAATTTGCCTGCACCGTTCATTGGAAAAAACAAAATGCTGACACGATAAACAATTTTGATTACTTGAAACTCTAGCAGAAACAGTTTCCTTCTCTTTTCGCTAGCAGTACCTTTAAGCGTTCTCAGTAGAGATGCTTTGTCAATTTTAATTACTTTCTGTACCACGTATAATAACCATGAAAAGTATTGTATTCCATCCAAAACTTCTATACCGATATTTCGATGTGTATAAAGTTTTCGGGGCCTCCCCTATTCTTGCAAAAGATTAATCTTTTATCTAGATCCTGATAATCGAGATAAGCACTACCATTAATTGTCTTATATATATATATATATATATATATATATATATATATAACTACATTGTCTTATATATATATATATATATATATATATATATTTGGTAGAGTCTTATACTTTCTCTATACATACTATGTAGATAGTATGTAGAGAAGGTATTGCACTCCACCGAAAAATTCGATACCGAGATTTCACCGGAAATATATGTTTTACGGTACCTTATATAAAAAAAAGCATTTTCACAAAAAGCTGTGTGTGTGTGTGTGTGTGTGTGTGTGTGTGTGTGTGTGTGTCCGTGTGTCTGTGAACACGATAACTCAAAAACGAAAAGTCGATAAAACACCAAACTTGGTATTTAAGTTTAGTATTTTCCAGGGATGCGAGAAGAAGATTTTGAGAAAAATCCCCCCACTCCCGACTACCCTTTACATGGAATTTTTTTCGAAAATTTTGATTTTCTCAAAAATGGCTTTAACGATTTTGATTAAAATCTCTAATATTCAAGATCTTTACTTATCTAACAAATAAAATGTATATCTTGAATTTTCAGGGAATATCCTCTAAAGACTACTTTATTGTGGACGAATTTTACGGAATTTTGCATAACTACTGATCTGTAAGAGATGGATAAAAACTTAACACATAAAAATATGTAGAAAACGTTAAAACACACAATTTATGTCATATGCATTTTTTCGTGCAGTTGATTGTTTTTGAGTTATTCCTTGTTTTTGGTTTCAGCTTTTAAAAACTTATACTTTTCTCGTACAGGAATTTGTCAACTCCTGTCCATACAAACAAAGGAACTTCAGTCACATAGCAACCAGCTTTTGACTATCACCACATCTATTTCTGCTAATTTTTTTCTCAATTAGCATGGACTAAATAGAAGCATAATCTTTTTAACAATAATTTGTTGCAGAGATGTAGAGAAAGTCATATGAATGGAACACATCAGATTTTATTTTTCAACATAATCTCATTTTAGCTCAATACACTTTCCTCCAGAGTTTCTCCAACTGTTTTAGCCTTCCAAAAAGTAGGATTTCTGAAGGTCCTCAAAGTAGGCATCTGTTTGGGAGATAGTCTGTTTTTTAAACGTCAATCGTTTTCCGCCGAGCCAAATTTGGAAATAAAAACGTCACTGGGGCACAAATCTGGTGGGTGTTGTAGTAATTCAACAATTTTCGACATCGTAACTGCGCAGGTCTTGATGGAACAGAATCTTTTGTTGCCAGATGAGGGCGTTTGTTTTTGTTCTTTATTTCTCTGTTCAACCGGTGCAATAACGATACACGATACTCTCCATTTATCGTTGTTCCTTTCTGCAAGTAATCAATGTGCTTCCCAAAAACCGAGGCCGTCACCTTGTCTGCTGATTTCACTTTTTCCGGTCATGTGAATGGACCACATCAGATTTGTTTCAACTAATGTACTAGATAAAACGTTAAATAAACATTGCAACTAAATTGATTGAAAGTACAATTGTGGAACAGACACTTATTAAAAATGAACGTTGGTGACTGGATTGTCAGCTTGTTACCAATAACCAAAACAGGAGATTAAACAAATGAGGCAGGTACGACAAGATTTAAAAAAACTCTGGTGTGTTCCATTCACATGACTTTCTCTACATCTCTGCAATAAATTATTGTTAGAAAGCTGATGCTTCTATTTACTTCATGATAAACGATAAAAAAATTAGCAGAAATTGTCTTGTTACTTGCTTGTAAGTAGAAGCGAAATAAGGGAGTACCATAGGTTAAACTGATAGCCAAAAGCTGGTTGCTATGTGACTGATGTTCCTTTGTTTGTATGGACAGGAGTTGACAAATTCCTGTATGAGAAAATTCACGTGTATATCACATAAATTGTGTGTTTTAACGTGCTCTACATTTTTTTGTATGGTAAGTTTTTGTCCATCTCTTACGGTTTAGCAAATATGCAAAGTTCCATAAAATTCATCCCGTATAAAGTAGTCTTCAGAAGCTATTCCCAGAAAATTCAAGATATACATTTTATTTGTCAGGTAACTATCTTTAATATACAATATTTTAATCAAAATCGTTAGAGCCATTTTTAAGAAAATAAAAATTTTCGAAAAAAAGTAGTTGGTGTCGCATCCTTGGAAGATATCAAACTGAAATACTAAGTTTGGCATTTAACAGTATTTTCGTTTTTGAACTATGCTGTCCTTAGAAACACGGACACACAAACACACGAAGCTTTTCCCAAAAATGCTTCTTTGGGGGGGGGGGATTCAAGGATACCCAAAACGTGTATGTCCGGTGAAATCTCAGTATGGAATTTTTGGGTGGAATACCTTCTCTATACACTATGTACATAGTACGTGTATAGAAAGTAATAAAACATGAAATATTATAGTGACATTTTTCCTGTCTTCTTGTTGGCCTTCGCCTATCTCAAACATTATAATATTTATAGCGGTGTAAAGTGTGAAGTGAGTTGAAAGACATTGATTAGAAAGTTGTGACCAATAGTGGCTGCGAAATAAAGGTGACACAACAGAATTACCTGCCTGCACCTTGATTTGAGGAAACTTGAAGTGTTTGGGAATTCTTGTGAGTGAATGGATGACGTTTGCACTGCTATTAGCAGCAGAGTCATGAGGGAACAGTGATCAAGCATTTTGTAGGAACACTAAAATTGGACGCTGTCGCCAGGGTTTTGGAGCTCAGCCGCCAAGTCAAACACGACACACAGTTTTGATTCCCCCTGATTCGCTTACGTGCTTTTAGAACTACACTCATTTCCTGCTCAGACCCGGGTATTGTTACCAAGGACTTGAATATACAAGGGAAGAATCCTATGCATGTTGACTTCAAGAGAAAGCACTGCATTCCACCCAAAAATGCAGTACCCAGATTCCACTGGGAATAGAAGTTTTGAGTTCTCCTAAACAAAAGAAACATTGCTTTACTTTTCCCACCAATATAGTAAGTAGAAGTATTGTAATATATAAAAATCTGATCTGTTACACTCACATGACTTTCTCTACATCTCTGCAACAAATTTTGTTGAAAAGCTTATGCTTCTATTTATTTCATGCTAATCGAGAAAAAATTAGCAGAAATAGTCTTATTACTTGCTTCCTTATAAGTAGAAGCGAAATAAGGGAGTTCCATTGGTTAAAGTGATAGTCAAAAGCTGGTTGACATGTTTGTATGGACACGAATTGACAAATTCCTGAATGAGAAAAGTATACATTTTTAAAGCTGAAACCAAAAAGAAGGAATATCTAAAAGTCGATCATAAATTGTATGTTTTAACGTTCTCTACATTTTTGTGTGGTAAGTTTTGTTTATCTGGTACGGTTTGCCAGTCGTGCAACATTCATTAAAATTCATCCAGAATAAAGTAGTCTTCAGAGGCTATTCCCAGAAAATACAAGAAGTACATTTTATTTATTAGGTAAATATCTTTAATGTACGATATTTTAATCGAAATCGTTACAGCCATTTTAGAGAAAATCAAAATTTTCGAAACAAAGTTCCGTATATAGGGTAGTTTGGGGTGGGGGAATTTTCTCAAAATCTTCGTGTCACATCCCTGGAAGATACTAAACTTAAATTTCAAGTTTGGTATTTTACCGACTTTTCATTTTTGAGTTATTGTGTTCACACACGCACACACACACACTCACACACACACACACACACATACGGTCCCTTTTCTGAAAATACTTTTTTTTTATCCAGGAGAACCTAAAACATATATTCCCGGTGAAATCTCGGTATAGAACTTTTTGGGTGGAGTGCAATACTTTCTCTACACATTATGTACATAGTATGTGTAGAGAAAGTAAAACCTATATGTCAAATTATGTACATTTTGTGTTAAGTATTTTTACTTTCTCTACACGTACTATGTACATAGTGTATAGAGAAGGTATTGCACTCCACCCAAAAATTCTATACCGAGATTTCACCGGGAATATATGTTTTAGGGTCCCCTGGATCCAAAAAAAAAAAGTATTTTCAGAAAAAGGTCAAACTTGTTATTAAGTTTGGTATCTTCCAAGGATGTGACACGAATATTTTCAAGAAAATCTCCCAACCCCAACTACCCTTTACATGAAACTTTCGAAAATTTTGATCTTTTTAAAATTGGCTCTAACGATTTTTAGTAAAAACCTCTTGTTTTTAAGGTATTTATTTACATGCGAAATAAAATGTATATGTTGAACTTTCTGGGAATAGCCTTTGAAGACTACTTTATTCTGGAGATGAATTTTAGGGATTTTGTATAAGTGAAAGATGGATAAAAACTTACCACACAGAAAATGTATAGCACGTTAAAACACAATAAATATATATATATATATATATATATATATATATATATTTTTTTTTTTGAGTTGATCGTTTTTAGGATATTCCTTGTTTTTTGTTTCAACTTTGAAAATCTTATACCTTTCTCATACAGGAATTTGTCAACTCGTGTCCATACAAACAAAGGAACTTCAGTCACATAGCAACCAGCTTTTGACTATCACTTTAACCTATGGTACTCCCTTATTTCGCTTCTACTTACAAGGAAGCAAGTAATAAGACTATTTCTGCTATTTTTTCTCCATTAGAATGAAGTAAATAGAAGCATAAGCTTTCTAACAATAATTTGTTGTAGAGATGTAGAGAAAGTCATGTGAATGGAACACATCAGATGTTTTCACTAGTATTCTCAGTAGAATTATTGTAATAAGTAAAAATCTTACGTGTTCTATTCACATGACTTTCTCTACATCTGTGCAACAAATTATTGTTAATAAGTATATTCTTCTATCCACTTCATGCTAATCTAGATAAAATTAGCAGAAACTGTCTTATTACTTAGTTCCTTATAATTAGAAGGGAAATAAGGGAATACAGTAGGTTAAACTGATAGTCAAATGTTTTAAAATGTGGTTGCTAAGGGATTGAAATCCGTCTTTTTGCGGGGCCAGGAGTTGCCAAGTTCATGTATGAGAAAAGTTTGAAGTATTGTAAAGCTGAAACCAATAACATGAAATATCTCGAAAACGGTCAACTTCATGAAATAAATATTTATGACAGAAATTGTGTGTTTTAACGAGCTGAACATTTTTTGTGTAGTAAGCTTTTGTCTATCCCTTACGGTCTACCATTTATACAAAATCCCGCAAGATTGATCCAGAATAAACATGTCTTCAGAGGATATTCCCAGAAAACTCAAGATACATTTTATTTGGGATGTAAATATCTTTAATATACGGGATTTTAATGAAAATCGTTAAGAGTCATTTCTGATAAAATTAAAATTTTCAAACATTTTTCCATGCAAAAGGTAGTTTATGGAGAGGGATTTTCTTGAAAATCTTGGTGTCGCATCCTTGGAAGATATCAAACCTAAATACCAAGTTTGGTATTTAACCGTCTTTTCGTTTTTGACAAACACGGACCTTTTTATCTAAATGTATTTTTCGGACTCAGGGGACCCCAAAACATATATTTCCGGTGAAATCTCGGTATAATACCTTCTCTATACACTACCTACATTATATATAAGGGGCTAGAGAAAGTAAAAAGAAGCAGTGAAGTAACAATAATTTGTAAGAATTCTTCACATGTGTTTTAAATCCAGAGGACCAGTTTCGCAATAAAAATATATATTGCATCATCAGCTAAATTTCTTTTTGCCCTTGTTGTTTATTTATATTGTTGTGGTTACTCCTATTAAATAGTTGATTTCTGAACTAAGATTGATGATGCAATAGATATTCTGATTGCGAAACAATTAAGTTGTTATATTGATAGAAGTGATATATTCCCCATAAACATTCAATTTTAGAGTACATCGTAAATATATGTTTTGAGGCCTTCTGAACAAAAAAGTTTATGTATTCCATTCCCTTGGGTTTCTCTACCTATTCTGTAACAATCTACCCTTACAAAAGCTTATTCTTCTATCTACTTCATGCTAATAAAGATAAACATTACCGAAATATTCTTATTACTTGCTTCCTTGTAAGTAGAAGCGAAATAAGGGAGTACCATAGGTTAAAGTGATAGTCAAATCTTTTAAAAGCAGTTCTCTATCCATGACCACGAGTAAAACAAAACAAATACCCTGTTTGAGAAAAATATAAGTACATATTTTAAAACTTAACCCAATAACAAGAATGTCTCTAAAATATTTAGGTCCACAACAAAAATATACAGGAAATAAATTGTGTGTGTTGACGAGATTTATATTCTTTTTAGGGTTTACCAGTTATGCAAAAGTCAGAATAAAGAAGACTCCAGAGGCTATTCACAGATAATTAAAAATATTCATTTTATTTTTCATGTAAATATCGTTAATACAAGTGTTTTAATCAAAACCGTCAATACAATTTTTGAGAAAATCAAAAAGTTCGAAAAATGTTTCATGTAAAGGGTAGTGGGGGTGGAGAGAGTTTTTTGAAAATCATGGTATCCATCCTTAGAAGATAGTGAACTTAAATACGAAATTTTGGTTTTTAATGGACTTTTCGTTTTTGAGCTATGCTGCACACACGGATATTTTTCTAAAAATGCATTTTTATTCTTTTTTTTTTTTTTTTGATTCAGGGGTCTCAAAACATATATTTCCAGTGAAACCCCGGTATGGAATTTTTGTGTGCAATACAATAGCTTCTCTATACACTATGTACACAGTACGTGTAGAGAAATTAAAAACGTATATGTCAAATTATGAGTTCTACATTTTTGTTTTGTGTTAAGTTTTTTTTACTTTCTCTACACGTACTATGTAGATAGTGTATGAAATTTCGATACCGAAATTTCACCGGTAATATATGTTTTAGGGTCCACTGTATAAAAAAAAAGTATTTTCAGAAAAAGGTCCGTGTGTGTGTGTCCGTGTGTGTGTGAACACGATATCTCGAAAACAAAAAGTCAGTAAAATACCAAACTTGGTATTTAAGTTTAGTATCTTCCAGGGATGCGACACGAAGATTTTGAGAAAAATCCCCCGACCCCAAATTACCCTTTACATAGAACTTTTTGCGAAAATTTTGATTTTCTCAAAAATGGCTTTAACGATTTTGACTAAAATTTCGTATATTAAAGATATTTACCTGACAAACAAAATATATATCTTGAATTTTCTGGGAAAATCCTCTGAAGACTACTTAATTCTGGATGAATTTTACGGAATTTTACATAACTGCTAAATCATAAGAGATGGACAAAAACTTAACACAAGAAACATAGAGCACCTTAAAACACATTATTTATGTTATATACATTTTTTTTTCGTGGAGTTGATCGTTTTTCAAGTATTCCTTGCTTTTGATTTCACCTTTGAAAACCTTATACTTTTCTCATACAGGAATTTGTCAACTCCTGTCCATACAAACAAAGGAACATCAGTGACAGCAACCAGCTTTTGACTATTACTTTAACCTATGATACTTCCTTATTTCGCTTCTACTTACAAGGAAGCAAGTAATAAGACTATTTCTGGTAATTTTTTCTCGATTCACATGAAGTAAACAGAAGCATAAGCTTTTTAACAATAATTTGTTGTCATGTGAATGGAACACATCAGATTTTTTTATCTCCTACAAAATTGTGCAAAACGCATTCAAAATAAAGAGGTCTTCAGTGGCTGTCTATTCCCTGAAAATTCCAGACATACATTATATTTGTCGTGTAAATATCTTAAATATAAGAGAACATACTAAACATAAATCCCAAGAGTGGTTAATAATGTCTTTTCCTTTTTGAGCTATTCTGCCCACAGACACACGCGGACATTTTTCTTTAATTGCCTTTTTTTTTTTTAATTCAGGGAGTCTCAAAACATACATTTTGGGTTAAATCTTGGTATCGAATGTTTGGGTGCAATACAATGCTTGCTCTGTACCCTATGTACATAGTATATGTAAAGAAAGTAAAAAATCTTATGTGTTCCATTCACATGACTTTCTCTACTTCTCTGCAACAAATTTTTGTTAAAAAGCTTAAGGTTCTATTTACTTCATGCTAATCGAAAAATAATTAGCAGAAATAGTGTTATTACTTGCTTCCTTGTGAGTAGAAGCGAAATAAGGGTGTACTATTGGTTGAACTGACGTAAATAGAAGTATAAGCTTTTTAACAGTAATTTATTGCAGAGATGTAGAGAAAGTCATGTGAATGGAACACATCAGATTTTTGTTGGCATTGCGCAATAAAGTGCTAAAGACAGCGAAGTATAGTTAGAAGTGATGTAGATGAAAGAGGGTAGGTTATTAACAGCTGGGCTAATGAGTTGGCAGGCTCGTATTTCTGAGGATAGTGATCCTAGTTTCCTGCTTGGCAGCCCGACTTCCACGTCTCCTCACCTGATGTCACTCTTGCACCCGCCAAAACTTAAAAATAATTTGGCTCACATCTTTCACTCAGGACTTTGACCCATGCCCCTACTACTCCCATACCAGAAAGGACATTTAACCATCTCGAGACAAGAAAAATCTTTTATGTGGGCCCTAAACCAAGAAAGGGACATTTGGCATCGCCACATGGTGTTTTTCCAAACCTTGAACTCGCCATTCACTTGTTTGTATTTCGTTTTGGGATGCTGTTTATAGGCTCCTTTATTTTGTCTGCCACATGTGCTTCTGAAAAACGTGGATGTGATAAAACTGCTGCAGCTTCTCAGCTCCACGCGTATTTGACTTCTGTCCAAAAACCCTTAATCATAATTTCAGCAGATGCGTATTAATTAAATAAAGAAATCTTCAGAGGCTATACCCAGAAAATTCAAGATATACATTTTATTTGTTAGGTAAATATCTTTAATGTACGATATTTTAACCAAAATCGTTAGAGCCATTTTTGAAAAAATTAAAATTGTTAAAAAAAGTTTCATTTAAAGGGAAGTTGGGGCTGGGGTATTTTCTTGAAAATCTTCGTGGCGCATCGTTGCAAGATACCAAACTTAGATACAAAGTTTGGTATTTAAAGGTCTTTTCGTTTTTTAAGCTATGCTGTCAAGACACACACACAAACACACAAACACACGCGCGCGCGAGCACGCACGTACATACACGGACCTTTTTCCAGAAATGGCTTTTTTTTTTCTTTTTTTTTTGGAATTCAGGGGGACCCAAAATATGTATTTCCGGTGAAATCTCGGTATCGAATTTTTGGGTACAATACAATACCTTCTCTAATCACTATGTACATATTATGTAGAGAAAGTAAAATACCTGATGTGTTCTATTCACATGACTTTCCCTGTATCTATGTAACAAATTAATGTTAAAAAGCTTATGCTTCTATTTACTTCATGCTAATCGAGTAAACATTAGCAGAAATAGTCTTATTACTTGCTTCCTTGTAAGTAGAAGCGAAATAAGGGAGTACCAGAGGTTAAAGTGATACTCAGAAGCTGGTTGCTCTGTGACTGAAGTTCCTTTGTTGGACACGAGTTGACAAATTCCTGTATGAGAGAAGTAAAAATGTTTCAAAGCTGAAACCAAAAACAAGGAATATCTAAAAAACGATCAGCTCCACGAGAAGAATGTATATAACATAAATTGTGTGTTTTAACGTGCTCAACATTTTTTATGTGATAAGTTTTTGTCTATCTCTTACGGTTTAGCAGTTATGCAAAATTCCGTAAAATTCATCCAAAATAGTCTTCAGAGGTTATTCTCAGAAAATTCAAGATATACGTTTTATTTGTCAGGTAAATATCTATTGTAATTAAACTCGTTAGAGCCATTTTTGAAAAAATCAAAATTTTCGAAAAAATGTTCCATGTAAAGGGTAGTTTGGGGTGGGAGATGTTTATCAAAATCTTCGTGTCGCATCCCTGAAAGATACTAAACTTAAATACCAAGTTTGATATTTTACCGAATTTTCGTTTTTGAGTTAACACATGGATACACACGGACCTTTTTCTAAAAATGCTTTTTTTTTATACAGGGGACCCTAAAACATATATTTCCGGTGAAATTTCGGTATCGTTTTTGGGTGGAGTGCAATACCTTCTCTATACACTATGTACATAGTACGTGTAGAGAAAGTAAAAATCAGATGTGTTACATCCAATAATCATGCAAATAAATTAAATTCTATCAAATAGCAACCAGTTTTTAAAATATTTGACTATCGTTTTAGCGTAATGTACGTAACGTATTTACCTTCTACTTACAAGGAACTAAGTAATGAGACAATTTCTGTTAATGTTTATGTCGATTACCTTGAGACAGATAGAATAATACGCTTTTTAACAATAATTTTTAGAAAAAATAAACGTGTGTATGCAGAGCATAGCTCAAAAACGAAAAGTCGGTCAAATACCAAAATAAGGATTTAAGTTTGAGTATATTCCAGACAGCAGCCGGGGCAGATTGGACGAAGATATCGCTAAGGTCAGAGCAAAATGGAGAAGACGTGGGAAAGTGCAGCACATAACAGTCAAGTGGATAGTGAAAAGTGTGATAAAAACTGATGTCGCAGACAAAACTAATCAATCATAGGATTAGTAACATAGCATTACATATTACCAGGCTAAAGTGAGCAAGTTATTAGTTATTGCACCCCCCGTGTTGGAGTACAAATTCCGAGATATTCCTACACAAGTAGGAGGCCCTTACTCTAAGGGGATGTGATTTATTATTATTGTTGTTGTTGTTGTTATCATCATTATCATCTTCCAATGATGTGACACAAAGATTTTCAAGAAAATCCGCTACTCCCAACTACCTTTACGTGGACAATTTTTCGAAAATTTTGGTTTTCTTAAAAACGTCTTTAACGTTTTTGATAAAACTAACGTATATTAAAGTTATTTGTATCACGAATAAAATGTATATCTTGAATTTTTTGGGAGCAGCTTCTAAAGACCTCTTTATACTAAATGAATCTTACGGAATTTTGTATAATTGGTAAACCATAAGAGATAAAAAAAAAAAGCTTACTGCACAAAAATGTAGATCTCTTTAAAACACATTATCAGTGCCATATGTATTTTCTGTTTAAATATGGCCGTTTCTGATATATTCATTGTTATTGGTTTCAGTTTAAACTACTTAAAGGTTTTTTTTTGTTAACTCCTGACCATGCAAATAAACGAATTTCAATCCCATAGCAACCGGCTTACTTACAACAAAACAAGTAATAAGACCAATTCTACTAATGCTTATCTCAGTTAGCATCAAGTAAATAGAAGAATAAGCAATTTTACTTTCTCTACACGTACTGTGTACATAGTGTATAGAGAAGGTATTGCATTCCACCCAAAAAACGATACCGAGATTTCACCGGAAATATATGTTTTAGGGTCCCCCTGAATCCAAAGAAGCATTTTCAGAAAAAAGTCCGTGTGTGCGTGTATATGTCTGTGGACAGCATAGCCCAAAAACGAAAAGACCGTTGAATACCAAATTTGGTATTTAAATTTGGTATCTTCCAAGGATCGACACAAAGATTTTCAAGAAAATCCCCCCCACCCCCAATTACCCTTTACATGGAACCTTTGTCGAAAATGTTTATTTTCTCAAAATGGCTCTAACAAATTTGATTAAAATTTCGTATATTAAAGATATTTACCTGACAAATAAAAGGTATATCTTGAATTTCCTGGGAATAGCCTCTCAAGACTACTTTATTCTGGATGAATTTCACGGAATTTTAAATAACTGAAATGGACAAAAACTTACCATAAAAAAATTGTATAGCACGTGAAAACACACAATTTATGTTGTATACATTTTTTTCGTGGAGTTGATCGTTTTGGAGATATTTCTTGTTTTTGGTTTCGCCTTTAGAAACGTATACTTTTCTGATACAGGAGTTTGTCATACAAACAAACAAAGGTCACATAGCAACCAGTTTTTGACTATCACTTTAACCTATGGTACTCCCTTATTTCGCTTCTACTTACAAGGAAGCAAGTAATAAGACTATTTCTGCTATTTTTTTCGATTAGCATGAAGTAAATAAAAGCATAAGCTTTTTAACAATAATTTGTTGCAGAGATATAGAAAAAGTCATGTGAATGGAACACTTCAGATTTTTATATTTGTCTATTTACAATAATGTTAATTCTTTTGTTGTGGCATTTATATTTAATATTAACTGTTATTATTAGAAACAGCATTTTTGGGTACCGATAGCGGGACAGAATCGAAGTTAGCGCAGCATGCTATATAGCTGTGATGTGTTGACAATGCAGTGTGTACTAATAGGAGGAAAATGGGGCAGTGGTAGACTGATGTTTTCACAAGCAGTGGAAGGCGATTGAGGTTGAGCGGGTGGTAAACATAAATACCACTGATTTACGGCAACTAACAATTTTAATATTTACATACATCGTTGTGCAACAAGTCATCAGCATCATTATCCGTTTCATTTTCTCTCAAGCTACGTAGATTACAATGTACAACATGCATTCGTAGCGTCTCAAATGTGAATCGTCTCCGATTGGCACGTAAACAGGCTTTGTATTGTGAAAATTTTCGCTCCACATCACAAGATGTATTGGTGCAAAACGGAAATAAGACACATAATCAACTATTGGATAAGATACTCTATCAGCACTATTTAGGTAGCAAAACCTCGTAGCATATTTCGCATTTCACGCATTATATAAAATCCGAAATGTTTACCAGATAATATCTTCACTTTCTTTTTCCTACGGTCTAAAACAAGTATCACAGGTCTCTGATTAATTGCTTGCACAAATTCATCGATAGCTTTCAGGGCATTTCAATGTTCGATGTTTCCAAATATGTGTTATTGTTGTAGATATATCAGGAAAGTTCTTCTGTTTGATGGATTGGTAGAATCAGACTGAAAAATTCAATGCGATAGCCGGGATTTGAACCACGGATCTCCCGATCTCTAGCCGGTTGCTCTGCTACTGAGCTAACATGGCAACATGCCAGCACAAAATTGAATTGTTCAACTGACTCGCATGTTTCCCGGTAAACCACAAGGTGATCTGAAATTATTTTGAGATGACAACCCCAATGGCGACTTACAATGCTGTAAGTACTTTAGACTCAGGATTCATAATATGGCCAACTATTATGGTCAAGTTGTATAGAATATTTGAAGAGACCCGTGGTTCAAATCCCGGCTATGGCATTGAATTTTTCAGTCTGACTCTACCTATCTAACTCCTGCCCTTCACACGGTTATGAGTAAAAAAAAAAAAAGTTATTCTTCTGTTTGAATTGCAAATCTTCATGCAACCCATCTGAAGCAAGAGATGTTACGATCTTGATTGAAGAGCATGCACTATCATCACCTGTAAACAGTATTGTAATATACAGTATAGTATACTGCTGCGTCGAGCCACGTTCCCCAACGCCTTACTACAGGTTGTTTACATGCGTCGCCAATACAAGTCGGTCTTGACTCGGTATGTATGCAAGTGGTATCCGCATGTGTCCTGCTATCAGTCCCCAAGATGCCAGTTATTATGTAACAGTACACATTGTTTACAACCATAGTCCTGACATACAATTGTAAATTAGGACTAACATTTTAGAAATTCAAAAAATAAATATTCACACCTAAATTATCGTGTGCTTCATCCAAATCGTAAAGCTTAACAAAACTATTCAAGAATGAACCCAAGACCTCACGGTTGCTACTTTTGTTTCTTGTTTATTTTAAAGTTAGCCAAATACTTGACATTGCTGAAACAGGAAATACTGGTCTCTGTGATCCAGAGGAAAACAAATACTTCTCTCAACCTGAGTTAATTTACAATGAGCCAAGCAACGATCAACAAGAGAAGGAAAGTATATGTTTACGCAACTGTTGAAGAAAGACATATATTTCCATGCCACTTCCGCAGCAACTGCGTAATACTGGCAATATTACGTCATTCTGATTAAATATAGAAATCGATTGAAGACAGATGTACATTTCCTCACAAGGGGATGTCAACTTCAGAATCTCACGTGTTTTCTTTCTCGGCTTGGTTTATTTTTGTACGCAGAAAGTTCTTCTGTACACACTGCTTCAAAAAATATGTGTTCCATTCAAATGACTTTCTCTACATCTCTGTAACAAATTGTTGTTAAAAAAAAAGTCCTATTCTTCTATTTACTTCATTCTAATTGAGATAAACATTAGTAGAATTGGTCTTATTACTTACCGGTTGCTATGGAATTGAAATTTGTTTATTTGCACGGTCAGGAGTTCACAAATTCCCGTACCTATAAAAAAAGCTTTAAGTAATTTAAAATGAAGCCAATAACAAGGAATATTTCAGAAAAGGTTAGCTCTACAAAAATGTAATGATATAAATAGTTTTAACGATATCTACATTTTTGTATAGTAAGTTTTTGTCCATCTCTTACGGTTTATCAGTTATGCAAAATTCATCCAGAATAAAGTAGTCTTCAGAGGCTATTCCCAGAAAATTCAAGATATACATTTTATTTGTCAGGTAAATATCTTTAATGTACGGTTTTCTAATCAAAATCGTTAGTGCCATTTTTAAGAAAACTTGAGACATTTATCGTACCTGTGCACAAGCTTTGCAATACCCGCTTCAAAAAATGTTACCACCAATGATGCAGCCCGGAACCGCTATCAATGTAGCTGTTTATTGTGAAACTTTACGACGTTTGGGGAGAGCCATTCAAAACAAACGAAGAGGAATGCTGACTTCAGGAATTGTGTTGATCCACGGCAACGCTCGTCCAGACACTGCTGGCACAACCCATCGGCTCCTTGAACAATTTCAATGGGACTCTCTCGATCATCCGCCGTACAGTCCTGACCTGGCACCGAGCGACTTCCACCTTTTCCCTGAACTGAAGATGTGGCTAGGAGGGCAGCACTTTCAAACCAACGAAGATCTCCAAAACAACGCCAATGATCATTTGAAATCATTGGCGGCAACATTTTTTGAAGCCGCTATTCCAAAGCTTGTCCACAAGTACGATAAATGTCTCAATCTTTTCGGTGATTATGTTGAAAAGTAACCATAAGTGAACAAAACTTTTAGTGATAAAAAATTGTGAACTTGTCTTTTATTTATAGCCTATCGGAAGTTGAAAAAAAAACGGCCCTTGCCAGATGGGTGATACAACTGTCAACCTGATCAGATTGTGTGTCTGATCTGTTAGGGTTGTTAACTTGACGACCTCTGTCAGCATCATCGCATATTCATATGTGATAACGTCACTACAACTTATTTACATCATAGCGCCGCCCGGCGCTATCTCGTGACCGGAAGTGACCTATCTTCACCCTCACAAGCCAAATCAAGCTTTTAATGGAGGAAGCGCATTAATACTCCTCCCAAAATTAGATGTGTTTGATTGTGCGTAGTGTTCCGCACTTTACTGCTTTTGTGTAAACCTCGTGTAGGGCTGCCAACTCTTGCTGATGAAAAGTGGCTAAAACTGACTCCGCGCATACAAGGTACAGAAGGTATCTATTGTATTCCATCGAAAACTTTCATGTTGAGATTTCACCGCAAATATGTTTTGAGATCCCTGAGTCCAAAAGAAAGCATTTTCAGAAAAAGGTCCGTGTGTGTGGACATCATAAATAAAAAAAAAACGAAAAGTCCGTTAAATGCTAAATGGTAATTGAATTTAGTATCTTCCAAGAACGCTGTCCACACACACATACACACACAATGGACCTATTTCTAAAATCCTTTTTTTTTTATTCACGGCACTTAAATATACAATAATAAAATTAGACTAGTTATGATGTCCATTGTAAACATTAATATTTTTGTAACAAAACCGCAGTATTTTTTTAAATAAGAAATAGCAAAATCTATGCAACTGCAGTCAAATGTAACCCCGTCAGCATTGAAGCTTGTCACCACACCGGCTATTTTACTTGGGCCGTCCCCATCCTTTAGTATTTAACGAGCCTTTCGTTTTTTAGTTTTGCCGTCCACACACTCTCCTAACAGTGCGACACGAATATTTTCAAGAACATCTCCCTTTACATGAAATATTTCTGAGTAATCTGTCCACACCGCGGGAAGCAGATTTCAAAAATGAAAAGTCTGTAAACTACCAAACTTGATATTTAAGTTTAGTATCTTCCAAGAATGCGACACAAACATTTTAAGAAAATACCCCCACCCCTACATGCTTTAAATGGTAAACATTTCGAAAATTTTGGTATTATCAAAAATGGCTCTAAAGGTTTTAATTAAAATCTCTTATAGTTAAGATATTTGCAAGAAAAATAAAATGTATATCTTGAATTTTTTGTGAAAAACCTCTGAAAGCAACTTTATTCTGGGTGAATTTTGCATAACTGGCAAACCGGAAGAGATAGACAAAAACTTACTACACAAAAAATGTAGATCATGATAAAACATACACTTTATGTTATAAACATTTTTTTCGTGGGGTTGATCGTTTTTGAGATATTCCTTGTTTATGGTTTCAGCTTTGAAAAGCTTATACTTTTCTCATACAGGAATTTGTCAATGCCTGTCCATACAAACAAAAGAACCTCAGTCACATAGCAACCAGCTTTTGACTATCACTTTAACCTATGGTACTCCCTTATTTCGCTTCTACTTACAAGGAAGCAAATAATAAGACTATTTCTGCTAATTTTTCTCAAGTAGCATGAAGTAAATAGAATGAAATAGAACTCGTTGGAAACCCTGATTACCACTAACAGGTTAAATAGGAGGTGAGTGACCGATAGGAAGCGCAGTTTTCACCTCATTGTCTGCCTAAGGACATTTTAGTTGCATCATTCAAATCGTGCAGCATTTATGACGTCTGCTTGTAAAGGTAATGCCGTTTCCTGCTAGTTATTATCACCACGTTTACGAGTAAAAAAGATATAGCACTGGTAACCCCGTTTCTGGAATATGTACATCGTGTTCGTCATACTCCTGTGAGTCATCTTGTCAAACATTGCAAGCGAAGCCCTAAAACTTTGAGCTTGCGCAAGTCAGAGGAAATATTGCAGAAAGTCGTCCAATGTATTGCGCAAACCGTAGCACGATTGTAAATACACGCAAAACACTCAGTATTAATAATTTGCTTTCCTTTTTATCGGAATATTTATTGAGAGAGGAAAGTTTAATGAACAAGTGTATTTATTGACATAGCAATATCTTACACTGAATTTCAACAATCGCACGGGCCCCAGACCGTACGTGCTTTTATAATACTTACTAAAAAGCAATATTAAAACAACAACAACAAAGAATTAAAAGAGTAAACACGAAAATAAAAAACCAAAGGAGATACACAATAAAACGCAATATTAAAACAATAACAAACAATTAAAAATGTAAACCCGAAAATAAAAATACAAAGATATTCAAATATAGCAATTTAAATTAGCAGCACAGAGTACACCTTCATAAATGTACCCTCTTATAATAGATAAATACACTTAAAAGAAATATATATATACACGTAATATATCCACAATATATAAAACCATAACACAAGTGACCTAAGTATGACATAAAATATGTATAAACTTTAAGACAGTGGGCCAGTTGAATAAACATTGATGTGTTCCATTCAAATGACTTTCTCTACATCTCTGCAAAAAAAAATTATTAAAAACCTTATGCTTCTATTTACTTCATGCTAATCAGAGCAGAAATACTCCCTGCTGGTTGCTATGTGACAGGAGTTGACAAATTCCTCTGTGAAAAAAGTTTAAGTTTTTCATAATTGAAACCAAAAACTAGGAATATCCAAAAAACGACCAACTCCACGAAAAAAATGTAAATAACATAGATGTGGTTTATATCGTGCTCAACATTTTTGTGTGTTAAATCTTTGTCCATCTCATAACATTTAGCAGTTATGCAAAATTCCGCAATATTCATCCAGAATAAAGAAGTCTTCAGAGGCTATTCCCAGAAAATTCAAAATATACGTATTATTTGTCAGGTAAATGTCTTTAATATACGATATTTTAATCAAAATCGTTACAGCCATTTTTGTGAAAATCAAAATGTTCGAAAAAAGTTCCATGTAAAGGGTAGTTGGGGTTGGGAGTTTTTCTTGAAAATCTTCACATCCCTGGAAATACCAATTTTGGAATTTTACCGACTTTTCGTTTTTGAGTTATCGAGTTCACAGACACACGGCCCTTTTTCTGGATACAGAGGACCCTAAAACGTATATTTGCGATGAAATCTCGGTATCAAATTTGTAGATGGAATGCAATATCTTCTCTATACACTATGTACATAGTAAGTGTAGAGAAAGTAACCCCGTTCTGGAATACATACTTCGTGTTCGCCATACTCCTGTGAGTCATCCTCTGACATGCACGTCAACCGAAGCCCTAAAACGTTGCGCTTACACAAGTCAATGGAAATGTTGCAGAAATTCGATACGCCAGAAATTAGTTCTACAACTTCATTCTTCCAATATACTTGAAAAGCGAAGCACGATTGTAAATCTACGTAAACATTGAGTGTTAATGTTAATTTAATTGTTTTCACTTTCTTTTCACGTACTATGTACATTGTGCGTAGAGAAATTATTCATTCCACCCAAAAATTCGATACCGAGATTTCAACCAAAATACGTGTTTCAGAGTCCCCTATATTAAAAAAAACATTTGTAGTAAAAGATCCGTGTATGTATGTCTGTGAACACTATAACTCAAATACTAGAAGTCAACAAAATACCTAACTTTGTTAAAAAAAAAAAAAAAAAAATCCTCCAACCCCAAACTAAAAAAAATCGCAAATTTTGTTTTTCTCAAAAATGGCTCTAAGGATTTTGATTAAAATTTCTTATATTTAAGATATTTACGTGAAATAAAATGTATATCTTCAATTTTCTGGGAATAGCCTCTGAAGACATGTTTATTCTGGATGAATTTTGCCGAATTTTGCATAACTGCTAAACCGTAAGAGATAAGCAAAAACTTACGACACAAAAAATGTAGAGCACGTTAAAACACACAATTTATGTTACATACATTTTTTTCGTGGAGTTGATCGTTTTTTACATATTGCTTGTTTTCGGTTTCAACTATGAAAAACTTATACTTTTCTCATACAGGAATTTGTCAACTCCTGTCCATACAAACAAAGGAACTTCAGTCACATAGCAACCAGCTTTTGTCTATCATTTTAACCTATGGTACTTCCTTATTTCGCTTCTACTTACAAGGAAGCAAGTAATAAGACTATTTCTGCTAATATTTTCTCGATTAGCATGGGAAGCACAAGCTTTTTAACAATAATTTGTTGCAGAGATGTAGAGAAAGGCCTGTGAATGGAACACATAAGATATTTTTTAAATGTCTTGGGAGGGCCTCTAAATCACAGAAATTCTGGATCCGCCCTTGCTTCAGTATAACGTCCAAAGTAAGAAGTGTTAAAATGTCATTGAACAATTGCTGTGCCATTGATTATGCTCATATTTTGGACCGCAATTCAAATTCAAAGCAGCAACAGTTGTGACGGGTTGAGATGGGGTGTCCGACCGACGAGGGGTGTAAGAATACGACTTTAACGAGGGAAAGGAAGGGAACTGATTCTTTGTATGGGGTTAAGAAAGATCTGGAAAAGGGGTGCATGAAATGCAACAAACACCTGATGAATCACGATGATACAGTGCAGGTCGAAGCTTGTTTCGTCTTTTTCAACTCCCTAGACCGGTTGCACCAACTGCTGTTAAAGTTTAACACACCAAAACTGATTTAACATATGAGATATGTAGGGTTACTGCACGTCACGATTTTGTGTCCAGCCAGAATTCTATTTAAAAAAAAAAAAATCTGATGTGTTCGATTCAAATTAATTTCTCTGCATCTCTGCAACAAATTGCTGTTAAAAAGCTTAGGCTTCTATTTACTTCATGCTAATCGAGAAAAAGTAACAGAAATAGGCTTAAAATAAGAACTGAAGCTTTCCTGGCGACGTGTTAATTCAAAATCTTCTGGCTAGAAGCCCGAGAAGATTTTGAAGAAATAGGTTTATTACTTGCTTCCTTGTAAGGGGAAGCGATTAAGGGAGTACCATAGGTTAAAGTGATAGTCAAAAGCTGGTTGCTATGTAACTGAAGTTCCTTTGTTTGTACGGGCAGGGTTGACAGATTCCCGTATGAAAATTGAAACCAATAACTAGGAATATCTCAAAACCGATCAACTCTACGAAAAAAATGTATGTAACATAAATTGTGTGTTTTAACGTGCTGTACACTTTTTGTGTGGTAAGCTTTTGTCCGTCTCTTTCGGTTTAGCAGTTATGCAAAATTCCGTAAAATTCATCCAGAATAAAGTAGGCTTCAGACGTTATTCCCAGAAAACTCAAGATATACATTTTATTTGTCAGGTAAGAATCTTTATTATGCGATATTTTAATCATAATCGTAGGAGCCATTTTTGAGAAAATCAAAATTTTCGAAAAAGGTTCCATGTAAAGGGTAGTTAAGGGTGGGGAGATTTTCTTGCAAATATTTGTGTTGCATCCTTGGAAGATACCAAACTTAAATACCAAGTTTGATATTTAACGGTCTTTTCGTTTTTGAGCTATGCTGTCCGCAGACACACACACACACACACACACCCACACGCACACACATGGACCTTTTTCCAAAAATGCTTTTTTTGGATTCAGGGGGAGCCAAAATGTGTATTTCCAGTGAAATCTCGGTATCGAATTTTTGGGTGGTATACAATACCTTCTCTATACTCTATGTACATAGTACGTGTAGAGAAAGTAAAGTTTTTTTTTGTTGCAGGAGACCCTAAAACGTGTATTTTTGGTGAAATCTCGGTTTCGAATTTTTGAGTGGAATGCAATATCTTCTCTATACACTAAGTTTGTAGTACGTGTAGAGAGAGTAGGAATAAAATCTGATATGTTCCATTCAGGCATTCACACGTGTTTCTCTGGCTATTCTACAATAAATTAATTGTTAAAAATCTGATGTGTTACACACACATGACTTTCTCTAGCTACTCTACAAAGAAGCTTCTTACAAAAGATAACTCTTCTTTCTACACAATGCTAATCGAGACATACATTAGCAGAATTTTATTACATAGTTCCTTATGAGTAGGATGAAACTAAGGGAATACACTAGGCTAATGTGATAGTCAACGCTGTCGTTATGCGATTGTCATGGCCAGGAGTAGAACAAAAGAAAAACGGACATTTCCTTTCTAGTACTTCACAACTGAAACTAATAACAAGGAATACCTCGAAAACGGTAAACTCCGCGAAAAAAAAAAACGTATATGACATAACCTGTGCATTTTAACAAGACTTACATTTTTTGTAAAGTAACTTTTTGTCTCTCTTCCGCTTTACTAGTTATGCCAGATTAAGCAAAATTCATCCAGAATAAACAGCCTTAGAAGCTATTCCCAGGAAATTTAAGATATACATTTATTTGTGATAGAAATGGCTTTAATATGTGGTATTTTAATCAAAATCGTTAGAGCCACTGTTAAGAAAAACAAAATTTTCGAAATTTTTTCCACGTAAAGGGTAGTTAGGGGTGGGGGTATTTTCTTGAAAATTTTGTTAAATACCAAGTTTTGTATTTACCAGTCTTTTCGTTTTTGAGCTATGCTGTCCACAGACACACACACACACACACACACACACACACACACACACACACACAAGGACCTGTTTCTGAAAATGCTTTTTTTTTTTGGATTCAAGGGGTCTTAAAACATATATTTCCGGTGAAATCTTGACATCGAATTTTTGGGTGAAATACAATACCTCTCTATCCCTATGTACATTGTGCATACAGGACTAGAGAAAGCAAACAGCTTATTGCGTCATCCTAATCCAGATAAACGTTAGAAGAAATGGTCTTAATAGTTGTTTCCTTCAAGTAGGAGGAAAATAAGGGAACACACTAGGCTAAACCGACAGTCAAATATTCTAAAATCTGTAGCTATGTGGTTCTCGATGCATGGTCAGAGTAAAACAAAAGAGATATAAACCCGCCTCGATTTTCGACTTTCTCAAAAATAGCAATAAAGATTTTTTTATTAAAATGCGGTATATAAACGATATCTACATGACAAATAGTATCTTTATCTTGAACTTTTTAGGAATATCTTCTGAAGTCCTCTTCTTTCTGAATTACTTTTGTATAACTGGTGAACCATACGACATAGACTAAAAGCTACCACGCAAAAAATATAGGCACATTTCGACAACTCACAATTTTCGCGATGTACATTTATGGTGTAGATCTAACAATTTCTGAGATATTCCTTGTTACTAGTTTTAAAAGACGTTTCTCAATTGAGCAGTCGACTCCGTTTTAAAACATTTGACTGTCGCTTTATCGTAGTGTATTCCCTTATTTCCCTTCTACTTGTAAGAAAATTAGTATGAAGTAGCGAGAGGAATAAGGTATTGTAATGCACTCAAAATTCGATACTGAGATTTCACCGGAAATACATGTTTTGGGTCCCCCTGAATAAAAAAAAAACAAAAAATTTTTTTAGAAAAATGTCCGTGTGTGTCTATGTCTGTCAGTGTTTGTGTCTATGTCTGTATGTGTATGTGGCAGGACAGCATAGCTCAAAAACGAAAAGTCCTTTAAATACCAAACTTGGTATAGGTTCAGTATCTTCCAAGGATGCGACACGAAGATTTTCAAGAAAATCCCCCCACTCAAACTACCCTTTACAGGGAATATTTTTTTATCGTTCACGATTTTAATTAAAATACCGTATGTTTACTACGTTTTTATGACAAAGGAAATTTATATTTTCAATTTGCTGGGAATAGTCTCTGAAGACCTCTTCATTCTGGATGCCCTTTATATAACTAGTAAACCTTAAGAGATATAAAAAACGTAGTACACAAAAAATGTAGATCTCATTAAAAAACACAAGTTATGTTATATACTTTTTTTCTATACCTTTTTTTTTTCTGTACATTCAACCGTTTTCGAGATATTCCGGATTATTGGTTTCAATCTTCAGCCACTTAAACTTTTCTCAAACAGAAATACGTCTTTCTTCTCGTTTGTCATTTGTTTATTCCTGGCAAACAAAGAGATTGGAATTTCAATTGTTTCACCTAGCGACTGACTTTTATAGGACGGGACTATCGCTTTAGCCTGTGCATTTTCTTATTTCCCTTCTACTTAGAAGGAAGCTAGTAATAAGACTAATTCTGCTAATGTTTATCTTGCTTAGAATGATGTAGATAAAAGAATAATCTTTTCAATAAAACGTTTGTTTGGGAATGGCTAGAGGACATCATGTGAATGGAACACATAAGATTTTTTCCCCTTTTACTTACAAGGTACTAAGTAATAAGACCGTTTCTGTTAATGTTTATCTCGATTAACATGAAGTAGATAGAAGAATAAGCTTATTAACAATAATTTGTTATAGAGATGTAGAGCAAGTCATGCGAATGGAACACATCAGATTTTTTACTTTCTCTATACGTACTATGTACATAGTGTATAGAGAAGGTATTCCATTGCACCCAAAAATTCAATACCGAGATTTCACCGGAAATATAAGTTTTGAGAGACCCCCTGAATAAAAAAAAAAAACATTTTTAGAAAAATGTCCATGTGTGTGTGTGTGTGTGTGTCTGTGGGCAGCATAGCTCAAAAACGTAAAGACTGTTAAATACCAAACTTGGTATATAAGTTTGGTATCGTCCAAGGATGCGACACCAAGATTTTCAAAACAATCCCCCAATCCCAAACTATCCTTTACATGGAAAAAATTTCGAAAATTTTGATCTTCTTAAAAATGGCTCTAACGATTTTTATTAAAATATCGTATATTAAAGATATTTACCTGACAAATAAAATGTATATCTTGAATTTTCTGGGAATAGCCTCTGAAGACTGCTCTGGATGAATTTTACGGAATTTTGCATAAGTGCTAAACCGTAAGAGATGGGCGAAAACTTAAAACACAAAAAATGTAGAACACGTTAAAACACACAATTTATGTTATATAATTTTTTTGGTGGAGTTGATCGTTTTTAAGATATTCCTTGTTTTTGTTCTCAGCTTTGAAAAACAGTTTTCTCATACAGGAATTTGTAAACTTCTATCCTTACAAACAATGGAACTTGAGTCACATAGCAACCAGCTTTTGACTATCACTTTAACCTATGGTGCTCCCTTATTTCCCTTCTACTTACAAAGTAGCAAGTAAGAAGATTATTTCTGCTAATTGTTTCTCGATGAATATGAAGTAAATAGAAGCATAAGGTTTTTAACAATAATTTGTTTCAGAGATGTAGAGAAAGTCGTGTGAATGGAACACATCGATTTTTGTTGTAGAGTTGACCTTTTTTTTGAGATGTTCGTTGTTGTTGGTTAAAAATGTTCTCTTGCGGGAATTTGTCAACTGTCAACTCCTGGCCACGCAAAAAAACAGATTTCAATCCCATAGCAACCACATTTTAAAACATTTGAGTGTCGGTTTAACCTAGTGTATTCCTTTATTTCCCTTCTAATTATAAGGAACTAAGTAATAAGACCATTTCTGATAATTTTATCTAGATTAGCATGAAGTAGTGAGAGGAATAATTTCTTGTTAAATTGTTTTAATACAATATAAATCTTGTTCTACCTTCGATGGGATATAATGGAAAATTAGCAGATATTTATTGTTAATAGTAATGATTGCGTACATTTTGATGTGCACACAAAAGGATTCAATGAGAGATTGTGCAGAAAGAAGCGACCGGCCGTTACTATAATCTATCTGCCAAACGGTTCAATACAACCTTTACCTTCCCCACCATATTATTTCTGGTCCCAGTTCCTTTGTGCAGGGAAATGACTCACGAGTAGGGGAGCCAGCAAGGGGAGCCGCAGTAACCTAGCAACAAATGTATTTACATACAACGTTGTACATACGTTTCAAACGTTTCTGAAGAATAATATATTTCCATTCACATGACTTTCTCTACATCTCTGCAACAAATTATTCTTAAAAAGCTTATCTTATCGAAGTTCCTTTGTTTCTATGGACAGAGTTGGCAAATCCCTGTATGAGAAAAGTATAAGTTCTTCATAGCTGAAATCAAAAACAAGGAATATCTAAAAAACGATCAACTCCACGAAAATAAAGTATATGGCATAAATCGTGTGTTTTAACGTGCTCTACATTTTTTGTGTCGTAAGTTTTTATCTATCTCTTACGGTTTAGGAGCTATGCAAAATTCCGCAAATTTCATCCAGAATAAAGTAAGCTTCAGAGGCTATTCCCAGAAAATTCAAGATATGCATTTTGTTTGTCACGTAAATATCTTTAATATACGAAGTTTTAATCAAAATCGTTAGAGCCATTTTTTAGAAAATCAGTATTTTCGAAAAAAGTTCCATGTAAAGGGTAGTTTGGGGTGGGGTTTTTTTTTCTCAAAATCTGTGTCGCATTCCTGGAAGATACTAAACTTAAATACCAAGTTTGGTATTTTGCCGACTTTTCGTTTTTCAGTTATCCTGCCCACAGACACATACACACACGCACACACACATGCACCTTTTTCAAAAATGTTTTTTTTTTTTTTTTTGGATTCAGGGGGACCAAAGATATATTTTCGGGGAAATCTCGGTATCGAATTTTTGGGTGCATTACAATACCTGTACGTGTAGAGAAAGTAAACGTGTATATGATATTCGTTGTTGGATTTAATGAGCTCTACATTTTTTGTGTAGTACGTTTTTGTCTATCTCTTTCGGTTGCCAGTTAAGCTATTTCAAAACAAAAAAAAATAATAAAATATCCAGGTTAAAGGTCTTTGGAGGCTACTCCCAGAAAATTAAAGATATACATTTTATTTGTCAGTTAAATATATTAGATATAGTAGATTTTTATCAAAGTCGTTAGAGCCATTTTTGAGAAAATAAAAATTTACTAACTCTTTTCCGTGTAAGAGGAGTTGGGGGTGAGGGGATTTTTCTTCAAAATCTTCGTGTCGCATCCTAGGGATATACTGAATGTAAATATCAAGTTTGGTACATAACGGACTTTTCCTTTTTGAGACTGCCCACTGACACACACATACAGACACATACACGGACACCTTTCTAAAAATGTTTATTTCTATTCAGGGAGTCTCAAAAGTATTTTCGGTGAAATCTCGGTATCGAATTTTTTGTAGCAATACAATACTTTTTCTATACACTATGTACATGGTAGGTGTAGAGAAAGTAAAAATGGTTGCCTCCAGGAAAAAAAAAATCTGATGTATTACACTCACATGGCTTTCTCTAGCTGCTCTACAAACGTATTGTAAAAGATTATTCTTCTTTCTACACAATGCTAATCGAGATAAACATTAATAGAATGATCTTATTACTTAGTTCCTTATACGAAGAAGGAAACTAAAGCATGCACTAGGCTAAAGTGATAGTGACATGTTTTAAAATCTGTTGTTATGCGATTGTCATTGCAAATCGCTTCTTTGTTGGCCAGGAAAGAACAAAAGAAAAACGGACACTTCCTCTCTGAGAAAAGTTTAAGTACTTTACAATTGAAACTAATATCAACGAAACGGTTACCTCCACAACATAAATGAAAAGAACATAAATTGTGTGTTTTGACGAGTTCAACATTTTGGTGGAGAAAGTTTTTGTCTAACTCTTATAGTTTAACAGTTATGCAAAATTTCGCTAATTTCATTCAGAATAAAGATGTCTTCTGAGGTAAATTAAAAATATACATTTCTTTGTTATGTAATTATCTTTAACATACGGTAAATTAATCAAAATTGTTGTCATTTTTGAGAAAATCAAAATTTTCGAAAACTTTTCTATGTAAAGAGTAGTTTTGGGTGGTGGGAGGGGATTTTCTTCAAAATAATCGGGTCACACCCTCTGAAGATACTAAACTGAAATACCAAGTTTAGTGTTTTAACGACCTTTCGTTTTTGAGTATTCACAGAAACACGTACACACACAAACACACGGACCTTTTTCTAAAATTGTATTTTTTGGATACGGTGGACTGTATTTCCGGTGATATCTCAGTATGGAACTTTAGGGTGGAATGCAATACCTTCTCTACCTGCGCACCATATATGTACTATATACAGAAAGTAATACATTTATATATTTCGTAGAAGCATATTTACTGCGTATGGTTGGCCCAACCGTACCAGAGACCGAAAGCCGCAAATGTACGGTTAAAAGCGTGTGGTTGGCAGCTATAGATAGAAGCGACCACAGAAGATGAAAATAATTGTAAAACGTGTATTATATTGAGGAGTAAACTTGTTTACATGTTTAATAACTGGGTCAGGTTGCTCCGTGCATGTAAACAACAACATCGACAGCGTTTGTTTTTATCTCAACGCCCTTCATTCTTATCTTTTTTCTGTAACATTGTTTCCCTGCGTATAAACTGCCACGCTTCGTGACTGTTTTTTTTTTCTCTCTTCTTTTTCGCTATCTGCTGACCTCTCTGTCAGTTCACATCACAGCTAATTTATTTTTTTACTTTTTTTACACGTACTATGTACATCGTGTATAGAGAAAGTATTGTAATGCACTAAAAAATTCGATACCGAGATTTCTCCGCAAATACATGTTTTGAGACCCCCTGAATCCAAAAAAAGCATTTTTAGAAAAATGTCCGTGTGTGTGTCTGTGGGCAGCATAGCTCAAAAACGAAAAGTCCGTTAAAAACCAAACTTGGTAAAAAAATGTAAATGGCGTGTTATTTATGTACGCTCTTTAACTACTATATTGAGCGTGAAAGACGCTTAATTTTGCTCAGAGGCCTCTCTATCAGACTTGATGTTCTTTTACGTGCCGTAAATCTACGACACGGGCCCATCTACTTCTCTTCCGAAGGAAGCCATGCTAAGGATTTTTACACCCGAAAAACTCCATCGCCCTCCGCCGGGTTTGAACCCGCGACCTTGAGTATATGAAGTTAGCATGGTAACCATTACACCTCGGAGGGCGACCGAAACTGGGTATTTAGGTTTGCTATCTTCCAAGGATGCGACACGAAGATTTTCAAGTAAATCCTTCCACCCCCAACTACCCTTCACATAGATCTTTTTTCGAAAATTCTGATTTTCTCAAAAAGGCTTTAACGACTTTGATTAAAATATCGTATTTTAAAGATATTTACATTACAAATAAAACGTTAATCTTGAATTCTCTGGGAATGGCCTCTGAAGATATCTTTGTTCTGGATGAATTTTACGGAATTTTGCATAACTGCTAAATCGTAAAAGTTGGAAAAAAACCTTAACACACAAAAACCGTAGAACACGTTAAAACACACAATTTATGTTATATACATTTTTTTCGTGGAGTTGATCGTTTTTGAGATATTTATTTTTATTGGTTTCAGCGTTAAAAAGCTTATACTTTTCTCACACAGGAATTTGTCAACTCCTGTCACATAGCAACCAGCTTTTGACTTCACTTTAACCTATGGTACTCTCTTATTTCGCTTCTACTTACAAGGAAGCAAGTAATAAGACTTTTGCTGCTAATGTTTATCTCGATTAGCATGAAGTAAATGAAACAGTAATCTTTTGTAAGAATAGTTTGAATATGGAACAGGCAGACAAAAGTTTTGTTTTGTTTAATGGGGAATGTAATTTCCTGCAGTGATATTAACTCGACTAAAATTAAAGGTTTCCATTAAAGCATGTTACATGTGATGTAACTGTTTAATGCACTTACAATTTGCCTGAAAGCGAGTTTATGGCAGGTTGCGTGAGTGCATAAGGAAGGAAACTGTTTATTGATTGCTGGAAAGGTCTATTGGACATGACTAATAGATGCTGGGGGGGGGGGGGGGGGGAGCAACGTTCCGGTGCATAAGTCAATTAACATTTACATAACAGCTGAACAACGAGACCAGGCACCAACCGTCCAAATTAACCTTTCTGACGCAGTTATTAATTCAATTATTATTGGTCAATATATAGTCATAGAAATAAGTACTTTGAGAGTTTCTCAACATACCTCCAAAATAATTAGGTTGCTATCTCTAATAGTTTTTGTTTTACAGGCAGTTGAAGTGGTCTATTTCTTTTGTAGTAACCCTGTACTTATACAGTACTAGAATTAAAATTGATTAATGATATTTCCAAATAAAAAAATCCGATGAGTTCAAATCACATGACTTTCTCTACATCGCTGTAACAAATTATTCTTAAAACCCTTAGGCTTCTATGTACTTCATGTTAATCGAGAAAAAAATTAGCAGAAATAGCCTTATTACTTGTTTCCTTGTAAGTAGAAGCGAAATAAGGGAGTAACATAGGTTAAAGTGATAGTCAAAAGCTGTTTGCTATGTGACTGATGTTCCTTTGTTTGTATGGTCACGAGTTGACAAATTCCTGTATGAGAAAAGTATGAGTTTTTCATAGTTGAAACCAAAAACAAGGAATGTCTCAAAAACGATCAACTCCACCAAAAAAATGTATATAACATAAATTGTATGTTTTAATGTGCTCTACATTACGTTTTAGCAGTTATGCGAAATTCCGTAAAAATCATCCAGAATAAAGTGGTCTTGAGAGGATATTCCCAGAAAATTCAAGATATACATTTTATTTGTCAGGTAAATATCTTTAATATACGATATTTTAATCAAAATCGTTAGATCCGTTCTTGAGAAAATCAAAATTTTCGAAAAAAAATCCATGTAAAGGGTAGTTTGGGGTGGGAGGATTTTTCTCAAAAGCTTCGTGTCGCATCCTTGCAAGATACGAAACTTAAATACCAACTTTGGTATTCAATAGTCTTTTCGTCTTTGAACTATGCTGTCCACAGTCACAGAAAGACAGGCAGACACACACACATACACACATGAACCTTATTCAAAATTGCTTTTTTTTTTATTCAGGGGGACACAAAACATGTATTTCCGGTGAAATGTCGGTATCGAATTTATGGATGCGTTACAATACCTTCTCTATACAATATGTACATACATAGTATGTGTAGAGAAAGTAAAAATTGGTAAATATACATAGTCGAATGCGTCATGTACCATTTGAGAACTAATGTAAGTATTACAATGATAAAATCTCCCTTCCTATATATTATAAATTATTAATAGTCTATTTCGCTGGATTGTCTTATCAAATACAACTCGTGTTTTCGTCTCTTACGACAGTTGACTCTCGTCGCTTCGCTCCGGTCGTGAATTATCGACAAGATGAAAACATCGCGGTATTACTTATGATAAGAAATCATTGCCGGAAACATTGCCTAGTGAAATTGATTTTTTAGGTGAAGAAAAGATCTTAATTACAAACAATCGTATGAACTACAAGGCTATCATATCAACTCGCAAAGGATTAGGAACTATCTGTGTGATATAAATAGATGTTGTTTGTTTTCAGTAACATGATATTCTAAGAATGTTTAACTTTGTATCTACAATCACGTGCGGCTCTGCGCATTTGCGGTCCGCAGAATCCAAGTTTGAAACTTGTTTCCTCGCAAGATAGCTAGGAGTTATGGCATTTAAAATGTGGTGGGCAGTTTCCGGGTCAAAGCGTGCTGTTTCCGTTTACCCCACAAGTTACCGAAACATTTCTGGAAGTCAGAACTAACCGAATCAGGTGACCAGGCGCATCATCTGAAATTCGCATTCGGGAGGTCGTGGGTTTGACTTCCCGAGTCATCAGGCGCATGCTGGGCACCTACCCGAAGTGCCTATCCCTTTATTTAATCTCCAAACTGCATCTTTCAGCGTTGGAAGTGTCGGCGAGACTGCGGTGTTGGCGCCTCTCCGTGGTGGTTGAAGAGATATATCATACAGACGAAAAAAATCTGATATGTTCCATTCACATGGCTTTCTCTACACCTCTGCAACGAATTATTGTTAAAACGCTTATGCTTCTATTTACTTCATGCTAATCAAAAAAAAAAAAAAAAAAAATAGCAGAAATTGTCTTATTACTTGCTTCCTTGTAAGTAGAAGCGAAATAAGGGAGTACCATAGCTTAAAGTGATAGTCCAAAGCTGGTTGCTTTGTGACTGAAGTTCCTTTGTGTGGACAAGAGTTCACAAATTCCTGTATGAGAAAAGTATAAGTTTTTTAAAGATGAAAACAAAAACAAGCAATAACTCAAAAACGATCAACTACACGAAAAAATATATATAACGTAAATTGTGTGTTTTAACGTGCTCTACATTTTTTGTGTGGTAAGTTTTTGTCCATCTCTTACGGATTAGCAGTTATGCAAAATTCCGTAAAATTCATCCACAATAAAGTAGTCTTCAGAGGCTATTCCCAGAAAATGTAAGATATACATTTTATTTGTCTGGTAAATATCTCTAATATACGACATTTTAATCAAAATCGTTAGAGTCATTTTTGAAAAGATGAAAATTTTTGAAAAAAAAAATTGAATGTAAAGGGTAGATTGGGGTTGGGTTGTTTTCCTCCACAAAATCTCCATGTCGCATCCCTGGAAGATTCTAAATTTAAATACCAAGTTTAGTATTTCACCGACTTTCCGTTTTTGAGTTACCATGTTCAAAGACACACAGACTCTCACACACAGGACCTTCTTGGATACAAGGGACCCTAAAACGTGTATTTCCGGGAAATCTCGGTATCGAAGTTTTGGTTGGAGTTCAATATCTTCTCTATACACTATGTGCACACATAGTAAGTGTAGAGAAAGTAAAATACGAATCGGAGTTGAATCTTTTCAATTTACGAGATGCTGCAATATACTTAACACACATGTATCGCATACTATTTTTGGACAATGGATAGCAACATTATTTAAAATATAGTACTTAGTAAATTAAATAAAATGTTCATGGATGCAATATACATTGAGAAAGAAACATTTGGTAGTCGTTGTTAAATAGCTTTTCATTGCATTTTACTTTCTCTAAACGTACCATGTTTATAGTGAATAGAGAAGGTATTGTATTCCATCCAAAAATTCCATACCGAGATTTCACGGGAAATACGTTTTAACTTAAAAACGAAAATCCGGTAAAATACTAAACCTGGTATATAACTTTACTGTCTTCCAGGATGCGACACGAAGATTTTGAGAGAACCCCGCCCCAAACTATCCTTTATATGGAAAAAAAATCGTAAATTTTGACTTTCTCAAAAATGGTTTTAAGGATTTTGATTAATATACCGTATATTAAAAATACTTATTTGGAAAATAAAATTTATATCTTGAATTTTCTGGGAATAGACTCTAAATATCTCTTTATTCTGGGTGAATTTTGCTGAATTCTGCGTAGCTGCTAAACCGTAAGAGATAGACAAAAACTTACCACACAAAAAATGTAGACCACGATAAAACACACAATTTATGTTATATACATTTTTTTTTTCGTGGAGTTGATCGTTTTTGAGACATTCCTTGTTGTTGCTTTCAGCTTTAAAAAAACTTATACTTTCCTCATACACGAATTTGTCAACTCCTGTCCACACAAACAAAGGAACTTCAGTCATATAGCAACCAGCTTTTGTCTACCACTTTAACCTATGGTACTCCCTTATTTCCCTTCTATTTACAAGGAAGCAAGTAATAAGACTATTTCTGCTGATTTTTACTGGATTAGTATGAAGTAAATAGAAGCATAAGTTCTTTAACAATAATTTGTTGCAGAAATATAGAGAAAGTCATGTGAATGGAACACAGATATTTATCTATGGTACCCCAATTAGAATCGATTAGACAGTTTTATTATAGAGGACGGAGATATTGGGATGTTCTACTCTAATTCTGGAGAAGCCTAAACAAAATTACGAGTTGAATCATTTTTACGAGTACGTGTGCTTTTTGAGTATTGTGATGCCATTTGTTTCTATAGCAACCAGATTTGCTGTGGCAATGTTAATTTTGTCCATTAACAGCAACATCAATAAATAGCAGAAATTAGTCGCTTGATGTGTTACTCACATGACTTTCTCTTCTTACATAAGATTATTCTTCCTTTTACACCATCATAAACAAGATAATCATCACAAAAATGTTCTAATTACTTAATTTCTAGTAAGTAGAAGGGAACTAAGGGAATACACTAGGTTAAACCGAAAGTCAAATGTTTCGTTAGGCGATTGTTATTGCTAATCGTTTCTTTGCTTGGCCAGGAGTAGAACAAAAAGGAATATATTGGAAACAGTTACCTCCACAACAAAAACGTAAACGGATATAAATTGTGTGTTTTGACGAGATCTACATTTTTTGTATAGTCAATTTTCTCTATCTTTTACGGTTTAATTCATCCAGAATAAAGAAGTTTCCCAGAAAATTCATGAATACATTTTATTTGGGATGTAAATATCTATAATATACGGAATTTTAATCAAAATCATTTTAAGAAAATAAAAAGTTTCGAAAATTTTCCCTGTTAAGGGAATCTTCGTGTCTCATCACTGGAAGATACTAAATTAAGACTTTTCGTTTTTGAGTTATCGTGACGCGAACACACACGGACCTTTTTCTAAAAATGTTTTTTTTTATACAGGAGACCCTAAAACGTGTATTCCCGGGGGAATCTCGGTTTGGAGTTTTTGGGTGGAATGCAATACCTTCTGTATGCACTATATACATTGCATGTATAGAAAAAGTAAAAATGTAACTCAAGTTGATGAGATACTGGATGTAACGTTAACTTCGACTCCCCTTAAGTAATGGATGAAGAGTTTTCATGTCATCTGTTTCCGGGGTATTCCCAAAGAGAACGTATGTTGAGCGAATATCGATCCTTTGATATTAACTGCGCGGTATTGTTGCAGCTGGGAGGAGTTATACAGAACCGGTTTCTGTGCCCTCACTTCCCCACGAGCCTCCAGCACTCTGGAACCTTCCGTTGCCCGTCTCATTCCACTTCATAGTCGTACTTACAGCTGTCGGGCGAACACTTGTATACGTACTGAAAAACATCGAATGTAGCATCAGCACAAGCGATATTCCATTGTTGTTGGCTCAGTATATACCACGTTTCCATGGGGATTTGCATGGAAACTCGGATTCAAATCGAATTGAATCTTGTATCCGATCCTCTTATAAAGTGGGATCGGATCGAAAGACGTTTCCGTATTCAAATCGTTTATACTTATTTATGATACAAGTGGTAAAATTGGTGTTTTATATTGCGAAACGAGGCCGTAGACCGAGTACAGTAATCCTAGCAACAATGTGTGTGTCTGTCGACAGCATAGCTCAAAAACGAAAGGACCATTAAATAACAAGTCAGTATCTTCCAAGGATGCGATACGAAGATTTTCAAGAAAATCCCCCACCCCCAACTACCCTTAACATGGAACTTTCTTCGAAAATTTTAATTTTCTCAAAAACGGCTCTAACGATTTTGATAAAAATATCGTATATTAAAGATATATACCTGACAAATAAGATGTATATCTTGAATTTTCTGGGAACAGCCTCTGAAGGCTACTTTATTCTCAATGAATTCTACGGAATTTTGTATAACTGCTAAACTGTAAGAGATATAAAATACTATCACACAAAAAAATGTAGAGCACATTAAAACACACAATTTTATGTTATATAATTTTTTCGTGGAGTTGATCGTTTTTGAGATGTTCCTTGTTTTTGGTTTCAGCTTTAAAAAGCTTATAATTTTCTCACACACCTGATTTTTAGACAGTTCTCAATATTTATAGACATATTATAATTATAAATAAACTGTTTTAACTATTGCACGGAGTTCATGCTTAATGGTCTGCGATATTCGTTGTTGCCTTACTTAGCATCAGTGCTGACAACTTGATGACTTGTACAGAACGAAAACATTCTATCTCGGGGGGCAGTGAAAAAAAAAACAACAAAAACTATGTCATGCTGATTTCATGGCTTTTTTGGTAGCAGTTGTAATTTTGGTCTCTCCGCTGCTTGTATAATTTCGTCTGGTTCAGCAGATTCCTTGTTCATGACATTCAAATCATCCGCCATTTTATGGATCAATACGAGTATTCAGAGTCATAGCCTACTTGAATGAGGCCGTGGACGCATAAACCAAAGTTGGCTACATTGGAGTGTTATAATTGTATAACACTGAGTCATAGAATTTTCTACTTTTTAACACTATTGACTTCTGGTAAAAGACTTAACTTTTAACATCAACTGTCTAAAAACTTTTTCCGCTATGTTCGTTGCAGCGGTTGTTATGTTAATCGTTTTTACTTTCTCTCGACGTACTGTGTACGTATTGTATAGAGAAGGTATTGTAATGAACCCAAATATTCTTTACCGAGATTTCACCGGAAATATGTTTTGAGAACCCCTGGATCCAAAATATCTGTGTCCCATTCACATGGCTTTCTGTACATCACTGTGACAATTATTGTTAATCCAATTCTTCTATCCACTTCATGATAATCGAGATAAACATTAGAAGAAACGGTCCTCAGTTTCTTATAAGTAGAAGGGAAATAAGAGAATACACTACCGACAGTCAAATGTTTTAAAATGTGGTTGCTATGGGATTCAAATTGGTTTCTTTGCGTAGTCAGGAGTTAACAGCTTTCCGTATGCGAAAAATTTTTAAGTATTTTAAAACTAAAACCTATAACAAGAAATTTCTCGTAAAACGGGTATCTCCCCCCCAAAAAAGTATATATGACAGAAATTGTTTGTTTTGAGGAAATCTACATTTTTTGTGTAGTAAATTTTTGTCTATATATCTTACGGTTTACTAGTTATGCAACAATTTAGAAACATTCATCCAGAATAAAGAGGTCCTCAGAGGTTATTCCCAGAAAATTCAAGATATACATTTAATTTGTCCTAAAAGTATGTTAAATATAACAGACTTTAATCAAAAGCGTTAGAGCCATTTTTGAGAAAATCAAAATTTCGAAATTTTGCCCATGTAAGGGTAGGTTGGGGTGGGTGATTTATCTGAAAATCTTCGTGTCGTATCTCTGGAAGATATTGAACTTAAGTATGAAGTTTGGTATTTAACGGACTTTTCATTTTTCTATGCTGCCTACAGACACACACACACACACACACACACACACACACGGACATTTTTCTGAATTTTTACTCTCTCTATACGAACTATGTACAGTGTATAGAGAGGTATTGCATTCCACCCAAAAATTCCATACCGAGATTTCACCGGAAATACATGTTTTGGGTCCCCCTGAATCCAAAAAAGCATTTTTACAAAAAGGTCCGTGTGTGTGTCTGTGTGCGTGTGTGTGACTGGACAGAATAGCTCAAAAACGAAAAGTCCGTTAAAATCCAAATTTGATATTTAGGTTTGGTATCTTCCAAGGATGCGACACGAAGATTTTCAAGAAAATCCCCTCACCCCCAACTACCCTTTACATGTAAGCTTTTTCGAAAATCTTGATTTTCTAAAAAAATGGCCCTAACGATTTTGATTAAAATGTCAAATATTAAAGATATTTACCTGACAAATAAAATGTATATCTTGAATTTTCTGGGAATAGCCTCTGAAGACTACTTTACATTGGATGAATTTTGCGGAATTTTGCATAACTGCTAAACAGTAAAAGACGGACAAAAACTTAACACACAAAAAATGTAGAGCTCATTAAAACGCACAATTTATATCATTTACATCTTTTTCGTGGAGTTGGTCGTTTTTTAGATATTCCTTTTGTTTTTGGTTTCAGCTTTGAAAAACTTACTTTTCTCATACAGGAATTTGTCAACCACTGTTCATATAAGCAAATGAACTTCATTCACATAACAGCCAACTTTTGGATATCAGTTTAGCCTAGAGTACACCCCTATTTCCCTTCTACTTACAAGGAAGCAAGTAATAAGAATATTTCTGCTATTTTTTTCTCGATTAAAATGAAGTAAATAGAAGTATAAGCTTTTTAACAATAATTTGTTGCAGAGATGTAGTGAAAGTCATTTGAATGGAACACATCAGATTTATTTATTTACTTTTTGGATTCAGTGGGTCCTAAAAATATATTTCTGGTGAAATCTCGGTATCGAATGTTTGTGTGCAATATAAAGTCTTCTCTGTACACTATGTACATAGTACATGTAGAGAAAGTAAAAATAACATTTATAAATAAACATGGTCGAATGTGTCATGTACCATTTGAGAACTAATGTAAGTATTACAATGATAAGCTGATTAAATCTCCCTTCCTATATATTATACTAGCTGCCTGCCCCGGCTTCGTACGGGTGGTGTAACCAATTAAAAAAACTCAGTCAAAATCTTCTGTTTACAATACGAATCTGCAATGGAGTAAAATTACAGTGTCATAATTTGACAATACTTTATTGTAATGTACTATTTTGCTTCCGGAGGTTAAACAAATAGCGGCGATGTTTTGCCGAC
This sequence comes from Hymenopus coronatus, assembly GCA_030762935.1. Lineage (NCBI taxonomy): Eukaryota > Metazoa > Arthropoda > Insecta > Mantodea > Hymenopodidae > Hymenopus > Hymenopus coronatus. Next base: position 15,009,676 of record CM060897.1, on the reverse strand, counting down.
TCTCGAGCACGCGAAAAACATGACTATTGAAGGTATACTATGGCTATCTAGTGGCAAATAAATAAGTACTTACTCTAGCTGTTAGTCGCCAGGAAAGCTTCTTTGCTGTTTTATTTCAAACAATAGGAGTAAGAAAAGGACAGTTAACATATGAAAATATATTTGAATTTCACTGCAGCGTTGTGTCATTGTGTCGATAAACTGATGCTTCACCTTAACATTGAATGGGGAGGGAAAAATTTAGCAGTACTACGACCATTTAGCAACAAATTACTGTGATACCACTGCCATCTGGTGTCTCTTAACCGAAATGCGTTCGCTTGGCACGGTTTTTATTCGTTTTAAATACTTTCCCATGTTATTTTTAATCATTTTCTATTCCACAAACCTTGTCGTGACAATAACGAACACAACAAAAAAAGAATTGTTCAATTTGATGCAGTAGTTCGGAAGTGATACGCGTACATACATTTCAGCGATTCCTTTATATATATTTATTACTAGTCTATTTGTCTAATACAACTCGTGTTTTCATTTGTTAGGACAATTGACTCGTGGTACTATGACAACGCATAACGAAGCTGAGGACGATGGCTTCACTTGGCAACAGAACTGTTTGCGCTTGGCTTGTGAGTCGACGAACTTGTCATTTGTATTCCTACACACTTGGTGTCCGAGGGCGTGACTCTCTGTACAGAGTCGTCAACACCATTTCAATCTTTGTTGTTCCAACAAGAAGCCACATCTCCGTAAAATACCAGAGGAAGCACCTCTTCCAACCAAACTGTTCCTACAAAATGTGAAAAATCTGAAGTGTTCCATTCACATGACTTTCTCTACATTAACACAAATCACTGTTAAAAAGCTTATTGTTCTATTTACTTAATGCTAATCGAAAAAAAATTAGCAGAAATAGTCTTATTACTTGCTTCCATGCAAGTAGAAGTGAAATAAGGGAGCACCATAGGTTAAAGTGATAGTAAAAAGCTGGTTACTATGTCCCTGAAGTTCCTTTGTATGTATGAAAAGGAGTTGACAAAGTCCTGTGTGAGAAAAGTGTAATTTTTTAAAGCTGAAACCAAAAACAAGGACTATCTAAAAAACGATGAACTCCATGAAAAAAATGCATATAAAATAAATTGTGTGTTTTAAAGTGCTCTACATTTTTATGTGTTAAGTTTCTTTCAATCTCTTACGGTTTAGCAGTTTTGCGAAATTCCGTAAAATTCGTCCAGAATAATGTAGTCTTCAGAGACTATTCTAAGAAAATTCAAGATATACATTTTATTTGTCAGGTAAATTTCTTTAATATATGATATTTTAATCAAAATCGTTAGAGCCATTATTTAGAAAATCAAATTTTTTTAAAAAAGTTCCATGTAAAGGGTAGTTTGGGTTGGAGGGGATTATTCTCAAAATCTTCGTGTCGCATCCTTGGAAATTACTAAACTTAAATACCAAGTTTGGTATTTTACCGAGTTTTCGTTTTTGAGTTATCTCTCTCTCTCTCTCTCTCTCTCTCTCTCACACACACACACACGGACCTTTTTCTCAAAATACTTTTTTTGGATAAAGGGGACCCTAAAACATATATTTCCGGTGAAATCTCGGTATCGAATTTTTGGTGGAGTGCAATACCTTCTCTATACACTATGTACACTGTACGTGTAGAGAAAGTAAAAATGGAGTTTTGTTTATAGACACTTTTTGACTGCGTGCTTCTCAGCGTCCCGTTCTTACTGGGGTGAAAGACCACTTAATTCTCCTCAGAGGCCTCTACGAGCCGTAAATTTGCGAGACTTCCCCTTCGCCGGGTTTGAACCCGCGACCTTGTGTACATGGGGTTAAGCATGGTAACCGTTACACTACGGAGGACGACACAAAATGTGAACTAATTATTATTTGGGGGGGGGGGAGAAGTTTTCTGAAAATCTTTGTGTCGCATCCTTGGAACATTTTTACTCGTACTATGTACATAGTGTATAGAGAAGGCATTGTATTCCACCCAAAAATTCTTACCGAGATTTCACCGAGAAGACATGTTTTGGGTTCCCCTGAATGCAAAAAGAGCATTTTTGGAAAAAGGTCCGTGTGTGTGTGTGTCTGTGTATGGACAGCATAGCTCAAAAACGAAAAGACCGGTAAATAACAAACTTGGTATTTAAGTTTGATATCGTCCAAGGATGTGACACGAAGGTTTTCAAGAAAATCCCCCACACCCAACTACCCTTAACATTTAAAATTCTTTTTTATTTACATATTTACATACCAAATAAAGTGTATATCTTGAATTTTCTGGGAATAGCCTTTGAAGACTACTTTATTCTGGATGAATTTTACGGAATTTTGCATAACTGCTTAGCCTTAACAAATAGGCAAAAAATTACTACACAAAAATTTAAGCACGTTAAACCACACAATTTATGTTATATACACTTTTTTTTGTGGAGTTCATCATTTTTTAGATATTCCCTGCTATTGGTTTCAGCTTTAAAAAACGTGTACCTACTTTTCTCATACAGGAATTTGTCAACTCGTGTCCATAGAAACAAAGAAACTTCAGACACATAGCAACCGGCTTTTGACTATCATTTAAATCTATGGTACTCCCTTATTTCGCTTCTACTTACAAGGAAGCAAGTAATAAGACTATTTCTGCTATTTTTTTTCTCGATTAGAATGAAGTAAAAAGAAGCATAAGCTTTTTAAGAATAATTTGTTGCAGAGAAAATCACGTGAATGGAACACATCACATTTTTATGTTTTGTTTCTTCGACCTGAATTCTTTGTTCGCACTGTGAAGAAGCGACTTGTGAAGAGAGTAAAAGGGAAACAAGATAATAAAGAACGAAGACTGCTTTACAGTAATGGATGTAGAGGAAATTTTGCCAGAATCTCATAGTCCGTAATGAAACGGCGAGCGTGAGAACGTTATAAGATGTTTAATATGCAAATGGTTATGCTTGCCGCAATCTAGTGACGAAACGCAGGCCTGGAGATATCGATTGCTACCATTTTTACTTTCTCTACACGCACTATGTACACAGTGTATATAGAAAAGCTATTGTAATGCAACCAAAAATTCAATACCGAGATTTCACCGGAAATACATGTTTTAGGACTCCTGAATCCAAAAAAAAATAAAATATTTTTAGAAAAATGTCCATGTGTCTGTGGGCAGCATAGCTCAAAAACGAAAAGACCGTTAATACCAAACTTGGTATTTAGGTTTAGTATCTTCAAAGGATGCCACTAAATATTTTCAAGAAAATATCCCCTCCCCAAATTATCCTTTACATGGAACTTTTTTAAAAAAAAAATTATTTTCACAAAAATGGCTCTAACGATTTCGATTAAAATCTCTTGTATCTAAGATATTTACATGCAAAATAAAATGTATATCTTGAATTTTCTGAAAATAGCCTGTGAAGACTACTTTATTCTGGATGCATTTTAGGGACATTGGTATAACTGGTAAACCGTAAGAGGTAGACAAAAACGTATTTAACAGCAAATGTAGTGTTTCTTAAAACACACAATTTATGTTATATACATTTTTTTCGTGGAGTTGACCGTTTAATATTTTCCTTGTTATTGGTTTCAGCTTTAAAAAGCTTATACTTTTCTCATGCAGGAATTTGTCAACTCGTGTCCATACAAACAAAGGAACTTCAGTCGCATAGCAACCAGCTTTTGACTATCACTTTAACCTATGGTACTCCCTTATTTCGCTTCTACTTACAAGGAAGCAAGTAACAAGATTATTCCTGTTTTTTTTTTTTTTGTTTTGTTTTTTTTTTCCTTTTCGATTAGCATGAAGTAAATAGAAGCATAGCCTTAGTAACAATAATTTGTTGCAGAGATGTAGAGAAAGTCATGTGAATGGAACACATCAGATTTTTCTCGAATGTTATTATGTTTCTGAGAACTCTCACCTAGAGGTTGTGGCTCGATTACCTTCACACACCCTCATCAACTTTCTCCACCACCGTCTGTCAAGGCCATCTAAAATGTTAATAACATCTTCCGGCATAACAGTTGAAAGTAAACTGAAAATGTCATTTTAAAGCAGACTTGTAGGAAAACATATGATATGTTCCATTCCCAGACTTTCTCTACATCTCTGCAATAAATTATTTTAAAAAGCTCATTCTTCTATCCACTTCATGCTGGTTGACATAAACATTAACAAAAATGGTCTTATTTCTTGCTTCCCTGTAAATAGATGAGAAATTAGGGAGTATACTAGGCTAAGCAGAGTCAGATGTTTTAAAAGCTGGTTGTCATGGGGTAGAAATCCGTTTCTTTGCATTGTCAGCAATTGGAACATTTTCGTAGGTGTTAAAACGTATTTTAAAACTGAAACCAATAATAAGGAGTATCTAAAGAATGGTCAACTCTACGAAAAAATGTAAATGACATACTTTTTGTGTTTTATCGAGATCTACATTTAAGTGTACTAAGCTTTCGTCTATCTCTTTACGGTTTAACAGTTATGCAAAATTCAGCAAAATTAATCCAGAATAAAAGAGGTCTTCAGAGGATATTCCCAGAAAATTCAATTTACTATTCAATTTATTTCAAATTTGATGAAAATGTAGAGTACGTTAAAACAATTTAACAATTAATGTTATATAATATATTTTTCGTGGTGTTGATCGTTTTTAAGATATTCCTTGTTTTTAGTTTCAGCTTTGAAAAACTTGTACTTCTCTCATACATAAATTTGTCAACTCGTGTCCATACAAACAAAGGAACTAGCAGCAACCAGTTTTTGACTATCACTTTAACCTATGGTACTCCCTTATTTCGCTTCTACTTACAAGGAAGCAAGTAATAAGTCTATTTCTGCTAATTTTTTCTGGATTCGCATGAAGTAAATAGAAGCGTGGGTTTTTTTAACAATAATTTGTTGCAGAGATGTAGGGAAAGTCATGTGAATGTTACACTTCCAATTTTTTTGGGTGAAGTTTAATAGTTCTCTATATTTAATTGCTGAGCGGTAGAGAAAGTAGAAATAGAACCATGAACTAAAAGTAATTAATGTGAGAGGAATCAAGCTATGTTTATCGTCCTTGGTTACACACTGGAAACAACTCCAAAACGGGCCAAAACACAGACGTTATTGTTTACGATAGTCGCCGTGCATTAATTAATAACGCAGTCTATATGTACTAGAGTGACGAAATAAGTTCAAACACGTGTTTGTGTTATGTGTTCCAGCTCACGTATTCACGTCTATTATCTGTCATCATCATAAACTAGAACACAGCCTTGGAGCAGTGGCCTAGGCAACCCGCAACACATAAATCTCCAGAGCTATCTTTCTGTCACTGTTCTTTGAAATGTTTTGCTCTTCCACACGTTCAAAGGTGACGTCATGCGAAGTTTAACTTTGCTCTCCTCGTCAGCTTAAATCAATTGCAAATTGTAATTTATGCAACTAGTGCATGATTTATTGGACGTGTCACGAAATTTTCACGACTGTTATAAACAGTTGACAGTAGTTGCATAAAAACATAGGCGCCAGCTTAAGGACACCTGGTCGATATCGAGTACCAATTTCCATGCTGAACCTCAAGGTCTATTGAAAACTATACAAGCTGAAAATGTTACTACTTGTACATAACTTCTTCTATATCAGAAACTATAGTCGAATCATAGCTTAGATTAATAATTGCTAACTTGTTGATATTCCAATAAACAAGAAAATTTGCAAAATATTTCTCATAGTTTTACTTTTCTAGCCCCGTATGTACAATGTACAATATAGAAAAGTATTGATTTCCACCCAAAATTGTGATACCGAAATTTCACCGGAAATTGACTTTTACAGTCCCTTGTATCCAAAAAAATGTATTTTTAAAAAAAGGGCAGTGTGTGTGTCCGTGAACAAGATAACTCAAAAACGAAAAGTTGGTAAACTACTACAATTGGGATTTAAGTTTAGTATCTTCTATGAATGGCACACGAAGATTTTGAGAAAAATCCCGCATCCCAAATTACCATTTACCTGGAAAAATTCGAAACTTTTGATTTTTTCTAAAATGGCTCTAACATTTTGGATTAAAATACCGCATATTAAATATATTTATAAGGCAAATAAAACGTATATCTTGAATGTTCTCGGAAAAGCCTCTAAAGACCTGTTTATTCTGAATGAATTTTGTGTAACTGGTCAACCGTAAGAAATAGACAAAAACTTACAATACAAAAAATGTATATCGCGTCAAAACACAATTTATGTCATATATGTTTTTTTTTTCGTTGAATTGGCCATTTCTGAGAATTTCCTTGTTATTTGTTTCAGATTTAAAATACATACTTTTCTTACACGGAAAGTTGTAAACTCTTGGTCCTGCATAAAAACGGACTTCTTCCACATGACAACCAGAGTTTTGAAGATTTGACTATCGTTTTAGCCAAGTATATTCCTTCAACTTACAAGGAAGCAAGTGATTAAAACAATTTCTGCTGATGTTTATATCATAAGTTAGATAGAAGAATACGCTTTTTAACAATAATTTGTAGAGAAAGTCATGTGAATGGAACAAAATGTCTGGTCAATCGATTTTATAGGCAAATAACGCAAGTGTATAGTGGTAATGCAATAAACGAGTCTTCAGTGAGGAAATGGCGCATAATTTACGAGTAATTAAGGAAGAACCAGTGTGCGATAAAGACCGGATTGGAAGTTCATCAATCGTTTGGAGGAGTTGAAAGCAAATTGAGAAAAACCGGTGTTTCACTTTGGATAACGGACATGACTTTTTGGATGGTAAACATTTCCCAACCATGAAGACTTCAAAGTGACAGTGACATCTTGCCTCAGATCTTCAGCGGTGAAAGAGTGGAAAAACCGGTACCACGTGACAATAAATACCTTGATAGCAATGACGATTACGTTGAGAAATAGAGTAAGGTAGTATAACTTTGTTTAAAGGTTTTATGTTGAAATGTTTCGTTATTATTTAGTTATGCCAAATCGTCTGTCATTTTCTGGACGGTTCTCGTATATATTAATGTTTCTTGAAAAATACACAACCTATCTTAAGGAAAATTTTACCACTTGTATATAACAGTCTCCTCTAGTTCAGAAACTATAGTTAAATCATAACTTAGGTTAATAATTACTAAATAATTGATATTTCAATAAACAATAAAATTTGCAAAATTGTTCATATATTTTCTTCTTTACGAACACTTTTCTAATTATATAGGTATATTTTAATTGTTATTTTTGGTTAAAGTATCTTAAAACTTCACCATCTAGATAAAAAAATCTTATGTGTTCCATTCACATAACTTTCTCTACATCTCTGTAACAAATTATTGTTAATAAGCTTATTCTTTTACTTATTTCATGCTAATCCAGAAATATTAGCAGAAATAGTCCTATTTCTTGCTATATTGTAAGTAGAAGCGAAATAAAGGTTAAAGTGAAAGACAAAAGCTGGTTGCTATGTGACTGAAGCTCGTTTGTTTGTCTGGACATGAGTTGGCAAATTCCTGTATGAGAAAAGTATGTTTTTCAAAGCTGAAACCAAAAACAAGGAATATCTAAAAAACGATCAACTCCACAAAAAAAAAAAATGTATATAACATAAATTGTGTGTTTTAACGTACTCTACATTTTTTGTCTGTTAAGTGTTTGTCCATCTCTTACGGTTTAGTAGTTATGCAAAATTCATCCACAATAAAGCAGTCTTCAGAGGCTATTCCCAGAACATTCAATATATACATTTTATTTGCCAGGTAAATGTCTTTAGTATACGATATTTTAATCAAAATCGTTAGAGCCAATTTTTAGAAAATCAAAAGTTTCGAAAATGTTCCGTGTAAAGGGTAGTTGGGAGTGGGGGATTTTCTTGAAACTCTTCGTGTCGCATCCTTGGAAGATACCAAACCTAAATACCAACTTTGGTTTTTAACGGACTTTTCGTTTTTGGGCTATATTGCCCCCCCCACACACACACACACATACACACACGTACACACACAGACAGACACACACAGACATTTTTCTAAAAATATTTTTTTTTGGATTGAGGAGGTATGAAAACATGTATTTCCGTGAAATCTCTGTATGGAATTTTTGGGTGCAATACAATAGCTTCTCTATACACTATATAAATAGCACGTATAGAGAAAGTAATAATATGTTTTTAAACTGGTTACAAAACCCTAAGGAGAAACAAGCCTCTAAAGAAGAAAACCGAATGTGATCCTTCACATGGCTTTCTTTACATCTCTATAACAAATTGTTGTTTAAAAATTATTCTTCTGTCTACTTCGTAATAATCGAGATAAACATTAGCAGAAATTGTCTTAATTATTTGCCTCATTGTAAGTAGAAGGTAAATAAGGGAATACACTAGCCTAAGGTGATAAAAGCTGGTTGAGATCCGTTTCTTTGTACGGCCAGGAGTTGTCAAACTGTTAACTATTTTAAAGCTGAAACCAATAACAAGAAATATCTAAAAAAAACTGATGTGTTCCATTCACATGACTTTCTCTACATCTCTGCGACAAATTATTCTAATTACTTCATCTAATGGAGAAGTAGCGGCTCCAAGTCATGAGGACCGCATTAACCGGCCCTCCAATACTGCACTCCATTCATGACGTCTGTAATGGACGGGCGGTAGGCCAAGGTTAGCTGTCGTGCCGTATTTTAATAAAAATCTTAAGAGCCACTTTTGAAAAACTCAAAATTGTCTAAATTTTTCCCACGTAAAAACTAGTTTGGGATGCGGTATTTTTCTCAAAATCTTCGTGTTGCATTCTTGGAAGATACTAAACTTAAATACCAAGTTTGGTATTTTACCGAATTTTCGTGTTTGAAATAACGTGTTCACAGACACACACAAACGGTCTTTTTTGTAAATATGCTATTTTGGACACAGGGGAACCCACAAAGTATATTTTTGGTGAAATCTGGGTATCGAGTTTTTGGGTGGAGTGCAATACCCTCTTTACCTACGTACCATGTACTATGTAGGGAAAATAAAAAGTAAATTATAGATCTGTCATTTTTACTTTCTCTAAACGTATTATGTATATGGTGTATTGAGAAGGTATTGTAATGCACCCAAAAATTCGATACCGAGATTTCACCGGAAATACATGTTTTGAGACCCCTGAATAAAAAAGAAGCATTTTTAGAAAAATGTCCGTGTTTGTATGTGTCTGTGGGTAGCATAGCTCAAAAAACGAAAATCCATTAAAAACCAAACTTGGTATTTAGGTTTGGTACCTTCCAAGGATGCGACACGAAGATTGTCAAGAAAATCCCCCACCCCAAACTACCCTTTACATGGAACTTTTTTCGCAAATATTGATTTTCTCTAAAATGGCTCTAATTATTTTGATTAAAATATCGTATATATACGATATTTACCTGACAAATAAAATGTATATCTTGAATTTTCTGGGAATAGCCTCTGAGGATTACTTTATTCTGGATGCATTTTACGGAACTTTGCATAACTGCTATACCGTAAGAGGTGGACAAAAACTTACCACCCTCAAAAAATATAGAGCTCGTTAAAACACACATTAATGTTATATACATTTTTTTTTTTTTTTTTTTCGTGGAGTTGATGGTTTTTAAGATATTCCTTGTTATTGGTTTCAGCCTTGAAAAACATACTTTTCCCATACGGGAATTTGTCAACTCGTGTCCAGACAAACAAGGGGACTTCAGTCACATAGCAACCAGCTTTTCACTGTCACTTTAACCTATGATACTCCCTTATTTCGCTTCTACCTACAAGGAAGCAATTAATAAGACTATTTCTGCTAATTTTTTCTCGTTTAGCATGAAGTAAATAGAAGCATAAGCTTTTTAATAATTATTTGTTGCAGAAATGTAGAGAAAGTCATGTGAATGGAACAGATCAGATTTTTAGTTTCTCTACACGTACTATGCACATAGTGTAGGTGTTGTCTAGCTGTCTATATCGATACTGCGTTTGATCGATTGTTATCGAGGTATAACTTGCTTCCCACTGGAAGCTACCGCAGACAACAAAATATGCTATGTTATACTCAGGAAGCAGGTATTTAGCCTTTTACATCCATCAGGAAGTGGATATAACATATCGTTCGAGTCACCGAGATACAAGGTGGACTAGTGAGCCTGTAACAAGATACAGGCCGTTCAAATTGGCTAGCCAATAAAACTGACCTTCAATGTGTCTGTCACATTTACTAACTCACCTCATTAAGAAATTTGATAAAGCGTTTTTATCGGAAGTGATGTTTATCTTCCGATCAAGTAAGTCTTCCCTGATGCTATATTCATATTACTTGCTTTACACATACTTATATAAAGTGCACCCAAAAATTCGATATCGAGATTTCACTGGAAATACATGTTTTGAGATCTGAATCCAACAAAGCATTTTAGAAACATATCCGTGTGTGGGGGGGGGCAGCATATCACAAAAACGAAAAATCGGTTACCAACTAAATACTTGGTTTTTATGTATAGCGTATTCCAAGGATGCGACACGAAGATTTTCAAGAAAATCCTCCCACCTCAAACTACCCTTTACATAGAAAAATTTTTAGAATTGTATTTATCTCAAAATGGCTCTAAGGATTTTGATTAAAATATCTTATATTTAAGATATTTACAAGACAAATAAAATGTATATCTTGAATTTTCTGCGAATAGCCTCTGAAGATCTCTTCATTCTGAATGAATTTTGCTCAATTTTGTATAACTAGTAAACCGTAAGAGACACATAAAAACTTACTAAACAAAAAATGTAGATCTCGTCAAAACAAACAATTTATGTTCTCTACGTTTTTGTTGTGGAGCTAACCGTTTCCAAGATATTCCTTGTTATTGGTATACTTACTCTTTTCTTAGCATGAAGAGTCCGCCAAGTGGAAGCCAAGCAAAGAAGCGATTTGCAATGACAATCGCATAACGACAGCTTTTAAAACATTTGACTATCACTTTAGCATAGCGCATTCCTTTAGTTCCCTTCTACTTGTAAGGAACTAAGTAATAAGAACATTCTGCTAATGTTTATCTCGATTAGCATGGTGTAAAAAGAAGAATAATCTTTGTAGGAAGTTTGTAGAGCAGCTAGAGAAAGTCATGTGAGTGTAGCGCATCAGATTTTGTTATTTGTCGTTTATTCTAGGGGATCTCAAAACATGAACTTCCGGTGAAATGTTGGTATGGAATTTTTGGATAGAATACAATACTATGTACATGGTAAAGAAGATGTTTACTGCAAGCGTTGATCTGTGCAGTGACGCACGAGTTAGTGACTGAAGTCATGACCTGTGCATCCTACTTCAGGAAACAGTTCACCACTTGTTATCTAACAAAAGACGGTCACTGTGAACAAGGCCACATTCATCTGGGATGGTCCTTGAGGCATTTCCACGATTACTTTGTTTCATCGTGCACATGATCTGCCCTTTCGCTACAGTTTCCTCTTCCGGTTTGTTCTGCGCATGTCGTGTGTCACTCTTCTGCCAACCTTTTTACTTTCTCTACACCTACTATGTACATAGTGTATAGAGGAGGTATTGCACTCCACCAAAAAATTCAATACCGGAAATATATGTTTTGGGTCCCCCTGGATCAAAAAAAGAAACATTTTTTGAAAAAGGTCCGGTGTGTCTGTGGACAGCATAGCTCAAAAACGAAAAGACTGTTTGGTATCTTCCAAGGATGCGACACAAAAATTTTCAAGAAAATCTCCCCACCCCCAACTACCCTTTACATGGAATTTTTTTTCGAAAATTTTGATAATCTCAAAAATGGCTCTAACGATTTTGATAAAAAATATTGTGTATTAAACATATTTACCTGACAAATAAAATGTATATCTTGAATTTTCTGGGAATAGCTTCTGAAGACATGTTTATTTGGATGAATTTTTACAGAATTTTGCATAACTGCTAAACCGTAAGAGATGGACAAAAACTTACCACACAAATAGTGTAGAACACGTTAAAAACTTGTTTTTGGTTTCAGCTTTGAAAAACTTGTACTTTTCTGAAACAGGAATCTGTCAACTTAAGTCCATACAAACAAAGGAACTTCAGTCAAATAGCAACCAGCTTTTGATTTCACTTTAACCTATGGTAATCCTTTATTTCGCTTCTACTTACAAGGAAGCAAGCAATAAGACTATTTGTGCTAATTTTTTCTCGAGTAGCATGAAGTAAATAGAAGCATAAGCTTTTTAACAATAATTTGTTGCAGAGATGTAGAGAAAGTCATGTGAATGGAACACATCAGCGTTTTTATGATAGTGTTTAGCGCCCGTTTTAACTACTTGTGGCACCGCAGGCGATCGCACTGATGATACATGACTGAAGATTGAGCACCGGTGTAATGCGATGGCGAGAGAAACCCGCCCTGCACCGCTTTGTCCACCACAAATCTCACTTGCGGTCGCTTGGGATGGAACGTCTAGGTGAGTGGTCTAACGGGGCGGCCTGGGTGACGAATTAAGAACAGAAACAGGATCCTTGTTCACAATGAAACATCAAGTAATCGCGGTGAAGTCATCTTGACAAACAGCTATTATACACATCTCCCTTAACGCTTGTAAACTCGGAGATTCACTAATAATAATAATTATTACTGATTTCACTTTTTGTAATATACTTGTTACATTTTAACACTGCATTATAAATTATACTTGTCGCCGCGCACTTAAAAGTTTCTGGCGCATTACGTTATGCTGAGTAGCGTGGATTACTCCTCTGAATGGCACGAAGAGCGATACAAATTCTGCATTTGTGGTTCTTTAAACAGGCCAGGAGACAAAATGTCCTTCTTAATGCTGATTACCACTCATTTACCGCCAAACGTTATACTTGAGGCGTATGGTAGACGTACCTGGTGGGGCTGGGCTGCGCAGCGACGACTGGTCCTCTCTCCGGCGTTGCAGCTGCTTAAGTCGATTCTCGATGCTCCTCGGCTACTGGTGGGCTCAGCGACGAGCAATTGAGACCTATTTATATCTATGCTTGGTATTTAGCTACGGTGATTTCCAGGGAGTGATACGGGATTTAACTTAGATATCGTCGGCACTTTTCGTTCAATCAAGGTTTATTTCTCTTTTTCAAGCGTTCCAGAGAATGTTCCTGGCGAGATTGAGTTTCGATATTTTCCGTCGAACAAGAGCGTAACGCGCATAGAGGTAACTAAACTTTACACGGCGACGAGTGCAACGGTTACGTGCAGAATAATTGTAGACACTTTAAATTTTTCCCGTGGCTTTCTTACGCGTGACATTTATTTCAACTGTTTGAATCACTGTAATAATTTTACTATATTTACGAGGATTCTTGTTTTGGGCTTCACAGAGTCTACGTGTAGTTATAATCCAAATGCCTGAAAATTGCGGCGAATACTCTATATTTATAGCAAATTCTACCCACGCGCAAAACCCTCAACTCGTAATCTTATTGGCCCATTTTTGGCGCCGAAAATGGCTTGGGGTGCGCTTCTGCCGTGACGTGATTAATTGTATTTGGTCAATGCGTCTTTCACGTGATTCTTGGCCTAAATTTCCTCGTGGTTCCCAGGTTCATGTCGCCTTCGCTTTCTCTTGCGGAGACGTGACCACACAATAGCGTGTTTCTCCTCTTGCAATAGACAAAGTAATAGCGTAAACAACTGAATTCGTCGCTTGAGAACTCTGGGGTTGAAGTTAGAAACGCTTTCCAGGAACAATCTCCCTGAACATCCAGTATACAATAAATAAATGATATCTTACTTACTAATTAACCTAAACAATTTAATCAATTACAAATATTGGTTATGCGCTTATTCACATGGGTGATAATCCGTCTCATACTCGGCGTCACCATATCACGTGGTTCTATTGTATTGAGGCCATGTGACATATGAGTAGAAAGAAAAATACCCTGCTTGGAGAATATTCGGGACTTTTCCGGAGTTACCACTTGTGTCTCTGATGTATGCAAATAAAATAAAGAAATCCTATGAATTCTCAAGGTGTTTACTTACAATAGAGGACGTTTTTTGTTATATCTTACTCGTAGTATCGCAGCTTTGCCTTGAAACATATAAACATAGCTCATGTTACAATTTATGATATAAATACAAGAAAATAAAGTAAATCCCTTATATAAACATTTATTAAGATAGTTAAAGTATTGGGCATTGTCTATAGATCTTTGATATCAAAACAATTATCATTATTTAGCAGTGACGTCAATGCTTTCCCATTACCATATTTTGTCCTTTAGCTAGAATACGACAGTGTCGTGATTCCTGACTTAATATATATATTATATGATTCATTTCTGAACACCTAATACACCCCAGTGGATGGAGCTCTCACATACGAGTGGCGTTCAATAAGTCCTTGAAAAAGTATAGAAAAAACAAATTATTTTTGTTGGATTTTTTTATTTTTCAACAAAATCCCCTTTTAGCTCAGACTTTTCCCAACGTTTCTCCAACTGTTTTAGGCCTTCCCTAAGTAGGATTTCCGGAGGTCCTCAAAATAGGCATCTATTTGGGAGATGACTTAGGACGTGAATCATTTTCCGCCGAGTCACTTTTTCAAGTTCAGAAAAAAAATAAAAAAAGTCACTGTGGACCAAATCTGGTAAATACGGTGGATGTTGTGGTAATTCGAATTTTAATTGTGTAATTTTCGCCATTGAAACTGAGTAGGTGTGCACCCTTGCTTTCTTTTTGCCAGATGTGGGCGTTTTTTCTTGACTTCTCCGTTCAACGTGGGCAATAACGATGCATAAAACTTTCCATTTATCATGCTTCCTTTCTGCAAGTAATCGATGTAGATGATTCCGCGTGCTTCACAAAAAAAATCTGATGTGTACCATTCACATGACTTTCTCCATATCCCTGCAACAAATAATTCTTAAAAAGCTTATACTTCTATTTACTTTATGCTAATCAGAAAAAATTAGCAGAAATAGTCTTATTACTCGCATCCTTGTAAGTAGAAGCGAAATAAGGGATAACCGTAGCTTAAAGTGATAGTCAAAAGCTGGTTGCTATGTCAATGAAGTTCCTTTGTTTATATGGATAGGAGTTGACAAGTTCCAGTATGAGAAAAGTATACGTTTTTCATAGCAGAAACCAAAAATAAAGAATGTCACAAAAACGACGAACTCCACGAAAAAAATGTTTATAACATAAATTGTGTGTTTTAATGTGCTCTAGATTTTTTGTGTAGTAAGTTTTTGTCCATCTCTTACGGTTTAGCAGTTATTCAAAATTTAGTAAAATTCATCCAGAATAAACTACTCTTCAGAGGCTATTCCCAGAAAATTCAAGATATACATTTCATTTGTCAGGTAAATATGTTTAATATCCGAAATTTTAATCAAAATCGTTAGAGCCATTTTTGAGAAAAATCAAAATTTTCGACAAAAGTGCCATGTAAAGGGTAATTGGGGGTGGGGGGATTTTTCTCAAAATCTTCGTGTTGCATCCCTGGAATATACTAAACTTAAATACCAAGTTTGATATTTTACCGACTTTTCGTTTTTGAGTTATCGTGTTCACAGACACACGGACACACACACACATACACACGGACCTTTTTGTGAAAATCCTTTTTTTTTTGGATATCGGGAACCCTAAAACATATATTTCCGGTGAAATCTCGGTATCGAATTTTTGGTGGAGTGCAATACTTTCTCTATACACTATGTACATAGTGCGTATGGACACGGACACACGAACACACACACACACACACACACACACACACACACACGGACCTTTTTGTGAAAATGCTTTTTTTGGATATTGGGGACCCTAAAACAAATATTTTCGGTGAAATCTCGGTATCGAATTTTTGGTGGAGTGCAATACTTTCTCTATACACATGTACATAGTGCGTATGGAGAAAGTAAAAAACGGAGTTCATCACTTTGTCTGCAGATCATTGTCGGTTCGCCTTTAAACACCCACTGTTTTGACTGCACTTTTGTCCCGGGCGTGTAGCAGTAGGTATATACATTTTCATTCACAGTTATGTATCGACGCAGAAACTGAACAGGATTGTAAAGTGTGTAAGCAGCTTCCGAATCGATCACACAATTTCATTTATTCTCCATTGAGAGCAAACGCGGCACCCATCTTGCCGAGACCTTTGTGAGATGTAATTTTGGTGCAACATTGAGAACACTGTACCTTGGTCTCTACTATTTCACGAACTTTGATTCGTCGATCACACAAAACCATATCCTGCATTTTGGAGGAAGTCACTTCTACTGGACGTCCAGAACGATGTTCATCATTTGTAGATGTACGGCCATGTTTAAATTCATTTATCCAATTGTAAATTGTTGCAAACGCAGGAGCAGATGTGCCATGAACTTCATCCAACTCAGTTGTTATCTCTTTCGGTGTTAAGCTTTTTAAATAGAAATGGTAAATCACGGCACCAAAATAGTTTTTTTTTTTCTCCATATTTGTATAGGTCCACAAGATTGTTGATTCAATCACCTATGGCGACATGATGGATA
Organism: Hymenopus coronatus; assembly: GCA_030762935.1. Lineage (NCBI taxonomy): Eukaryota > Metazoa > Arthropoda > Insecta > Mantodea > Hymenopodidae > Hymenopus > Hymenopus coronatus. Next base: position 14,993,161 of record CM060897.1, on the reverse strand, counting down.
TAGCGTAAACTTTAACTGTCATCTAGTAAGAGACGACGGATTCTAAATACACATTTTTTTTCGATGCTACAACTGTAATTTCTTGGATTTTCTAAGGACTTATTGAACGCTTCTAGTGTGTCTTTCAAAAGTCACATCAAACTTTAAACAGCTATAAATATTATAGTAGGTATTTGAGATAGGATAAATATAAAAGAACTCACATGCTGGGCAAGAATTAGGACGTGGTTTTCGTTTTACTTTCTATGTACATAGTGTATAGAGAAGGTATTGTGTTGCACCCAAAAATCCAATACCGAGATTTCACTGGAAATACATGTTGTAATATCCCCTAATTCCAAAAAAAAAAAAAAAAAATTTAGTAAACTTCCCTGTGTGGGGGGGGGGGGGGGAGGGGGGTAGCATAGCTCAAAAACGAAAAGTCCGTTAAATACTAATCTTGGTGTTTGAGTTTAGTATCTCCCAAGGCAGATGTTTAAGAAAATCCCCCTACTCCCTATACATGGAAAAAATGTCGAAATTTTTTATTTTCTCAAAAATGGCTCTAACAATTTTGATTAAAATGCCAAGATATTTACTTCACAATAAACTGTACATTTTGAATTTTCTGGGAATAGCCTCTGAAGACCTTTTTATTCAGAGTGACCTTTACAGAATTTTACATAGCCGTTAAACCGTAAGAGATGGACAAAAAACATGTAGATCTCATTAAAACACACAATTTATGTCATATAAATTCTTTATGCAGAGCTGACCATTTGTCATATATCACTTGTTAGTGATTTCAGCTTTAAAATACTTTATATGTTTCTCAAACGGGAGTTTGTCAAGTTAGCAACCAGCTTTTAAAAGATTTGACTATCGCCTTAGCTTATGGCATTCCCTTATTTCCCTTTAACTTACTTAGGCAATTACTGCTAATTGTATTTCAATTAGCATGAAGGAGATAGAAGAATACTCTTTATAATAATTTTGTTACCCAGATGCAGAGAAAGTATTGTGAATGGAACACATCATTTTGTCAGTTCAACATTCGAACAGTGTTGCTGAATAAAATATTAGTAGCCCGCCTGGGTAGTGTGTCTGCCTCACATTCAAAAGGTCGTGAGTTCGAATCTTGCTTAAGGCGAGTTACCCAGATAAGGATTTTTCATTCGTCGTCCGATATGACCAACCAGGTGAAGGGGTGCTAAGCTATAAAAATAAAAAACAAAACAAAAAAAAATCTGATGTGTACCATTCACATGACTTTCTCTACATCTCTGCAACAAATTGTTGTTAAAAAGCTTATGCTTCCATTTACTTCATGCTAATCGAGAAACATATTATTAGAAATAGTCTTATTACTTGTTTCCTTGTAAGTAGAAGCGAAATAAGGGAGTACCATAGGTTAAAGTGATAGTCAAAAGCTGGTTGCTATGTGACTGAAGTTCTTTTGTTTATATGGACAGGAGGTTGACAAATTCCTATATGAGAAAAGTAAGTTTTTCATAGCTGAAACCAAAAACAATGAATATCTCAAAAACGATCAACTCCACGAAAAAATGTATACAACATAAATTGTGGTTTTAACGTGCTCTACATTTCTTGTGTAGTAAGTTTTTATCTAAGTTTTACGGTTTAGCAGTTATGCAAAATTCCGTAAAATTCGTCCAGAATAAAGTAGTCTTCAGAGGCTATTCCCAGAAAATTCAAGATATACCTTTTATTTGTCAGGTAAATATCTTTAATATATGATATTTTAATCAAAATCGTTAGAGCCATTTTTAAGAAAATCAAAATTTTCGAAAAAAGTTCCATGTAAAGGGTAGTTTGGGGTGGGGGGATTTTTCTCAAAATCTTCGTGTCGCATCCCTGGAAGATACTAAACTTAAATACCAAGTTTGGTATTTTACCAACTTTTCGTTTTTGAGTTATCGTGTTCACAGACACACGGACGCACACACACACAGACACACGGGCACACGGACACACATACACGGACCTTTTTCTGAAAATACCTTTTTTGGATACAGGGGACCCTAAAACATATATTTCCGGTGAAATCTCGGTATCGAATTTTTTGGTGGAGTGCAATACCTTCTCTATACACATGTACACAGTACGTATAGAGAAAGTAAAAAATTAGTAATTTTATCCATACTTCTAGAATTTGTAAGTTACAAATCATGGCTGTATCACTAAATGATAGAATACAACTGATGCAATGCTATTATGAAAGAAAGAGATGCTTTTCTTAAGGGGTGAGAAAATTTAGAACAGCAGACCCTTTTTCCAACCGTAATTATGAGTTTGGAGAAACTGGTTTTGTTGCTGATAAGAAGAAACCTGAAGTCCTCTTCATTCTGAATGAATTTTCCATAACTGGTAAACCGTAAGAGATAGACAAAAAATTTAATATACAAAAAATGTAGACCTCGTTAAAATACGTACATAATTTATGGCATGTATGTGCTTTTTACTTTCTCTACACGTACTATGTACATAAGGTATAGAGAAGGTATTGTGTTGCACCCAAAAACTCAATACCGATATTTCACCGGAAATATATGTTTTGAGACACCCTGAATAAAAAAAAAAAATTTAGAAAAATGTCCGTTTGTGTCTGTGGGGAGCATACGTCAAAATCGAAAAGACCGTTAAATACCAAACATGGTATTTGGTATTTAAGTTCGGTACCTTCCAAGCATGCTACACGCAGATTTTCAAGAAAATCCCCCCACCCTTAACTACCCTTTACATGGAACTTTTTTCCAAAATTTTGATTTTCTCTAAAATGCCTCTAACGATTTTGATTAAAATATCATATATTAACGATGTTTACCTGACAAATAAAATGTATATCTTGACTTTTCTGGGAATAGCCTCTGAAGATTACTTTATTCTGAATGAATTTTAAAAAAATGTTGCATAACTGCTAAACCGTAAGAAATGGACAAAAAACTTACCACACAAAATAAGCATAACAATTTAAAACACTAATTTATGTTATATACATTTTTTCGTGGAATTCATCGTTTTTGAGCTATTCCTTGTTTTAGGTTTCAACTTTAAAAAACTTATACATATCTCGTACACGAATTTGTCAAGTCGTGTTCATACAAACAAAGGAACATCAGTCACATAGCAACCAGCTTTTGACTGTCACCTTAACCTATGGTACTCCCTTATTTCGGTTCTACTTACAAGGAAGCAAGTAATAAGACTATTTCTGATAACGTTTATCTCGATTAGCATGATGTCAAAAGAATAATAATGCAAGAATAGTTTGTATTTGGAAGAACTAGAGAAAGTTATGTGAATGAAACACATCAGTTTTTTTTTGGGGGGGGGGGGGGAATAGCTTCTGAAGTGCTCTTCATTCTGAATGATTTTGAATAATTTTTAAGCCTTAAGAGCTAGACAAAAACATGTAGATCTCGATGCGACACACAATTTGTCATATACACTTTTTTGTAGAGCTAATCCTATTGATTTAGAAATATCCTCAACGGAAGGTCGTATTCACTGTTTTCATCCTGGTGATGCAAATACATTCACGTGACAGCTTTCTAAAACATTTGACTGTCGCTTTAGCCTAGTGTATTCCCTAAATTCCCTTCTACTTATAAGGGATCGCCCGCCTGGGTAGTGTGGTGGTAGCGTGTCTGCCTCATATTCAACAGGTCGTGAGTTCGAATCTCGCTTAGAAGTTGCCCCTATAAGTTTTTTTCGGGGTTTTCCCTTATCCTGAGAAGACGAATGTCGAGTAACTTTAAGCTCCATGGACCCCGAGGTCATTTGAGCATCATTTCACCAATTTCATTCATCGTCCGATATGACCAACCAGGTTAAAGGACGTTAAACTACCAAAAAAGAAGTAATAAGATGATTTCTGGTAATATTTATCTTGATTAACACGAAGAAGAGAGAAGAATAAGATTTTGTAAGAATAATTTATCGCATAGTAAGTAGATAAGTCATGTGAATGGAACACATCAGATTTTTGAGTCTCAAAAGTGTATTTTCTGTGAAATCTGGGTATCGAATTTTTGGGTGGAAATCAATAGTTCCGCTACTTACTACCCGGAATATGTTAAATCCGTTTCATTCCGATATGTTTTGACAAAGGTTGTACAATAAAGCATGTGAAGCTAACCCAGATTGTTAAACTAATTTCCTTCAATTAAATCTCCTAAGGTTCTTTCTCGGATGCACACTACTACGTGGCAACGTGTACTTTCCGCTACATAGAACATCACCAGAGGCAAATTGCGTAAAACACAGAGAAACATTCTGGTTTAAAAGTGACCGCCTAATTTCAGTCATTAAGCCCCTGGGCGTGTCCGCTTAAAAAGACTGTGATTTTCAAAAGTCATGCAACGAGAAAAATGTGTTTTGCTTACATTTAATTTTTACCTTCTCTATAAACACATGCACACATGTGTATAGAGAAGTTTGTTTTTGGTTGGTCATATCGGACGATGAATGAAATTGGTGAAATGATGCTCAAATGATCTCGGGGAACATGGAGCTTAAAATTATTCGACATTCGTCTTCTCAGGATAAGGGAAAACCGGGTAACTCAGCCTAACTGAGATTCGACCTCACACCTTTCGAATGTGAAGCAGACACGCAACCACCATTACCCAGGCGGGCAGAGAAGGTATTGTATTGCACCCAAAAATTCGATATCGAGATTTCACCGGAAATATATGTTTTCAGACTCCCTGAATCCCAAAAGAAGTATTTTTATAAAAATATTCCTGTGTGTGGAGGGGGAGGGGCCAGCGTAGCTCAAAAACGAAAAATCTGTTAAATACCAAACTTGGTTTTTAAGGTTGGTATCTTCCAAGGATGCGACACGAAGATTTTCAAGAAAATCCCCTCCCCCACCGAAACTACCCTTTGCATGAAAAAAATTTCGAAAATGTTGATTTTTTCTCAAAAATAGCAAATCTCTTATATTTATTTTTATATGTAAATAAAATATGTATCCTCAATTTTCTGGCTATAGCCTCTAAAGTCCGCTTTATACTGGATGATTTTAATTGAATTTTCCACAACTGGTTAACCGTAAGAGCTAGACAAAAACTTACTACACAAAACATGTACATCACCTTAAAACACACAATTTATGTTACATACATTTTTTTCTTGGAGTTGATCGTTTTTGAGATATTCCTTGTTATTTGTTTAGGTTTAATTTTCTCATTCAGGACTTTGTGAACTCGTGTCCACACAAACAAAAGAACTTCAGTCACATAGCAAGCAGCTTTTGACTATTAGCCTATGGTACTCCCTTATTTCGGTTCTGCTTACAAGAAAGGAGGTAATAAGACTATTTCTGCTAATTTTTGCTCGATTAGCATGAAGCAAAAGGAAGCATAAGCTTTTTAGCAATAATCTGTTGCAGAGAGCAATGGGAAATAGCATATTTTTTTTTAACTCTCGTAAACTTTCAATGTAGCATTTTCACACAAGTAGTTTCAATTAAACTGTTGTGGCTCTAATCAAAATACAGAATGCAACGTTTTATCTTTTCCTTATGAGGCAGTTCTCCTTCGACTTGGAACATTAATATTAATAATCTGGGAGAGTTACAGCGTATGTTTACTTTATCTGCTATGTGTTATGTAAGTGCATAGTAGGCACATAAGGTATTGTATTTCTATAAAAATCTTATGTGTACCATTCACATGACTTTCTCTCTGCAACAAATTATCCTTAAAAAGCTTATACTTCTATTTACTTCATGCTAATCAGAAAAAATTAAAACAAATAGTCTTATTACTTGCTTCCTTGTAAGTAGAAGCGAAATAAGAGAGTAACATAGGTTAAAGTGACAGTCAAAAGCTGGTTGCTATGTAACTGAAGTTCCTTTGTTTGTATTGACACGAGTTCACAAATTCCTCTATGAGAAAATTACATTTTTCAAAGCAGAAACCAAAAACAAGGAATATCTTAAAAATTATGAACTCCTCGATAAAATGTGTATAACATAAATAGTGTATTTTAACGTGTGCTACATTTTTCGTGTATTAAGTTTTTGCCCATCTCTTACGGTTTAGCAGTTATTCAAAATTTCGTAAAATTCATCCAGAATAAAGTACCCTTCAGAGGCTATTCCCAGAAAATTCAAGATGTACATTTTATTTGTCAGATAAATATCTTTAATATGCGAACTTTTAATCAAAATCGTTAGAGCCATTTTTGAGAAAATCGAATTTTTCGAAAAAAGTTCCATGTAAAGGGTAATTTGGAGTGGGGGGGGGATTTTCTTGAAAATCTTCGTGTCGCATCCTTGGACGATACCAAACCTAAATACCAAGTTTGGTATATAACGGTATTTTCGATTTTGAGCTATGCTGCACACACACACACACTGACATTTTTCTAATAATGCTTTTTTTGGATTCGGGGAGTCTCAAAACATGCATTTCCAGTGAAATCTCGGTATGGAATTTTTGGGTGCAATACAAAACCTTCTCTATATACTATGTATATAGTACGTGTAGAGAAAGTAAAAATAAAAAGTCCCCATTTTTATAGCACGTATGTACTATGTACATAGTAGGTATATAGAGAATGTATTATATTCCACCCAAAAATTCGATACTGAGATTTCAGCGGAAATACATTTTTGAGACCCACTGAATCAAAACAAAAACAAAAAAACAAAAAACAAAAAAAAATTAAGAGAAATGTCCGTGTGTGTGGTACACGAAAATGTTCATTAAAATCCTCCGCCCGCAGCTACCTTTTACATGGAACATTTTTCGAAAAGTTTAATTTTCTCAAAAATGGCTTTGATAATTTTCATTAAAATTTCATATGTTTAAAACATTTTCATGACAACGAGATGTATATCTTGAATTTTCTGGGAATAGCCTCTGAAGACCCCTTCATTGTGAATGACTTTCTTACAACTGATAAACCATGGACACTTACTACACAAAAATATAGATATCGCTAAAACATACTTTTATACCCTGTATATTTATTTATTTATTTATTGTAGAGTTAACCGTTCCCAAGATATTCTTTGTTATTGGTTTAAATTCCTAACTATTTCCGTGCTACTCAGAAGGTTAACATGCGCTTTATCTTTGTTAATACAAACTTCTTAGATAACGCACTGATTATTGTGGGAAGTCGCCGACATTTTGCAGTGCACCAATGAGCGCGTCACTTCAGCCAATAGAAATCACAAATGACAGAAAGAGTGGAGTAAAACACAACGTCGTATCGCAGCCTCTGTAGCCGACATGTTAACCTTTTCAGTAGCACGGTAATACTTAAATTTCCTCAAACGGGAATTTATCTTTCCTTTCGTACCTCGTTTGTTTTAATCATAATCTCGAAAAAGGAGCCGAATTTCAATTGTTTGACTGTCGGTTTAGCCTAGTGTATTCCCTTATTTACCTTTTACTTAAGGAACTGAGTAATAAGACGTTTCTGTTAATATTTATCTAGATTAGCATGAAATACGAGGGCCGTTTTTTTTTTCAACTTCCGACAGGCTATAAATAAAAGACAAGTTCATAGAAAACAATTATTTTATTACTAAAAGGCTTGTACACTTATGGTTACTTTTCAACATAATCACCGAAAAGATTGAGACATTTATCGTACCTGTGCACAAGCTTTGCAATACCTGCTTCAAAAACTGTTGTTGCCAATGATTTCAAATGACCATTGACGTTGTTTTGAAGATCTTCGTTGGTTTGAAAGTGCTGCCCTCCTAGCCACGTCTTCAGTTCAGGGAAAAGGTGAAAGTCGCTGGGTGCCAGGTCAGGACTGTACGGCGGATGATCGAAAATGTCACATTGAAATTGTTCAAGGAGCCGATGGGTTGTGGTGGACGAGCGTTTTCGTGGATCAACACAATTCCTGAAGTCAGCATTCTTCTTCGTTTGTTTTGAATGGCTCTCCGCAAACGTCGTAAAGTACGAAGATCTTCAAAACAACGTCAATGCTCATTTGAAATCATTGGCGGCAACATTTGTTTGAAGCGGGTATTACAAAGCTTGTGCACAGGTACGATAAATGTCTCAATCTTTTCGGTGATTATGTTGAAAAGTAACCATAAGTGTACAAAACTTTTAGTAATAAAATAATTGTTTTCTATGAACTTGTCTTTTATTTATAGCCTATCGGAAGTTTAAAAAAACAAAAACGGCCATCGTAGATAGAAGAATAGGCTTTTGAACAATGGTTTGTTACAGAGATGTAGAGAAAGTTCTGTGAACGGAAATACTTGAAGTACATATCTGCACTTAAAAGGACAGAGCGTTACTTGTATTGGTAAAGATCCATTAGCTGTTTGACAGTTCATTAAAACAGCCACGCCCTCTGGCACCCAAGTACATTGACATTTAAATTGACACATTGTAACTAAGGAGGTCGTGGCCGAGTGAAGCTTTGTCTTGCATATCTATGCGGACCTTAAACTTCTTAAAACATGCAAAACAAGTGTGTAAGCTTTCCAACTGTAACTGATGATTTTACTTTCTCTAGCACGCATGTATAGTGTACACCGTATATGGAGAGGATATCCTATTCCACCCAAAAATTTATACCGAAATTTCACCGAAAATATGTTTTAAGCGCCCCTGAATAAATTAAAAATGAGTAGGAAGCCGTAATCGTATGAACAATATAAAACAATTTTAACTTGAGTTTTACAGTATTTTTTAGACAATTCTCAATATGTATAGATATATTATAATTATAAATAGATTGTTTTACGTATTTCATGGAGTTCATGCTTAATGGTCTGCGATTCAGTTATTGCCTTGCTTAGCATCAGTGCTGACAACATGATGTATGTATGTATGTATTTACTCTCTCCAATTGGGTGCTGCCCGGTGGCACAGTTAAATGTACAAAATTCACTTACAATAATAATGTTACAGTTAAATTAAGAATAGTAATACAACTAACATATTACATATACATATTTTTTAAATGCCTAACTACCTATTATTCAGTATAGCAATACTTATGTCAATTACCATGTTTATAAACAGTTATTATGAAGCCTCAACATCAATACTACACATTACTTACATATACATTAATAATAATATACATTGATACAATTTTTGAAATCCTTAATTACTTCACAACATTTACTCAAATTAACTAACATTTATTCTCTTTAAATTATCCCTAAACTTCTTTAAGGTCAGAGGGCAGCCCTGAAAGGCTGCTACAGGCAATTATTCAATGGACTTATTAACACAAGTAAATTTTCGGTTCTGTACCTTCTGCCCTTAATGTTATACCTCTAACCTCTTTCTAACGTCCACCCATGCATTTAAACCAGCATAAGCTTTAAATAGTGCGACCAACCTATGTTTTACGCCTAACTGACTTATCGTACACAACGAAAACATTCTATACAAGAGCCATTTTGTAGCAGTTGTAATTTTGCTCTCTCCACTGCCTGCACAACTTCGTCTGGTTCAGCAGATTCCATGTTCATCCGCCATTTTATGGATCGATACGAGCTTTCAGAGTCATGACCTACTTGAATGAGGCCGTGGACACAAACCTAAGTTGGCTACATTGGAGTCTTATAATGTTATAACACTGAGTGACAGAATTTTCTACTTTTAAACTCTACTGACATCGGTAAACGTTCTACTTTTAGCATCAACTGACTTTTAGAAAAATGCTGCATTGTGAGAGAGTGCTCTTTCTTTGGAAAGCGTAACTCAAAAATGAAAATTCGGTTAAATATGAAATTGGTACTTAATTTCAGTATCTTCGAATGATGACTCGAAGATTTTGAGAAAAACCCTCCCACCCGCAACTACCTTTACATGGAACATTATTAAAAAAATGTATTCTGTGAAATAACTGTAACCATTATGATTAACATAGGTAGAGTACACTTAAAATGTTTTCATGACACATTTTATATATTTTGATTTTTTTGGGAATACTCATAAGAAAGCAGAGCTGTCTGTTATTGTAACAAACTATTTCCTGACTGTTTATCAAGGGGACGCTAGCTTACTGTATCTTCGCTAAAGGTCGTTCGTCTAGAAGGAACGAGTAGCTGTACCTACACAAAAATCTGATGTGTTCCATTCACATGACTTTCTCTACATCTCTGCAACAAATTATTGTTAAAAAGCCTATACTTCTATTTACTTCAGCTAATCGAGAAAAAATTAGCAGAAATAGTCTTATTACTTGCTTCCTTGTAAGTAGAAGTGAAATAAGGTAGTAGTATAGGTTAAAGTGATAGTCAAAAGCTGGTTGCTATGAGACTGAAGTTCCTTTGTTTGTATGGATAGGATTGACAAATTCCTGTATAAGTTTTTAAAGGTGAAACCAAAAATAAGGAATATCTCAAAAACGTCCAACTCCACGAAAAAAAATTATAACATAAATTGTGTGTTTTAACGAGCTCTACTTTTTGTGTGGTAAGTTTTTGTCCATCTCTTACGGTTTACCAGTTATGCGAAATTCCGTAAAATTCATCCAGAATAAAGTAGTCTTTAGAGGCTATTCCCAGAAAATTCAAGATATACATTTTAATTGTCAGGTAAATATTTTTAATATACGATATTTTAATCAAAATCGTTACAGCTATTTTTAAGAACATCAAAAACTTCGAAAAAAATTCCATGTAAAGGGTAGTTTGGGGTGGGGGGATTTTTCCCAAAATCTTCGTGTCGCATCCCTGGAAGATACTAAACTTAAATACCAAGTTTGGTATTTTACCGACTTTTCGTTTTTGAGATAATGTGTTCACAGACATACGGACACACACATGCACCTTCTTCTGAAAATGCTTTTTTTGGTTACAGGGGGCCCTAAAGCATATATTTCCGGTGAAATCTCGGTATTGAATTTTTGGGTGGAGTGCAATAGCTTCTCTATACACTATGTACATAGTACATGTAGAGAAAGTAAAAATGTAAATCTCGTTAAAACACACAATTTATGTATTTACAGTTCTTGTAGAGTTAGCCGTTTCCAGCATATTCATTCAAGTTTAAGCTACCTAAACTTTTCTCAAACGCGAGGTCATCTTTCGTTTCATATCTCTTTTATTTTAATGCTGCCCATGTAAAGCGAACTGTATTTGAGTTATTTCACATAGTGAGCGGCTTTTTAAAAGATTTGATTGTGGGTTTAGCCTGGTCTATTCTCTTGTTTCCCTTCTATTTTCAAGGAAGCAAGTAATAAAAAAATTTCTGCATTTTTTTAAAATGTTTTTAAAGGCTTGTTTAAAGTGAGTTGATAGAGTATTTGCTCCTCATATCACAAATAATTTCTACTATTATTTTGGATAGTGTTTAACGCCCGCTTTTACTATTTGTGGCACCGCAGGCGATGACACTGATAATACATGGAATGATGATGGAGCACCGGTGGAATGCACCACAAATCTCACTTGCGGTCTCTTGGGATCGAACCCGGGCTGTCTAGGTGAGAGGCGATTTCTGTTAATGTTTACCTCGATTAGCATGAACTAGATTGAAGAATAATCTTTTACAGCTTCTTAGCAGAACAGGTATAGAAAGTAATATGAACGGTACACATCAGATTTATTACACATATATAGGATGATTTATATAGAACTGACACATTTTTTTCGTTAATTGTTTCAAAACGTGTTATGCTAGCGACAACTTATTATACCTAAATTGTGGAGGAATTTTGGGAGATTATTTACCTCTATAGCAAATGTTGAAAATGTCCTCCTTTGTGCAAAAGGCACAACTCAACACTTCGTACTGGCTACTCGTTGGAGGACTCTGTTGTCAATAGCTTGAATCTCCTTTGGCTGGGGCTGGGGACGTGTGGCGTAAACCCTGACTTTTAAGTAACCCCATAGAAAGAAGTCCGGCGATGTCAAATCCGGAGATCTCGGTGGCCACAGGTGCCTGGAAATATCCGGTCGTCAAAGGAACTTGCAATTAGGTTCATGGTTTCATTTGATGTATGGCATGTAGCGCCATTTTGCTGAAAATATCCTTGACTAGCTCTACATCGTACTACATTTTCACGTTGACTACAAGAACAAAATGTTGAAACAGCTGCCAACAATGCAATTAGGAATAAAACATAAACATCTGCACATCTAGTGACAAGAAATCGAAACTCCAGAACATTCTGCTTAATTTGGTGCTAAAATTGGGTCATTGAATGAATTTCCAACGGAATAATTAAAGAAAGAAATGTGTCAGTTCTACATAAGTCACCAATGTTCTATGTACGAAGTAGAGAAATTAAAAAGTATTGTATTTCCGACATGAAGCGCTGCAGTTTTTTCGATATGTTGGCGGGAATTTCGACACATTGCATTTGATTTACTCATAAGCACATCCTTGTGTGATGTGATGCTGAACACGTTCATCCGCCGACATCCGCTTCCTGTAATTTTCCACACAGATAACATGTCTTTCCTCAGTTGTAGCGTTTTACCCGCTGGCTTATTATCATAACAGCTTTACTGTTTTTGTTAACAAACTTGATAGCACACTAATTTAATTTTTAAATTTGGTTTAGTAGTTTCCAGAAGGATGTCTGCTATCGGAGGACACTTCTTTATATTCATAGCTGACGTCAGTGGCGTACAACAGTGCGACAGTAAAATAAGCCGTTTTGGAAAAAAATCATAAAATATTAGTTTTCACAGCATTTATTTGTACATGGTACACGTATTATGTGTGTGTGTGTGTGTGTGTGTGTGTGTGTGTCTGTGGTCAGCATAGCTCAAAAACGAAAAAAGAATAGTCTTTGCAACAATAATTTGAAAGAATGTCATGTGAATGCAAATCATCAGATGTTTTAGTATGCAACACTAATAAGCAGAAAATTGGTGCAAGTTTTGAAAACAAGAAATTATCCAGCTATTGTGTTAATAAGAGACCGAGAAAATTAATTTAGATATAGAATAAATTAGATGTTTAATTTAGTTTTTCTTTTTACTTTCTCTATGCATACTATATACATAGTGCATAGAGAAGTTATTACACTCCACCCCAAAATTCGATACCGAGATTTCACCAGAAATATATGTTTTAGGGTCCCCTGATTCGAAAAAAATAAATTTTCAGAAAAAGATCCGTGTGTGTGTATGTGTGTGTGTCCGTGCATCTGTGAACACGATAACTCAAAAACGAAAAGTCGGTAAAACACCAAACATGGTATTTAAGTTTAGTATCTTCCAGGGATGCGACTCGAAGATTTTGTGAAAAATCCCCCCACCCCAAACTATCCTTTACTTGGAACTTTTTTCTCAAATTTTGATTTTCTTAAAAATGGCTCTAACGATTTTCATTAAAATATCGTATACTAAAGATATTTACCTCACAAATAAAATGTATATCTTGAATTTTCTGGGAATAGTCTCTGCAGACTGCTTTACTCTGGATGAATAATACGGAAATTTGTATAACTGCTAAACCGTAAGAGATGGACAAAAACTTACCACACGAAAATGGAGAGCACATTAAAACACACAATTTATGTTATATACTTTTTTTTCGTGGAGGTGATCGTTTTCTAGATATTCCTTGTTTTTGGTTTCAGCTTTGAAAAGCTTTTCTCATACATGAATTCTCATACAGGAATGTCCATACAAACAAAGAAACTTCAGTCACAGAGCAACCAGCTTTTGACTAGCACTTTAACCTATAGTACTTATTTCGCTTCTAGTTACAAGGAAGCAAGTAATTAGACTATTTCTGGTAATTTTTTGTCGATTCGCATGAGGTAAATGCAAGCATAAGCTTTTTAACAACAATTTGTTGCAGAGATGTAGAGAAAGTCGTGTGATTGGAACAGGTGAGATATTTAAATTTCCTTTAGTGTCGAGAAGGATGTCTGCTATTGGAGGACAGTACTCGCTTTTATTGATAGCTAACGTCAGTGACGTACAACAGCGCCACAACACTGAAATCGTAATATAAAACGTGTCCGGAAAGTAAATACCGGTTAGTAAAAGAATCTTATGTGTTCCATTGACATGACTTTCTCTAACTGTTCCGCAAACAAACCTTTCATTCAAAAGATTAATCTTTTTTTCTACTTCATGCTAATCAAGATAAACATAAGCAGAAATAGTCTTATTACTTGCTTCCTTGTAAGTAGAAGCGAAATAAGGGAGTATCATAGGTTAAAGTGGTAGTCAAAAGCTGGTTGCTATGTTACTAAAGTTCCTTTGTTTATATGGACAGGAGTTAACAAATTCTTGTATGAGAAAACTAAAAGTTTTTCAAAGCTGAAACCTAAAACGAATAATATCTAAAAAAAACAATCAACTCTACGATAAAAATGTATGTTACATAAATTGTGTGTTTTAACGTGATCTACATTTTTCGTGTGGTAAGTTTTTGTCCATCTCTTACGGTGTAGCAGTTATGCAAAATTCCAAAAAAATCATCCAGAATAAAGTAGTCTTCAGAGGCTATTTCCAGAAAATTCAATATATACATTTTATTTGTCTTGTAAATATCTTTAATTTACGGCATTTTAATCAAAATCGTTAGCCATTGTTTATAGAAATCAAAATTTACGAAATTTTTTTCCAAGGAAAGGGTACTTCGGGTGGAAGAATTTTCTGGAAAATCTTTTATGTGGAATCCTTTAATGGCCAAGTTTTTATTTTCGTTTTTGAGCTATGCTGCCCGCAGACATACAAATAGAGACACACACACACATTGACATACACATACACGAACAGTTTTCTAAAAATGCAAAACATGTATCTCGGTATTGAATTTTTTGGTGCAATACAATACCTTCTCTATGCGCCATACGTGTAGAGAAAGTAAACAAGAAAGGTCGGTTAAACACGAAACTTCGTATTCCAAGGATGCGATAAGAGGATAAAATCTCCCACCCCCAAACTTTATTTGGAACAGTTTTCAAACATTTTGATTTTCTCAAAAATGGTCTTAACGATTCTGAATAAAATACCATATTAATTCAAAATCTTCTCGGGCTTCTAACCAGGTAAAAACTTGGCTTGATACGAACGTTTCGAAGAAGTGCATCTTCCAGTCTTCAGGGTGAACTGATGGATTGAGCTTGCGGAGACTGGTATTTGTAAGAGCTGGAATGTAGCTAGCACCTGATTGGTTCACGTGATATTATATGGTTAGAAGCCCGAGAAGATTTTGAATTAATACGTCGCCAGGAAAGCTTCAGTTCTTATTTTAAAATACCATATGTTTATCATAGTTTTATATCAAACGAAATGTATGTCTTGAATTTTCTGGGAATAGCTTCTGATGACTTTTGTGTAACTGATGAACGTAATAGACAGACAAAAACTTACTTCACAAAAAATGTATATCTTGTTAAAAGATAATATTTATCTCATATACATTTTTTGTAGAGTTAACCGTTTCCAAAATATTTTTGTTATTGTTTTAGCTTTTAAACTATTTAAACTTTTCTCAAACCGAAGGTCTTCTTTCGTTTTATCTCTCTTTTGTTTTACTCTTGGTCGCGCTAAAAAGAACTGCATTTGTTCGGCTTTTTTGACTATCGCTTTGCCTAGTGTCAATCGCTTTGCAGATAAAGCAATAATCGTTTGTAACAATAGTTTGTAGAGACAGTCATGTGAATGGAGCACATCATAGTTAACCGTTTCCCGGATATTCCTTGTTATTGGTTTCAATTTTAAACTACTTAAAATTTGCTCAAGCTGGAAGTTAACTTTCGTTTCATGTCCCTTTTGTTTTACTTCTGGGCAAGCCAAAGAGAACCGAATTTCAATTGTTTCATATAGCAATCAGCTTTTAAAACATTTGACTATCGCTTTAGTCTAATGTATTTCCTTATTTCCCTTCTACTTATAAGGAACTTATAAGTAATAAGGCAATTTCTGCTTAGCACGAAAAGTATAGTCTTTTGTAACAATAGTTTGAAAGAATGTCATGTGAATACAAGTCATCAGATATTTTAGTGTACAACACTAATAAGCAGAAAATTGGTGCACGTTTTGAAAAAAAAATCTGATGTGTTACACTCACATGACTTTCTCTAGCTGCTCTACAAACAAACTTGTTACAAAAGACTATTCTTCTTTGTACACCATGCTAATCGAGATAAACTTTAGCAGAATGCTCTTATTACTTAGTTCCTTATATGTAGAAAGGAACTAAAGGAATGCGCTATGCTAAATTGATAGTCAAATGTTTTAAAAGCTTCGTTATGCGATTGTCACTGGAAACTACTTCTATGCTTGGCCTGGAGTAGAACAAAAGAAAAACAGACACTTCCGTGTGAGAAAAGTATAAGTACTACAGAATTGAAACTAATAACAAGGAATACCTTGAAAACGGTAAGCTCCACGAAAAAAATGTATGACATAACTTGTGCATTTTTATTAGTAAGTTTTTGTTTATGTCTTACGGTTTACTAGTTATGCAAAATTCATCAGAATAAACAGGTCTTTAGAAGCTATTCCCAGAAAATTCAACATATACATTTTATTTGTGATAGAAATGGCTTTAATATGTTGTATTTTAATCAAAATCATTAGAGCCATTTTTAAGAAAAACAAAATTTTCGAAAATTTTTCCATGTAAAGGGTAGCTAGGGGTGGCGGGATTTTCTTGAAAATCTTCATGTCGCATCCTTGGAAGATCTAAACTGAAATACAGGGTTTGGTATTTAACGGTATTTTCGTTTTTGAGCTATGCTGTCCACACACATACACACACGCCTATTTCTGAAAATGCTTTTTTTTTTTTTTTTTTTTTTTTTTGAATTCAGGAGGTCGTAAAATATGTATTTTTGGTGATATTTCGACATCGAATTTTTGGGTGGAATGCAGTACCTTCTCTATATACCTTGTACATAGTACGTGTAGAGAAAGTAAAAATAAATTATCCAGTTATTGTGTTAATAAGAGACAGCGAAAATTAATGTTTAATTTAGTTTTTTGTTGTTGTTTTTTTCTTTTTTTTTTCTTTTTCCATATCTAAGTAGGGTATTGCTGAGAACCGTCAGATGTATAGGAAAAGGAAAGAAATTTCTATTAGCTTGTGCACTAATATTGAAGGTAATTTGTCCTTGATTTGGTTAGAAAATGTTATGAACTTGTTAGGGACTTATCCACCAGACATTCAAGAAACTTCCATGTCTGATGATAAAAGCAGGTTATGATGATGTAAGCAGCACTTTGCAAAACATGTTATGTCATTTCTTTACCATTTAGGTGAGTCAGCGGGGTACACACTTCACTTGCTTGACCTGTTACCGATATATGGGCAATAGTTCCTTTTTTTAACGATAAACAAGAAAGTAGACAATTAAAAACAAGTGGTTTGTACATGACATAATTTTGAATGATGTAGAGTCTTTTTAGCGAAATTTTTATGTTTTTTCATTTTTTCGAGAATAATAGTTATCTATTAAGTAAGAGCGTAAAGTTATGTTTTTTGATTCGGGCGGGGAATATTGTGAAACGAGACGCAGTCGAGAATCAAAAAGTAACTTTACACTCCCGCGTATCTTACAATGATTTGTTCAATGAGAATTTTCTGATATTAAAAGAAAAGCAACGAAAGATGAAATAAATTTGAGGTTAGGTTTGAGCAATTCACCAACAGTTATAGTTCGTTATTTATTTCGCATTGCTGTGCGCGATGACGGTACGTTTATAGTAGGCCATCACAAACCAAGATTATTACTTTCTCTACACGTACTATGAACACAGGGTATTGTAATACACTCAAAAATTCGATGCCGAGATTTTACCGGATATATATATATATATGTGTGTGTGTTTTGAAACAGCTGATGGAAGGAGCAAAACAGAAATAACCAGTAGAATACAACACGCAAAACTTGCCTTTAATAAAAGTACCAGCTATACTGCAAACAATATTAGCCTTGAAACCAGGAAGAATTTATTACACACATATGTATGGAGTATTATGTTATATGGATGTAAAACTTGGACAATTTTAAAAGCAGAAAGAAAGAGAATAGAAGCATTTGAAACATGGTGCTATAGGAAAATGCTAAAAATTAAATGGAGTGACAAAATTAAAAATGAAGAAGTATATAAAAGAGCAGAAGCGGAAAAACGAATTTGGAACCAAATTAAAAGAAGAATAACAAAATTAATAGGTTATTTATTAAGACACCAGAGCACACTGCATATTATAATAGAAGGTATGACAGAAGGAAGAAGTGGCAAAGGAAGAGCAAGATCACAATATATAAAACATATTATGGAAGATATGAAATGCAGTAAATAAGAAGAACTCAAACGGAAAGCAGAGAGAAGATCTGAATGGAGAGTCGCTGCAAACCAATCCAAGGATTGAAGACTCCTAACTAATATGTTTTGAGACCCCCTGAATCCAAAAAAAAATGTCCGTGTGTGTCTGTGCATAGCTCAAAAACGAAAAGACCGTTGAATACCAAACTTGGTATTTAAGTTTGATATCTTCCAAGGGTGCGACACGAAGATTTTCAAGAAAATCACCCCACCCCCTACTACTCTTTACATGGAACTTTTTTCCAGCATTTTGATTTTCTTAAAATGGCTCTAACGAGTTTGATTAAAAATATTTTCCTGACAAATATAATGCATATCTTGAATTTTCTGGGAGTAGCCTCTGAAGACTACTTTATTCTGCATCAATTTTACGGAATTTTATATAGCTGCTAAACCGTAAGAGATGGACAAAAACTTACCACACAACAAATGTAGAGCACGTTAAAACAAACAATTTATGTCGTATAATTTTTTTTTTTTCGTGGAGTTGATCGTTTTTTTTTTTTTTTTCTTTTTTTTTTTTTTAGAAATTCCCTTTTTTGTTTTCAGCTTTGAAAAACTTATACTTTTCTCATACAGGAATTTGTCAACTCCTGTCCATACAAACAAAGGAACACCAGTCACATAGCAACCAGCTTTTGGCTTTCACTTTAACCTTTGGTATTCTTTATTTCGCTTTTACTTTCAAGGAAGCAAGTAATAAGACTATTTCTGCTAATTTTTTCTCGATTAGCAAGAAGCATAAGCTTTTTAACAATAATTTATTACAGAGATGTAGAGAAAATCATGTGAAGGGCCACATCAGATTTTTTGTTGTTGTTGTTGTGTGTTTTAAATTGAGAAAATGACAGATGTGAATTATGATATCCTTAGAGCTGCGAAAGAATATTTGTCACTTATTCACGTTGAACTCTTTTTATTGTTTGTCTGTTGATCAGTGCTGTACACTCACGAATATCGTGTGTTATTTTGGCGAGCGTCAAGTTGGAACAAAATTACTTTACGCTTGCTGCACTTCTTTGCGCGTGGATTCCGTAAAATTCAAGTTTGCGATCTGAAATGAGTTCGTAAACAACTCAATTTATTCTCGTTCGTAGAAAAAAAAAATCTGATGTGTTCAATTCACATGACTTTCTCTACATTTCCTTAACAAATTATTGTTAAAAAGCTTATGCTTCTATTTACTTTATAGTAATCGAGAAAAAATTAGCAGAAATAGTCTTATTACTTGCTTTCTTGTAAGTAGAAGCGAAATAAGGGAGTACCATAGGTTAAAGTGATAGTCAAAATCTGGTTGCTATGTGACTGAAGTTCCTTTGTTTGTATGGACACGAGTTGATAAATTCCTGTATGAGAAAAGTGTAAGTTTTTTATAACCAATAACAAAGAATTTCTCAAAAGCGATCAACTTCACGAAAAAAATGTATATGACATAAATTGTGTGTTTTATCCTCGTCTACATTTTAAGTGCAGTAAGTTTTTGTCTATCTCTCACGGTTAGCCAGTTATACAAAATTCAGTCAGAGTTTAGTAGTCTTCAGAGACTATTCCCAAAAAATTCAACATATACATTTTATTTGTCAGGTAAATATGTATAATATAGGTACGATATTTTAATCAAAGTCGTTAGAGCCGTTTTTGAGAAAAACAAAATATTAAAAAAAAATTTCCATGTAAAGTATAGTTGGGGGTGGGGGGACTTTCTTGAAAATCTTCGTGTCGCATCCTTAGAAGATACTGAACTTAAAAACCAAGTTTGGTGTTTAACGGACTATTCGTTTTTTAGCGATGCTGCCCACAGACACACACACACACACATACACACGCACGTACATTTTTACTTTCTCTAGACGCACTATGTACATAGTGTATAGAGAAAGTATTGCGCTCCACCCAAAAATTCGATACCGTGATTTCACCGGAAATATGTTTTAGGGTCCCCAATATCCAAAAAAAGCATTTTTACAAAAAGGTCCGTGTGTGTGTGTGTGTGTGTGTGTGTGTGTGTGTGTGTGTGTGTGTGTCCGTGTGTCTGTGAACATGATAACTCAAAAACGAAAAGTCGGTAAAATACCAAACTCGGTATTTAAGTTATATATCTTCCAGGGATGTGACACAAAGATTTTGAGAAAAATCCCCCCACCCCCAACTACCCTTTACATGGAACTTTTTTCGAAAATTTTGATTTTGTCAAAAATGGCTCTAACGATTTTGATTAAAATTTCGGATATTAAACATATTTATCTGACAAATAAAATGTATATCTTGAATTTTCTGGGAATAGCCTCTGAAGAGTAGTTTATTCAGGATGAATTTTACTAAATTTTGAATAACTGCTAAACCGTAAGAGATGGACAAAAACTTACTACACAAAAAATGTAGAGCACATTAAAGCACACAATTTATGTTATATACATTTTTTTCGTGGAGTTCGTCGTTTTTGTGACATTCCTTATTTTTGGTTTCTGCAATGAAAAACGTATACTTTTCTCATGTCAACTCCTATCCATATAAGCAAAGGAACTTCATTGACATAGCAACCAGCTTTTGACTATCACTTTAACCTGCGGTTGTCCCTTATTTCGCTTCAACTTACAAGGAAGCGAGTAATAAGATTATTTCTGCTAATTTTTTTCTGATTAGCATAAAGTATATAGAAGTATAGGCTTTTTAAGAATTATTTGCTGCAGGGATATGGAGAAAGTCATGTGAATGGTACACATCAGATTTTTCTAAAAGTGCTTTACTTGGATTCAGGTCTCATAACATGTATTTCCGGTGAAATCTCCGTATCGTATTTTTGGGTGCATTACAATACCTTCTCTATACACTATATACATAGTACGTGTAGAGAGAGTAAAAAGTCTGATTTGTTCATTCGCATGGCTTTCTACACATCTGTGTAACAAACTCTTCCTAATAAGCTTATTCTTCTATCTACGTCATGCTACTCGAGATAAACAGCAGATATTTTCTTATTACTTACTTTCTTATAAGTAAAAGGCAAATAAGAGAATAAACACGGCGAAAGCGATAGTCGAATATTATAGAAGCTGTGGTTCTAATCCGTTTCTTTGTATTGACAGGAGTTGACAAATTCCCGTATGTTAAAAGTTAAAAGTATTTTAAAACTGAAACCAATAACAAGAAATATCTAAAAAATGGTCAACTCCACCAAAAAATGTATATTACATAAATTGTGTTTTTTAACGAGCTCTACATTTTTGTTATTTAAGTTTTTGTCTATCTCTTACGGATCACTAGTTCTGCAAAATTCATCCAGAATAAAGAGGTCTACAGAGGATATTCCCAGAAAATTAAGATATACATTTTATTTATCATATAAATGTCTTAAGTATACGATATTTTAATCAAATCGTTAGTCATTTTTGAGAAAATCAAAAGTTTTAAAAAATGTTCCACGTTAAGGGTAGTTTGGAGTGGAGGGGTTTTCTTGAAAATCTTCGTATCGCATCTTTGAAAGATACCAAGCTTAAATGGGAAGTTTTATATTTAACGCTCTTTTCGTTTTTGAGCTATGCTGTCCACAGACACACACACACGCACATATGCACGTTTTTCTATTTCTTTTTTTTTTTTTTTTTTTTAGGGGGACCCAAAAAATGTAACTCCGGTGAAATCTCAGCATCGAATGTTTGGGTGCATTATAATACCTTCCCTATACAGTATGTGTAGAGAAAGTAAAACTGAATACGAGTACAATTGCATCCTTTGTGTTTACATTTATCTGTGTTTCGTAACATCTGCTTAGCTTGAAGAATAATAATTTCTGTTTAAGAGTTTAAACCAGACGTCAGTACAGTTATATTTTTGTTATTTTTATCTAAAGAGTAAACACTTTGAAAGTGGAAGGATTGAATTATTACGTCACTTCTTGCTAAGTAAGCAGAATCTCATACCATTTCCTATCCATCAAGACAATTTATGTGGATCAGCGTCTGGAAGATTTGCTGGATTTGCTGTTCTCGTTGACGTCTGCAACTGTGGTGACCAAATGGTGGCCCGCGAGACTAATCCGGCTCGCGAATATGTTTCATCCGGCCCGTGAATAATACATGATTTATTCCTTTTTTTAACTTCCTGTATAGATCTCATTTTAGAATTTGATGTTAGATTTCAAATTTTGAAGTATTTCGATCACAGATGGAACTTTTCAACAATGCCATGAGATGTTAAGTGGACTGCCATCCTGGGGATCTACAGTCAGAACTATGTGAGCTCCAATGTGATTCATTTGTTCAAACAACAGAGGCAACTGGTGTTGATTTTTGGACACTCGTTTCAAAGGGACATTTTCCACATCTTAGAAACTGGGCTTTAAACCTTACTTCCATATTTGGTGATAGTTACATATGTGAAACTGCCTTCTCTGCTACGAAACTAATGAAATCAAAGTCCAGAATCAGATTATCTCATATTCTTAAGATTGCAACATCAGAACTGGAGGTGGAGTTTAATCTTTGTAAAAGATTTTAAAAACCTCATTGTTCTTGGTAAAAAGCAATGCTTGTCCCTTCACCGTGCACGTAATAATATTAAAAACAAAATCTGATGTGTTCCATTCACATGACTTTCTCTACATCTCCGCAGCAAATTATTGTTAAAAAGCTTATATTTCTACTTACTTCATACTAATCGAGAAAAACTTAGCAGAAATAGTCTTATTACTTGCTTCCTTGTAAGTAGAAGTGAAATAAGGGAATACCACAGCTACTAGAAACCTGGTTGCTATGTGACAAACTCCTGTATGAGAAAAGTATAAGTTTTTCAAAGCTGAAAACAAAAAACAAGGAATATCTCAAAAACGATCAACTCCACGAAAAAAAGTATATCACATACACTGTGTGTTTTAACGTGCTCAACATTTTTGTGTGGTAAGTTTTTGTCCATCTCTTACGGTTTAGCAGTAATGCAAAATTCCGTAAAATTCATGCAGAATAAACTGGTCTTCAGAGCCTATTCCCAGAAAATTCAAGATATACATATTATTTGTCAGGTATATATCTTTAATATACAATTTAATCAAAATCGTTAGAGCCATTTTTTAGAAAATCAAAATGTTCGAAAAATTTTCCATGTGAAGGGTAGTTGGGGGTGGGGGGATTTTCTTGAAAATCTTCGTGTCGCATCCTTGGAAGATACTGAACTTAAATACCAAGTTTGGTATTTAACGGTCTTTTCGTTTTTGAGCTATGCTGCCCACACATACACACACACTCATACATACACACAGACATTCACATACACGGACATTTTTCTAAAAATCTTTTTTTGGATCAGGTGGTCTCAAAACATGTATTTCCGGTGAAATCTCGTATCGAATTTTTGGGTGCAATACAATACCTTCTCTACACACTGTACATAGTACGTATAGAGAAAGTAATAAAATGATCTTAAGCTGCCATTGCTGTTATTTTATTTTTACTTTCTCTATAATCACTATGTACATAGTGTATAGAGAATGTATTGCACTCCACCAAAAAATTCGATACCGAGATTTCACCGGAAATATATGTTTTAGGGTCCCCTGTATCCAAAAAAAGTATTTTCAAAAAAAGGTCCGTGTGTGTGTGTATGTGTGTGTGTATGTGTGTGTGTGTGTGTGTGTGTCCGTGTGTCTGTGAACACGATAACTCAAAAACGAAAAGTCGGTAAAATACCAAATTTGGTATTTAAGTTTAGTATCTTCCAGGGATGCGACACGAAGATTTTGAGAAAAATCCCCCCACCCCAAACTACCCTTTACATGGAACTTTTTTCGAAAATTTTGATTTTCTAAAAAATGGCTCTAGCGATTTTGATTAAAATATCGTATATTAAAGTTATTTACCTGACAAATAAAATGTATATTCTGAATTTTCTGGGAATAGCCTCTGAAGACTACTTTATTCTGGATGAATTTTTCATAACTACTAAATCGTGAGAGATGGACAAAAACTTAACCAATAAAAAAGGTAGAGCACGTTAAAACACACAACTTATGTTATATACATTTTTTTCGTAGAGTTGATCGTTTTTGAGATATTCCTTTTTATTCGTTTCAGCTTTGAAAAACTTTTCTCATACAGGAATGTTTCAACTCCTGTCAATACAACAAAGGAACATGTCACATAGCAACCAGCTTTTGGCTTTCACTTTAACCTATGGTACTCCCTTATTTCTCTTCTACTTACTTTAAAGCAAGAAATAAGATTATTTCTGCTAATTTTTCTCGATTAGCATGAAATAAATAAAAGATGAGTAACATTTTCAGAAAAAGGTCAGTGTGTCTGTGAACACGATAACTCAAAAACGAAAAGTCGGTAAAATACCAAACTTGGTATTTAAGTTTAGAATCCTCCAGGGATGCGACACGAAGATTTTGAAGAAAAAAAATCCCCTCACCCCAAGCTACCCTTTACATGGAATAAAGCTCGAAAATGTTGATTTTCTCAAAAATGGCTCTAACGATTTTTTTTTAAAATATCGTATATTAAAAATATTTCTATGGTAAACACCACTCTATTCTGGATGAATTTTACGGAATTTTGCACAACTGCTAAACCGTAAGAGATGGACAAGAACTTTTTACACAAAATGTAGAGCACGTTAAAATACCAATTTATGTAATATAAATTTTTTTTCGTGGAGTTGCAACATAGCAACCAGCTTTAGACTATCACTTTAACCTATGATACCCCCTTATTTCGCTTCTACTTACAAGGAAGCAAGTAATAAGACTATTTCTGCTTTTTCTCGATTAGTATGAAGTAAATAGAAGAATAAGCTTTTTAACAACAATTTGTTACAGAGATGTAGAGAAGGTTATTTCCCGTGAAATCTAGGTATCGAATTTTTGGGTCGAATGCAATATTTTATCTAATATGTACGTTGTAGGTACATACGGGCTAGAGAAAGTAAACATGTTAGAAGGAATGCGTGCTGTCACGCTACCGTATGACGAGAATAAACGCGAAAAGGGTTACGTAGCGCTCGCTATGAGTCAAACAGTTGTCAGCTAATATAATAGACGTTATCTTGGCTATCTCTGATCAACATGCGGAAATTAATATATTATCGAGGTACAAGGTCGTCCTCGTGAGTCACCTTCTTATCTCGCTGGTTATTATTCTCTAGATACGTACCTGCAGGTTATGTGTTACCCTGGGGCAGATAATATTATCACCGGTTGTTGCCCTTTTTTAAATTTTTCCGATAACCCACTGTCACTCAGAATTGTGCACTTAAAATACCTATACACCAAATAACAGAATACATTATCAGACTACCTCCGTGGTCGAGTGGTCAGCGAGCTCACTCTTCATCCCGAGGTCCCGGGTTTGATTCCCGGCTGGGGCGGGGAATTTTTCTTTGACCAGAATTACACCCTATTTCACACAGAGTCTGGAAGTGTGTGTGTGTGTGTGTAAGGAAAATATAACAGCAAAGTCTCCGATATGACAATAAAAAATAATCACATGACTTTCTCTACATCTCTGCTGCAAATTATTGTCAAAAAGCTTATGCCTCTTTTCCCTTCATGCTGATCGAGAAAAAATTATCAGTAATAATCTTATTACTTGCTTCCTTGTAAGTAGAAGCGAAATAAGGGAATATCATAGGTTAAAGTGATAGACAAAAGCTGGTTGCTATGTGACTGAATTTCCTTTGTTTGTATGGACAGCAGTTGACCAATTCCTATATGAGAAAAGTATTTCATAGCTGAAAACAAAAACAATGGATATCTTAAAAACGATCAACTCCACGAAAAAAAGTATACAACATAAATTGTGTGCTTTAATGTGCTCTACATTTTCTGTGTGGTAAGTTTTTGTCCATCTCTTACGGTTTTGCACTTATGCAAAAATCTGTAAAATTCATCCAGAATAAATAGTCTTCAGAGGCTATTCCCAGAAAATTCAACATATACATTTTAAGTGTCAGGTAAATATCTTTAATATATGATATTGTAATCAAAATCGTTACAGCTATTTTTGAGAAATTCAACATTTTCGAAAAAGTTCCATGTGGTGGGGGGATTTTCTTGAAAATGTTCGTGTTGTATCCTTGGAAGATATGAACTTAAATACCCAGCTATGCTTGGGTGCATTACAATACCTTCTCTGTACACTATGACATAACACGTGTAGAGAAAGTAAAACAGAAACATTTTGTCTCCAATAATTTATCTGGTAGGAGGTATAAACTTGGGACTAATGCTCTCTGTGCGATGTTAAATATGGTAACCGATCTTCAGGCCGACGTAGCTATGAGTAATTCATATTTCTGGCGTCTATCTCTTTGATTTAAAGACCTCGTCCATAATGTGCAACTGTTGCATTATAAATAAGCCTGAAATGACATTATCTGTTTCACCTTCAGCTCCTAGATTCCCAGACTCTGATAGCAGTAACAAGAAACAAACAAGGTGAAATTCTTTAACAATTGATTTCTTGTCTGTTGCAGGTGAGTGCTTACGTCATCTATTGTTCCAGATTTCGTTACATGCGGTAGGACACATAATAATTACCGTAATTTAAGAAATGTCAGTAGCTTTACGTATAAAACTCATTACAGCCATTTTGAAATCTTAAGAGATTATAATTTCATTCTTGTGAAGTATGCCAAGTGGATTGTTTGATTTTTACTTTCTCTAGCACATATGTACGATGCACTTAGTGAATAGAGAAGGTATTATATTCCACCCAATCTTTTCATTCCGATATTTCATCGGAAATGCATTTTAAAAAATTAGAAAAAGGTCAGTGTGTGTCTGGTGGACAGCATAGCTTAAGAGCGAAAAGACCGTTAAATATCTACCAAATTTGATACTTAAGTTTTGTGTCGTTCAAAAATGCGACACGATTTTTAAGAAAATCTTCCAACTCTCAACTACTATTTACACCGAACATTTTTCGAAATTTTTGATTTTATCAAAAATGATTCTTAACGATTTTGATTAAAATACTGCATGTTTTATGCTATTTTCATGGAAAGTGAAATATATTTCTTGAATTTTCTGGGAATAGTCTCTGAAGAACTCTTTATTCTGGATGAATTTGATGAATTTTGCATGACTGGTAAAGCGTAAGAGATAGACAAAAACTTACGTACTGCACAAAAAATGTAGATCTCGTTAAGACACAGAATTTATGTCATATAGGTTTTTTTTTTTTTTTTTTTTTTTTTTTTTTTTTTTTTTTTTTAACCTGGTACTCCCTTATTTCTTTGTACTTACAAGAAGGTCGCGAGTTCGAATCTCGCTTAGGGTGTTTTCTCTTATCGTGAGAAGACGAATATCCAATAATTTTAAGCTAAATAAAACCCCAACAACAAAAACAGTAAGACAATTTCTGCTAATGTTATGTCGATTAGCATGAAGTAGATAGAAAAATAAGCTTTTCAGAGATGTAGAGAAAGTCATGTGAATGGAAAACATCAGATTTTTTTCGTGTTATTAACAGTGTTACAGATATGTCGCCAGCATACTAAAAATCAACTCTCATTATTAAACCTTCTCAGTGCACAGGTTGCCAAAATTGGCCAAAAAATTGTGAGTGACCCAAAAAGTCGCAAATAGCCCAACCGTAAATTTGTGTAGCAGCATCAGAAACATCTGATGTGTTCCATTTACACAACTTCTCTGCCTCAAATTATTGTTGGAAAGCTTATTCTCCTATTTAAGTCATGTTAATCCAGAAAACATCTGCAGAAATATTCTTATTACTTGCTTCCTTGTGAGTAGAAGGCAAATAAGGGAGTACCATAGGTTAACATGATAGTCAAATGTTTTATAACCTGGTTGCTATGTGATTGAAGTTCCTTTGTCTGGATGGACAAGAGCTGGCATATTCCGTATGAGAAAAGTACCTATAAGTATTTTAATACTGAAACCAATAACAAGGAATATCTCAAAAACGGTGAACTCCACGACAAAATGTATAAGACTTAAATTGTCGCTATGTGAAACAATTGAAATTCCATCTCTTTGATTTACCAGGAGTAAATAAACGAGAAACGAGAAGAAAGACTTCTTCCAGTTCTAGAAATGTTTGTGGTTTGAAATTGAAACCAATAATCCGGAATAACTCGAAAACAATTAACTTAAAAAAATGCATATAACATAAATTGTATGATCTATATTTTTTCTGAATTAAGGTTTTGTCTATCTCTTACAGCTTATCAGTTGTGGAAAAGTCATCCAGAATTAAGATGTTTTCAGAGGCTATTATCCAAAAAGTCAAGATATACATTTTATTTGGGATGTAAGTATATAAGGGATTTTAATCGAAATCGTTGGAGTCATTTTTGAAAAAATCAAAAATTTCCAAAATGTTTGTATGTAAAGGGTAGTTTGTGATGGAGAGATTTTTTTGAAAATCTTCTAATCGCATCCTTGGAAAATACCAAACCTAAATACCAAGTTAGATATTTAATGGTCTTTTCGTTTTTGAGCTATGTTGCCGTCCCCCACACACAGGGTGCAATACAATGCCTTCTCTATACACTATTATGCTACATTCACAATGAAATGCAAGCGCAGACGCAACGTAAGCGCAAGAGTTTGGACCCATATTATTTAATGTAAGCATTCACATAGAAACACGCAAGATGCAACGCAATGCAATGCAACGCAAGAGTTTGCAAACTCCAAACTTTATCCTTGCATTGCATGCAAAGAGGAGGAATTCTGTTTCTTTTCTTTATGCATTGGCAATGAATTCAATAACAAACGATCGCACTGCAAGATTTTACATGGCCTGCTTTTCTATTTGGCCGTGCAGTGCCGCGCCATCTCTAATTTCTCTCAAGAGGTTATGACAGTCTCCTTTGATTTAATGGATGTTACCATCATCTGCGTCTAGATTTCTTGGTGCTCATAAATCGAAGACACAAAGAGATAATCTTAGTTCATTAAATGCGTAACTTTATCACTTTCTGAAGTCTCTATGCTTGTACTATTTTCAATAATTTTGAATGAGTAAGTATTGTAACGTCACTGCCGCGACCGTCAGTTGTTAGTATGTAATTTTATAACATGTGTATTTGGAAAAGATTGAGTGAATTTTCTTATGTGACATTGTTGGTTATGTTATTCAGTTTGTAACTTGCGGAGCGCTTGGAAGATATTCGCATGTAACTGCGGATCTAGAAACCCGTGCCAACTTCTTACGTTGCGCTTACGATTGCATTGTGAATGGTGTCTCCTTGCGTCTGCGCTTTTGTTACGTTACGTCTGCGCTTGCATCTCATTGTGAATTATACATGGTGCGATTCATGAACGCATCGTTCATATGAACTACTTCAAGGATAGAATCGTATGAATCGTGTCAATCTTGGCATGAATCGTCGTTCAAAGAGAACCGCGAGAATCGTGCTAATCTCTAGATGAAGCGTTGATCAAAAAGAATCGTATGAGTCGAAAAGAATACCATGAATGGTGTCAACCATGGCAGGTATCGTTGTTCAAAGAGAAACGCGAGAATTGTGCTAGTCTCAACATGCATCGTAGTTCAAAAAGAATCACGTGAATCGAAAAGAATCGTATGAGTCGAAAAGAATAGCATGAATCGTGTCAATCATAGCAGGTAACGTTGTTCAAAAAGACTCGCGAGAATCATGCAAGTCTCAACATGAATCGTCGTTCAAAAAGAATCGCAGATTTGAAGAATCGTGATCAGGTATTGGGTTTTGTATTTCATTTGCTTCCAACTTTTCGAAGTACCAAGCTGAGCTTCGACAAAAACTGCTGACTGTAAACGATGATGTGTACAGGGATGTGTGTGTGTGTGTGTGTGTGTGCAATAGATGGAAAAGATTTGGACGTTCTTATATAAAATATTGTTTTTATGCTAAAGGAGCTACCATATGACTATCATCCCCGTGTACAATATAAGTCAAACACAGAGAAGACTTGGCGACGATTAATGAATCGTGAACGAATTGTATGAATCGATTCATATTGCATGAACGAATCCAATGAATCGGTTACAAAATGAATCGCCTGACCCAACTCTATTGTGAATGTAGCTTTAAACCGATGTCCCACGGTCAAATATTTTAGTCCAATACTACTCAAATTACAACTTGGATCGTGGGACATCGGATAATTTCATTGTATGCAGTATCCGTCCTATTGTTTGGTCCAATCCCAGTTTGCTACAACAGGATACTGCGGTTTCTAATATTTGGTCCAAACGTATGAAATCAACCAATGAGCGACCTGGTGGTAATGACGTAATAAGATGGCAGCTAGCGCTGGGTCTTCCTTCCCACCAACGTGATTGTTTGTGTGAAACTTTGCTGTATCTTGGAGACTTTGTCCTAAATAAAAGGGTTGGTTATAATAGCTGAGCTATGGTTGAAATACACATTTTTTGTGCGGCAGAGATTTATGAAATAATGACTCGGGTATTTATAGCCCCTGCAGATGCATTTTATCGGATCCATTTGTTCCTAACCTTCTTTTCTCAACAAAACATAAAAACGCTACTTTGATTTGCTGGTATGGACTGCTTCATATTTGTGTTTTGGCGAGTGATTTTTGCCTCAACTGAGGACAGCAATTTTCCAAACAACACACCTCTTGCTTAGTCTGCATTGCTATGTTCCAGCCATGGTCTAGTCTTGATGTTTTCTTTCTATTATAATATGCTCTTGCAATGGATACATAAACTAAGCTTGCGACAGCGAAGTAAATAATTGTGGATCAGCAACCTCCACCGTTTTCTATCAGCTGTTCATGCGAGAAATGTTTGGACCAATACACACTCCCGTGGGAATGGAATGGAGAAATTGTACACAACGTTTTGGACCAAATTTTGACCGTGGGACATCGGCTTTACATAGCACGAGTAGAGAAAGTAATAAAGGTTACTTTCGTCCAATCCTGCAACCCTCAGACAGGATGGTTATGTATGAGGGTTGACACGTTATGTGCATCTGACCTTTGAGCGACCGTAAAGGGTTCAGAAGATCGTGGATCGTGGAAAAGTTTGCTGTGTAAAGAAGCTATTCGCGCGATAGCGTATAACAATGTGTACACTTCCCATTGCGATAAGCGAGCGCACTTGAAAACATCTCGAGCCTAGACAAATAACAGATGCCGGGTATTATATCGGTTCACGCCCCGCAATGAGTGGCAGTGTTGCCACTTTGGGCGTGTGGCGTGATTCTTGTCAATAAACCATATCACTACGGCCCAAACGGCTCAGGATGATCTGTACCTCAAGATTACTTGGCATGCCAACAGGTTGCCAACTTCACGATTTTCAAATTGTACTACTGTGTCAGGAAGGTTCCGGGAATTTGCCAATAAAACACAAAAAATGAATTGTTCATCTAATTTTATTTTATTGCCTTCAACGTAGGCCCCTTCTGAAATTATAGATTTATGCCAATGAATAATCCAATCATCAAAACATTTTTGTATGCACTTTTATGAATCGATGTTAATTGTCGCCGCGAATTTTCCTTTATGTCTTCTGTCGTCTGAAAACGGGTGCCTCGAAGTGGTAACTTGAGTTTTGGAAAGAGAAAGAAATCAGCAGGAGCCAGATCAGGTGAATACGGTGGTTGTTCGATGAAATTTGTTGAGTTTTTGGCCAGAAATTCGTTCACAATAATAGCCTTGTGAGCTGGTGCGTTATCGTGGTGCAGAATCCATGAGTTGTCGTTCCACAAATCTGGCCTTTTTCGTCGTATTTGTTCTCTCAAATGCCGCATAACGCTCAGAAAATAGTCCTTATTTACCAAGCTGACCTTCTGGCTAGAACTCTTGAGTGCACGACACCGGGATAATCGAAAAAAACTGTCAACATGACCTTCAGTTTTGATCGAGTTTGACGTGCCATTTTAGGTTTCGGTTCAATTGGAAGGCGCCATTCGGAAGCTTGTTGACTGGTTTGAGTGTCAAACTCGTAAACTCACGTCTCATCACCAGTTACAATGCGTTTCATGAATGTGGGGTCGGAACTGGCTCGTTCTAGTATGTCTTCAGCAATCCTTATGCGTTTTTGTAGAAAATTCAAGTATTTCGGAACTAACCGAGCTGCAACGCGTGTCATGCCCAAACAATCGTTTAAAATGGTACGAATCGATTCGTGAGACACAGAATGTTCAACGGCAATCTCTCTCAGACCTAAATGACGATTTTCAGACACCATTTTCATCACTTGAGCGATGTTCAGTTCAGTTGAAACCGTTGATGGCCGACCAAAGTGAGGCAAATCTTCCACCACATCTCGACCACTTTTGAATGCACTGTACCACTCATAAGCACGTGCTTTTAATAAAGTCGATTCACCGTAAGACCTCTGTAACATTTTCAGCGATTCGGCACACGAAATACCATGTGCAATGCAAAATTTGAGACAGATTCTTTGTTCAATATTTGTATCCATCGTAAAATCGCAAATCACCTTTGAGATGAACTAACAAAATAGCGTACTGTAAACAAACTAGATGACAGATGACGATCAAACTCCGCGTGGGTATAGAGGAAAGTTGTACCAACTTAGCGACAACAATAATTTCGAATCCCTTTTTAAACAGGATTTTTAAATGATCAATTCCCGGTACTTTCTTGACAAAAATTTAGTTTCGAAATTATTACTGTTATATTGGCTTTCCTTAGAAAAACTCACAGATGTAAATCTTTGTGTACCTTCAAGGTAGTGATATGATTATATATGTTTACTTTCTTTACACGTTCTATGTACATAGTGTAGAGAAGGTATTTCATTCCACCCAAAAATTAGATACCGAGATTTCACCAGAAATACATGTTTTGGGTCCCCCGAATCAAAAAAAAAAAAAATTTTTCGGAAAACGGTCCATGTGTGTATATGTAGGTGTCTGTGTGCCTGTGGGCAGCATAGCTCAAAAACGAAAAGGCCGTTAAATACCAAAC